>CM023827.1:16368576-16968576 GCA_013266295.2 Branchiostoma floridae x Branchiostoma japonicum
GTATATATATATTGTCGAACAAGACGTGTTTTATCCACCCGTACAACACGGGTGTATAAACCGGGCTTCCATAGAACGATTCGAACACGTTTCGCCCCAACCGTGTGCGCCGCTAAATTCCAATACAGGATTCGGACGTTGGAATTAATGTTGTAGCAGTTTTTCTGTTTTGTTTAGGGACACCAAATTTTCGCTTATTTCGCCTTGAAAGACGTGTTTTCTAAAGTGGGTAGCATACAACACGGTGTATTCTCTCTCTCTCTCTCTCTCTTTCTCTCTCTCTCTCTCTATATATATATATATATATATATGAAATATATATAATAAATATATATATAATATATATGAAATTATCCACCTGATATGAAATTCTTGCCAAATATATTTTAGGAAAATTCACCAAGTTTGGTGGTTCTAGCGCGAGCTGTTCAGACGTAATCCGACATAAAAGTTGGCACGGGCACTTTTAGCCCCCCTCCTCCGGTCTAGATAGGGTTAAAGCATTTCTCATTGATTATGCAAAAAAGGTCTTCATTTACATAATTGATATCTGCTGATGTTCCTCTTGTTTCATCTATTATCTATTACATGTCACTAGTTCGAATAGTAATGGAACCCATCAGATTTAAAGAGTGTCCACATTAATTCTGCAAATTAGATCCTGATTTGCATGAATGTTATTGAATTACGCAAGCATCATTTAATCTACCTACATACCAAAACCCACGAGTTATCCTTCTTCAAATATTTTAAACAAATGCCCCTGCATTTCTAGAACAAGATGCTAGGGGCCCAAACACACGTCGATTATTCCGGAGCACGAAAGCTTAGTCTACCATGACGTGACAACGTAAGACAGCACAAAAATACTAACCTGCAAAATATACCGAGAGGATGGCAATGGCCAGGCCGAACACAACGCCGATGGTTATCCACAACTTTTTTCGTATTTTGCAGCATTTCGTCTTGTTGGCATCATCGTTTAACGTTACACCTACGAGAACAATATACACCTCTTATGCTAAGGTCACATTTCCAAACCGGGGCCCGGCCGGGCAGTCTTACGGGATGAAAAGTATGATATAAAAGACAACAAAGCACAAAAAAGTTAAAAAATAATAACAATGGGAACTATTTGCGTACATTCTTAATATAAATTGTTGATTTTTCGTTAATCAAACAGCCCGGCCGGGCCCCGGTTTGGAAATGTGACCTCAGCAATAGTCTATCAATACGGTTTCAACATAAATGACATCATGATGACGTGACATTACGTCATGATAATACCAAAAGTATAGTGATTCAATTTTGCTAGTACATCATCCTCTGAAAATTTGGTGGTCATACGATAAGTATTTGAGTTACAAAAGCCCCCTCCCCCCCTTAACTCCAGGAATACTCCCCAAAAACAGGTCTCAATTGGTTTCACCTGCTACGGGAACGTAAATGGCGTTACGTATGGTGGCAGCCATGTCGGCGATGTGCGTCCAATTAGTCTGAGACTCCTGCATATTGATGGCATCTGGAGAATACAAGATCAGAAATTAATATCAAAATATCGCCTGCACCAAGCTTGTATCTAACCAGCACAGTTACAGCACGAGATCTGCAGCAAGGAATAATTTCAAGCTGCCAAAGCCAATCTATTCAGCAGCTACTAAATCTTCCATTTACAGATGCTCAAAATTGTACAATACATTTCCATATCATAAATTGACATTTTGAAAAGACCAAAGCTATATTTATGGCTTATGTGATGTTTTCTGTAAATGTTGTGTATTTGTAGCATATCCGTGAACAACGATCAGGATTTAATCCGTAAACATCAAACCATAGTTTCATCACAATAAAATTGGAGTAACATAAAAATGACCTGATACAACTACGTTTACGCCTACATTTCGTTTCTCATCAATGTTAGGGTTTTCATAGCATTCATAAAATCTAGACAGTTTATACAAAAATATTCGTTAAACCTCCCGATTTTTTACTGTTATTCTGTATGTGAAAATTGTGAACTTACCAGGTACTTGTATACGTTTACTCTTAAATTAAATTAAAAAATGAAGTGGGCAGAAAAACGAAAAATACACACGCTTTATTAAACCTAACAACCTTATATGGTCGTTTCTTGGATAAAACTGTCAAATTGTGCAAAAACAGGCTACAAACCAGTTTGGGACTGCTGCCACCCTCGTGACATGATGCCACGTCAGCTTTCCCTCCACCAGGCTAGTTGTTTGTCGATTTCTGTATCAGTCCGTATTGTTCTGCCCGTAACACACTTCCTTCACAAGAAAGCAGGATTTAGGCTTAGCTCAGGACCTAAGAAATATTTTGAAATCAGAAACAAATTTCAAAATCGAATCATACCGGATAAGACTCCGATATTAGAGGTGGTGCAGTCGAGACAATTCGTGAACTCGATTAATTCTGCTCTATTTATCGAAGCTCTTAAAACTCCCAATGAATAAACATCACATGACCCAGCAGTGGAAAGTTGCCCACGTGATTCCAATGCGCAAAAAGAACAGCCAATACGATCAAAACAACTACAGACCAATCTCTCTCCTCTGCATAATAAGTAAAGTGATGGAAGCAATCATCACCACCTACTGCAGAAATGGGTACATTTATATGTGCAAGAACTGCGATTTTTGTAATGTGTTCTTACTGTTACATCAAAGCCAATTGACATTTTACATTCAAAGAAATACACAGTGTATATTTCATTATAAGTAACATGAAACCAAAATGGTTGACTAAATACGATAAATTCCTAAAGATTGAGTCAAAACTGAACTCCTCTATGTAAAATGCATTTTATGTTAGTTACAAGGTTCAATTCCTTCGTTTTACCAATAAATTTATTGGCAACAGTCTGTCTCCATACATAATGGTACCACATCATCATTACTAGTCCAGCGGCATATCTGAAAAATTATACGTAAAAAAGGTACTAATAAAAGTCAGTATTTAAAAAAAAAGGATCTAAGTCAAAAAGAAAAAGTCTACACAACAGACAAGTACAAACTTTTTTTGCTACTTTTCTATGCATAAATGTAGATTTTTTCTTGTACATCGTTCCGACAAAAGTGAGAAACATCCTGTCTCTTGTACACCTGTGTTTGATACAAAGCAGCAGAACTGATTGGGAGTTCACAAAATTGTCTTGACTTTGCGACTTGTAATATTTATTTATTTATATATTAAAATTGCATACAACGCAATACCGTGAATACCCTGGCAGCTATAGCTGATATCGGGTTTAACAACAGATATACATGTACACAACAGGTAAGAACAATAATCATAAAGATACTAATTATAGCTAATACATTAATATTTAACTAACATAGCTGGGATGCCGGAGGTCAACTGAATATAGTTATAATTGTATAGTTACATTACATGTAGGACTAGGTGGAAGGACTTTGGAATTAGAAGCGGTTTATTGATGAAATGTAGGCGTGCAAAGCAGCCGAAAGGTTTTGATCTGTAAAAGGGTCGTGACCTGGATACCCATTAATATAGGGTTAATGCCCCGCCCTGAGGTGTATACGGCGTCATAATTCATGGTCGGTTCCTATGACCACCGAATGAACGACCGAGTCCGAAGGACGAGGTCGTTTATGAGGTGGTCATAGGAACCGACCATGAATTATGACGCCGTATACACCGAAGGAAAGCGGGGCATTAACGTTATTATCATATAGCCAATCCAAACTTTTGCTGTTGTTTTTTTTATTCGCGCTTCCTCCAGCTGTCCATTTAAACAAGTACGTTACCTCTCTTCCTTCTTCCTCTGGTGCCGCCGGGTATTCCCGGGCGACCACGCAGCTAGTATCGAGTTCAAATCTTCTGCTTAATGGTTAAATTGCACATCCATTACGTGCTCTTTACGCAAAGACGACGGGCAAACTAAAAATGTCATAATAGACAGTTTTTGTTGTCGAACCCGAATCCCGTTCGACCTGACGTCATTGGAACAGAACTATGTTACCGGCAGCCATCGGTCGACGCTGATTGGTCAATATCGTTACGGACCTCCGGGTCCGTATATGGGATATTAACGACCTGGTTTTGGGGGGAAATGGAGCCTTCTGATTGGTCGACGTCTTCTGGCTATATGATAATATGTCATATTATCTGACTTGTAATATTAGAAAGCGGGGCATTAACGTTATTATCATATAGCCAATCCAAACTTTTGCTGTTGTTTTTTTTATTCGCGCTTCCTCCAGCTGTCCATTCAAACAAGTACGTTACCTCTCTTCCTTCTTAACGTTAATGCCCCGCTTTCCTTCGGTGTATACGGCGTCATAATTCATGGTCGGTTCCTATGACCACCTCATAAACGACCTCGTCCTTCGGACTCGGTCGTTCATTCGGTGGTCATAGGAACCGACCATGAATTATGACGCCGTATACACCTCAGGGCGGGGCATTAACCCTATATTAATGGGTATCCAGGTCACGACCCTTTTACAGATCAAAACCTTTCGGCTGCTTTGCACGCCTACATTTCATCAAGGTCTTCATTCAATATTAGAGCACTATCTGATATGTTTTGCTTTCATACTTTGTTTCTGATCTTGTTCAGTAAGAGTAGAAGTCTCCTTTAGACCTAAGCTAAGTATTGCGCATGCCTAGCTGTGAACCTAGTGCGTTACACCGAAGGGCGGTTATACTGAGTGAACAGACTAATACAGAAATCGACAAACAACTTGCCTGGTGGATGACGTTTTTTTTGCTCTCCAGACACCTGACGTGGCACCATTCGGGAGGGAAGCAGCAGTCCCACACTGGTGGCACAAACGGTTTGTAGCCCGTTTTTGCACAGTTTGACCTTTTATTTTAGGATAGAAACGACCCTATAACAATGTTAGTTTACAGCGTGTGTATGTTTTCGTTTTTCTGCCCATACTTGTGGTAATATTATGACGTTTGTGGCGTCCTTATAACGTCATTTATTTGATTTTGCTGGTAAAAACCGTCTTGCTGGACTCAGAGGTGCAAGAAATTGTTTAAAAGTTGTTCGAAAGCGGAGGTTGAAATGTAGTCGAGCTTGTTGTTTGACAAGTCAACACCGTGTAGGTTGTTCAAACCGCTGAAACTGTTGTCTATAAGCGTGAACTATGGTGATGTTGTTGTACTTAAGATCCAGACTACAGACGTTGGGATGTTGGGAGGCACCTCTGTGAGTCCTTGTCCGGCACATAAGACGGTTAGCTCCCCGTATGAGTCGGTACAGGAACAGGGGGAGGGACAGGCTGCACCAGCGGCGTTTGGAGTGGCAAAATGGATCAAAATGCACCCATGATCAGAATGATACACAGCAGCTTTTCAGCCATCTTGTAAACGTGTTGTTACGGCCCGGTATATCTGCTAACACACACAAAATAGTGTAATTACTTTTACACAACACTGTCGACGCGCAATTGATTGTACCAAATGCAATACATGTAGTTCCCTACACCACAAATCTTGGTATTGACGTACACAGGTACATTGGAAAAGTACTATTACGTCTACTGTCCAAATAAGGTGACATAATGAAAACCATGCTGTTAGAAGTAACAAAAAGCTGGACTATTTTAGAGAATTGTGGTGTTCAAAACTCTCTTAAGAGCTCCAAGATGCTTTTGAACATTGCACGTTTAGTAACGCCCACTTATCTCTACCATAAGACTGGAACTTATTCTCAGAAAGCGATTAAAGTTTCGTACCTAGAACTCGGTTTCGGGCCAACCCTGGAAACGGTCACACTACAGAAACCCCGAAAACAGTAGAGTCAGGTAACATCGACATTGTTGTACACAAAAGGCAGGTGGTATTTCTTCTGTTGTTCTTTACTGTGCAGCAGGTAAAGGTTATGTTGACACAAGGCAGCCGAATGTCTGCTGCCATTGGACAACGTAACCCAACCCTGAGACTGATGGCTTGTTTGCAGACAGGATATTTTGGCTCGAATACGAACTGTAAATCCTGCACATATGTGCTGATGTATATGTAATGTTATAAACAGCGAGATTGTCAAGAAACTGTACTTTTTGTTTCAAACAAATCAAGCTTGCATGAACCGATGCTCTGGTATCAATAAGTAAGTTAACTATTTCAATGACACATTTTCCTCTGAAAAGTATACGGTATCGTATGAATAAAGCTGGTTTTTAAGTGTCACAGTTGTCTCCTAAGAATCATGGTTTTGTTCAACATCAAAGGGGGGTTCGGTGGAAGCTTTATCACAGCCAGAGTCAGTAATGAATGGTTGACGCAAAGGCCGATGGGAATGCAACCATCGCCAGGTAACTCGATCAACAATTACGTCATCGCCATTTAAGGGAAGTGAGTTAGACTCGGAGGGAGTATCGTCGCACTCGGGAGGCCATAGTTATCAGGGGCTAGTTCGTTAGCACGTTATGATCAATTCTTTCTAGCCTTTCTACCAAGAACAACAATTTGAAGGCCTTTTGCTGGCTCAAGGTTACAGTTCGATGGAGGTTTGCTGAGAGGTAGGTAGAGATATGAAACGTTAACTTTAGGATATTGGACTGGCAAGTGCTGAAAGACGTCGTACCCCCAATACTGTGCTATAATCGGTGGCAAACCGAACATCGATATCCTGTCAACAGCCAACCTTATGTGGTGATACCTGTACAGTCGTAAACATAAATTCATTCTCTAGTCAAGTCACAACTTAGCCGTGGCGACTCAGGAAGCCTCTGAGCTTTAACTTATAAATACGCTGTATATACTCAGTCTGGCTTATGTACTCGTACATCGTATTATATAAAAGAGGCTAGTTACAGCTTTGGTTAGCAACTTGATAAAAACAACTTTTTATTGGAACGATACCCTCTCCTAGTTTTACATTTTAACACAATAGAATAAAGAACCTTGAGAATGCGTGGGGTAAGACAGCGGCAGGTAGAATTGCCGGGGACTTTCCGCCAAGCCAAAGGTCGATGGAAATGTAAACAAAACAGTCGCGTCATGAACAGAAAAGCGGAATTCCCCGCAACCGGATCTATAGTTAGGTACAGGTACTTTACGTTACAGTCAGGAAAGAGTCGAGGCTGGCATAGTTATGTGACATGCTCTTTCCTTGGCAGTCACCTTTCCTTCTCCCAAGAGCACCGTAATTGCCTGAATCCAATATTGATACTGTCGGCAGCAGAGTCAGTGACAATGACTTCTTTATTGAAGTTGAATGCAAAGATAGTCAGGTAGACTAATTCTATACCCACAAGGTAAGTCTTGTATGGCGGAATCACGTCGTCATTGTGCATCTTTTGCTGGTAGCATTTTCGATGTTAAGTGATACAGTTACAAAAGTCATGTAAGGGAAACATTGTTACATTAATCAGGGCATTTGCGTTGTAGTAACGCACGTCAATTGTGTATTTGTCAAGTACATGTACACTGTTAATGCTTATGATAATCTCTAAGTGGAATTTTTAAACTTGCTCTCTTTTTCTGTCTTCTCTTTCACTCTTTCTGTTGGGATGGATTGCTCAATTGCCCTTAATGGTGACCCTTCTCCACTCAAAGAATTCCACTCAAAGTTACACTTAAGATTGTGTCATAATGTGTGACCTAGAATATGGAAACTGTAGGTAAGACTGATTGTGCAAAAGTAGTCACCTTTTAAAGAGTTGCTACTATCACTCACACCTTCTCTCTAAGTAGAAAGATGTAAAATGCTCAATGTTAGGATATAACCTACATCAGCTTAATATGAACATGTCTATTTTTTGCAGGATTTCACCCAAAGTTTACCACTAAAACAGACTTTGTAACACACCTTGAAATCAGAATGGAAACAGGTAAGACTCTTGCTTAGCTTGCACTATCACTCAAATATAGATATATTATATGTAACAAGCAGATGTTGAATAAGGACAAATGACATGTTTTAAATTGACTGATCAAACCAACAACAGTCTGATTTTTTTTCTTTTTATTGAGTTATTTTAACACTATGTAATATTTCAAGTCATCTGTGGCAGTGAGTTGTGAGAATTTCCAGGTGTTGCCAGTCCCAACATCTTGAAAACATGTATCTAAATCGGGCCTTTGTCTCTAACATAGCATGTAGTTAATTACCCTGCGGACTCTCTCTCCTGAGAACTTCATCAATTGACAATATAGCAAGCAAATTGGATTCACACACAGCTATGCTATGGCCAGTATGGGGTTATGTAACAGTAAAAAGCACTGATAAAGCTAAAAGATTAGTAGAGACATGAAAGCTGTAGTAGTGTAAGTACCCGACAAAACAATATTTCCAGATTGTTGTTATTTACCAGGCTGAGGGTCTGATCACTGGCAGCAATCAGAAAGTCTCATACCAAAACACCAGGTGTGAAAGCTGTATATTTACTCTCCAAGCACTCAGCTTTTATTTTTGGCGTGTTTTAGGCTTTTTTATCAGGCTTTCTTTTTTCACTGAGTTTTTTTTTATCCTAACCATATAAAAAAAATTCAGTGAAAAAAGAAAGCCTGATAAAAAAGCCTAAAAACGGGTATGCCTAAATACCTCAACCGCCTTCAACCCCCCTCAACCGCCCTCAACCCCCCACTTCCTGGGCTAATATGCAGTGTACATGTGCTAACCCTTGTTTACACTCTGTATACATTGTCTATACGATTCTAAATAAAAATCACATAACTTGAACTTGAAACTTACGGCACGATGCGTTCTGGCGGCTGGACGTAAACAAACAAGGTGGCGGACCCTGTTCATCGGGCGCACGGCGCACCGTAAAAAAACTGGTAAAACGTCAGAGTTACAGTGATTTTCCTATTTATAATTGCATAGGCAATGTATCCAGAGCGTTAAAAAGGGTTCTTAACACATGTTCACTGCATATTAGCCCAGGAAGTGGGGGGTTGAGGGCGGTTGAGGGGGGTTGAGGGCGGTTGAAGTATTTAGGCATACCGCCTAAAAACACTTCACCTGAGCCATTAATTCCTGCAAAACCCAACTTTAGTTTATAATTTTTTGTCAGGGAGAGGACAAAATGTTGACTTGCAAAAGTGTAAGAGATCTTGAATCTAGGCATACTCACAGCAAAGTTTCAAACTTCTCACCCTCTGAAATGCTACTTTGCTACCTCCTACCTTTTGACTTTGATGGGTAATGTGGCAGTCCTAAAATGCGTTGCCAAACAGGCTTCAAATTGTACTCCTTCATCATCACACCAACTCCCCTGGTATCTTATTGATCTACATGGCCTTAAAGCCTTATTCACAAGCATCTCTTTCAAGATGCCTTTGAAGCCTACATTTATATCACAGGCTAAACAGGGCCTCACAACATAGAACTTTAGAAGTCATCATGTCCTGACAAATCCTTGTATTTAGGCAACTTTATGACACCACATGTAGTTGGGCATAGTCAAAATTCCCATCAATTCTACATGTACCTCTAGAAATTAACATTTTGCTACCTCCAAGCTGGTAGACATACAAAAGATGCCTAAAACATATGGAACTTAAAGGACGTCTAAGCTTTTTGATGGAAGTAGCCTGGGTACCATCCATTTTTAACAGGGCTCCTTACATTTCATGTGGGCAGGAAACTCTGGGCAGGCTACCTCCTGTGGAGAAGGGATTATCAAGCCCCTATTCAGCACTCCTGTCATTAATTAGCCATGACATGGCTGCTCTCCTAAGTAAACAATGCTCTCTAGGGGCTGGATCTCAGAACCTATACTGCTAATGTAGGCATACTAGTGTCCCTGAGCCAGCATTACTGATTGGAACTGTCTGCACAGTTACTGTAACAATATCTACTGTCATTGTTTTAAACAATGATGCAGCTCTCGTCTCCAAGAAATGAAACTGACACTGTAGCATTAGGTTGAAATTCAGGGTTTCTTCGTGTACGATTGAAACTACCACATTGATATCACTTTATGTAATATGTTTTGCCCTCTTCCACTTTTTGTGAGCACACTCGCATGTACACATATGCCATAATACTGTAGCAACTGAAAAGGGGCAAGTAAAAAGAAACCCAGGTGAGGTTACCGTTACAGCTTTTAACTCATTTTTTGTCACCTCTACAATAATTATCACCAGCTTTGATGCAAACGTTACTGGTAAGTAGCTAGGTGATTGAGCCCTTCATAGTGCATTTGGAACCTTTCCATTTCAGCGAAGAGCGTAGAGAGGCTTCCTCAATTCAGCGTAATATGTAGCCGGCTCTCAGAATTTAGCATAGAGTGTTGTCGGGACCCCCCATGCAGGCCCCCATAATCCCTTCAAGGTGATTTTTTTACCCTGTGCATTTTCTTAATTGTTCAGCTTGTGGTGATGGTATACTCAGTAAAGCCTGTTGTAGGGCTCCCAGCAGCAAAGAAAGTTTAAACCCAGCCTGCCTCCTTCTTCTGTCCTGTCCCCTGAGGGAACTCCTTAGCAACAGTTACTAAGGGGCTAAATCCTCAGGGGATAGGACAGAGCAAGGCACTACATGCCTGAGCAAATAGATCTGTTTTCTTGGAGCCTGACAGAGAGACCTACATATAGGTCCTCACCCACTGTGAGGTCCTCCTGTGCATTAGAGAGAAGGAGTAGAGAAGAGTAGAGAAGAGCAGAATAGAGTAGAACCAATTTTGCTTCTAGCTTCTATAGCCACTATCAGACAGACTTCCAGAGAAACTCATGTACTCAAGGTTAACGTTAGCCTCATTCATGAACTAATCTTCTTTTTCAAGTTTTAAAAATGCTTCAAAAGCTTGATACTGAAAGAAACATTAAGCACAGATCAGACACACGTATCTGTGTATTGATTAATTGGCGATTGCATGCAGGTTTTGCTACAGCTCACATTAATAATAACTTTATTGCACAACAGTTGTACATGGTACAAAGTATGGCAAAACTTATCTATAAACTTAACTATGGACTAAACTTATAACTAATACAGGAGTTTGTGGCTGATATAGGATGTGAATGAACTTTTACAATATTGGAGGAATTTCTTACGTCTAGACATTGTTTGATATACATTCCTATATCTACCATACATGAGTTATCACAGGTCATTATTATCTTAAATTTGCTACTTAGATCCATCGATGTAAATTCTGGTACATATGACGATAGTTTCGTATTTAATGAATTGCGTACATCATTAGTAACATACCCCGTGGTGAGAGAGAAAAAAAACGAGGGTAAGAGGGTTTAAAGCATTGATATTTTGAATATCCTCTATTTTCATGGGAGGATTTTCTGTGCAACCTCTGCTTGGAGATTAGGCCATCCTTGATTTGACAGAGCAAGCTCTCAGGCCCTGGAGCAAGCTGAAAGCCAGCCTAGGGGCAGGCCACTGGCCAGATTTGAAGATTTAAGTTATTAGAATACCAGATTTTATGTGAAAGGGGGTTTAAGTCTGTAACTACTAGTATGATGTGGTCACTTCAAAAACAACTTCAAAACCATGCCAGAGTTTTCCCTAGTGACTCTCTCCTTTGTAACTAAAGCTGATTTTCTCATGTAAAAAGATACAGTCTCTACTTTTTTGGCGACGCCTCAGGGAGGAGCCAAATGGTACAGTATTGTGTGTGATTCGCAAGAATTCTAGGAATTGTACAGGCATTCTAGGAATTTGTCCACAGGAATGGAATGTCTACAGGCATGTCTCTGACCCACATCTATGCCCACATTCCTAGAAACCTTCGGGACCCTGCTCCTCTCTGCCCCGGATGCCCTTTTTTCTGTGACCCCGAGGCTTGTTCACTATACACTCAGGGGGGGAGTGCACTGTATCTGTATAGGTACCAAGTCTCTCTCAAAATCATGAAATGATGGCAGGGCCGCAGTGCCATGCAAACAATAACCCTAACAGCAACCACCGTCGCCATGGCAATGTATGTTTTCATTGCCAGTCTTGTTGTATGAGGAGTTTGACCTAATTGCCCCTGGAGCTACTTCAGTCTGCTATAATCCACTGGTGCACAGATGGTGGTTTGGTGGCTTGCCTGGCCTGGTAGCTTGCTACCCCGTATGTGTGGACTGGACAATCACTCATGTATGGTGCAAGTTTCAGTTCCTTTTCTCTTTTCTGGCGGACTTTTCTGGCTAGCGGCCTGACTAAATCTCGCTCCCCCAAAGGGTGGGGGTCATTATACTCCTGGCCGAGAGCTTGTGTTATAATTTTCTGGACATCCACGGGTTTATGCTTACAATCTCCAGGACGTAGGGTTCTCTCACTCTCTCATGTTAAGTGAGAGGCTGTGAGGTTATTTTGAAGATGTAGGGTATTAGACTCAGTGTTTTACCAAGTTTATTTGAATTACCTCCTTGGTTTTACACAACTGTCTTTGCAACCTTTTTATATGTCTCTTTGGTACCATGGTGGACCTTAGCCTCATAGATGTATGTACCAACGTACTGGAATAAAGTCTGCCATCCTCCTATCCTAACTCTTTTTCTTTATCACCTTCTGAACTAATCGGTGGCTGAAAGACACTCCTCTGGGTATAGACCTCCTCTGGCCAATTGGATACTGTTTTTGCCACCATAGGATCTGCTTGGAGATTACTTCTGAACATTCTCACCTGCCATCAGAGATAAGCTGAGTACAAGATCTGGCCACCCACAGTGTAAGCCACCTCAGTCCTTGCCAGGATATTAGGCCAAGAGACATTTGTAGCTCGAGCAAGTCAGAAAAATTTCTAGTGCCCCCATAAACAAAGGTGCTATGTCCTGTTCTTATGTTTGTATGACTTATTCCCCCAACAGACTTGAACCTATTTACCTACCAGGATTTTCAATGCAGGATGCTTTATTGGTCATTTTTTCCCATGTGTCCAAGGAGAATGAGAACCTCGCACCCAGACCAAGGACATCATATTTTTGGTAAATTATAAATATAGTAAAAAAGATGTGTGAAAATGATTAAAAGTTTCCGATTCTTCAACCTATCCCACAATTGAATTTTCGAGCTTTTAAACTTCTGCAATTTTTCTCTAGGTTTTTGTAGTGAAGCTCACATTCCAGGGCCAGGACTTTAACATAATCTCCAAGCAGTTGTGAGGTAGAATTGTGTAAAGTTATCTGATCAAGTTTAACCTCCTTGATCTGATCAGATATCATTATGTGGCTTTACCCAGCACAACTGCCAAGATCATTCATGCAGCCACCCCCCCCCCCCCAAGCAATGCTCCCTATGGGATAATTTGTTCAACTTGATAATTGGACAGTGACCATTTTTATGTCTAGAACAATAGCTGACCTCGGTTGAATCCATGTCAGAACAGTATCGAGACACTTTGGCCCCTGGACAGTTTGGCCCCGACGTTTCGGACCCAATGCAAGTCCAGGACAGTTCGGCCAGAGGCAGACAGTTCGGCCCAAGGCTGAAACGTCCTGATTGGCTAGGGGCCGAACTGTCCAGGGGCTGAACTGTCCGACATTTGTAAGGGTGCTCAAAATATGATCATGGAGGTAGAAGAGAAATGGTTCCAACAGTCATTCTGAATCACTTCCTTTCTGTTTCCTTCCAAATAAGGCAATGTCCAGACACTCAGTGGACCCTAGGCCTCCTGCCGACAGGAGGCATAGGGTCTATTGACACTATTGACTAATTGAGAGTACATACAGATTCAGCACGATCAACTAAAAACACTTCCACTGTTCAGAAACACTGTTTCACCAGGAGTTACAAACCTAATAATAATAATGGGAGAACTTTGAAGAATTTGAGCCAAGTGAAACCCAGCACCTTGACCACATCTACCTAGGGACAACAAGAACAACATTTGTACTGCTAGTCAGAATATAATGTGAACAGGTAGATTTTGTTACGAAATGACTTTTTGGACCTTCTGATTCCTCAACAGAGGCCTTCAAATGAACAGTACTTTGAACAAGGTCCAAAAGTGCTTTTAGTGCATGCATTGTGAAGGCTGGTTATCACCAGGTACTCTCCATTTTAGCACTGAGGTTTGGGTTTGGCTTTTTTTGGGGGGTATGTTTTAAAGCTTTTTATCTGCCTTTCTTTGTTGCACTGGTATTTTTTTAGCCCCCCCCCCCCCAAAAAAAAGATACCTGTGCAAAAAAGCTTACAAATGCAAAAAATAAGCCAAAACACAAACCTCTGCTTGGAGAGTAGTTATCACCTTATAGACACAAAGGCCATGTAGATCATCACTTCTTTGAGAAGGGTGGGAATGGGGAGGGGACTGAGGTGATTATCACACCTAGTTTAAAAATCAACAAGTTTAACACAAAGACCTTTGGTTTGACAGCATGTAAATAGTTACTAATAGGTGATTAGCAAAAAAGCATTTTTCAGTTATTGAGTAGTTATTCACTAGGGCAGGGGCATTTGTGACATCAGGTTTACTTGTATCAATATGGATTTTAGTAGGGCTTCCTCTTGGATGAATAGATCAGACAAGAGGCCACCTATAGGCCCCCTATACATGTATATAAAAAGGCGTGAAAAACAAATTGTTTCCATTCTCAGATGCTTGTGAAGATTTTTAAGATGGATCCTTTTTCTCTCTTACATATTTCCTTAAATGTCACATTAGTTGACATTGTGTAACAGGAAGGTGCAATCATGTGTAACAGGAAGGTAAGGTGGTGGGAAATGACTTCCCCTCCCAATCAATTAAAAACACATTTAAAACAAGTCATTAACAACAACTACCCTTTCAATACAGAATGATGGACAGTGCATAAACACCAAAACAAAACCCCATTCATGAAGCTTACCATTAACTCCATTTAGAGACTCACATGACTGTGGCAGGTTAATGTTGATTTCACACAACACACATATATGTATACCACAATTGGATTTGTCCATTCTGGAATAGCACTGACTGTCAAAATTTTAAAGAGCTCTATGTAATAGTTTATGTCAATCACTCATCACATGCCGCGTTGTTTCTCATTTATGTGACAGGAACTTTGGGAATTCCTATAGTTTCTTGTACTGAAGTCACCTACCTCACATCATTCAATTGAAGACTTTTGTATTTTTAAGTGTTGAATGATTTTCTCCCAGGCAAACAAACTATCATAAGTCATGGCACCTGTTGTGGGTTAATATTAATCTCAAGAAGTTTCAACATTGATTTCAAGATTAGGCCACACCGACTTAATTTTATGGATGACATCCTCGCGCGCATTGATTTTCGCCTGTTCTCCAAAAAAAAAAAATCATGTCTTTCGAGGCTTCACGGAACTCCGGAACTCGGCTGGAACTCAGTACAGACTGCCGACTCATAAATGCCGCAAAAGGGCGGCTTATCGTAAAATGAAGGAGGAAGCTGTGAAGGAGGAAGAGACCTGAACAAGACTATCTACATCTACCTCCTGCAAATAAAAACTTGTTTGTTTGATGCAGTCACTGTGTCCAGTGGTTCGATTCGCAATACCGGATTTGTATTCCTGTGGTTAAGCAGCATTTTTTTTTGCTGGAATTTTTTTTTTGCCCTCTCGCATTAGTTTTGTGGTCCCCAGAGGATGTCATCCATAAAATTAAATCAGTGTGGCCTTACTTTGAAAAAATGTTGAGTTGGGGAAATTTTTTGATTTTCAATTCAATGACGTGTGACGACTCTCCCTGGGTGTCATTATGATTTGTACAGTGACGGACGCTTTTCACAAAATATCGCTAGTATGTATGTATAAGCTGCAAATAGAAGCCTTTGTGCCAAGTCCTTGGGTTTGTCTAAAATTAATCTGGTTGCTGTTATGTTTGATTGCACAATTCCCTTTGTTGTCAACGTATAGGGCATTTGATATGGATGGTCTACATGTATTTCCAAGAAAAAAAGTTTTTCTTTTGACTTTTGTAGTAGCTCAAAACAATTGCTAACCGATAAGTATTATTATAGCTCTGAGGGCCAATGTTTCACCCTGTGAGGGGATAAAGATTGGTCGGTTCCCATAACCAAAATAAACCACCCAGCAGCATAGCATATGAGGTGGTCCGTGATTTGGTTGTCCCTCCAGATGCATAATACTATAGAACATTCAATATTACGGTAACCATTAGTTTAGAATTCAGATGTGATCTAAAAAGTCTTTTATCATGGGCTCAAAAAATTAGCTTATTAGGTCCCCTTAATCCCTATATACCCATATGTGTGCATGCTAGTCTCAACTAGACTCCTTCTGCCTGCAAAGAAGTCTGGCGGAGACCATGTGCATGATACCATTTACATTTATATGGCTTTAAGGAACTAATCCCTGTGATGCAACCTAATCCGACACTAACATAATATGGAACACTATGTTTAAGACATACATTGTACATGTAATCTTCAGGAAAAATCCCAATGATTGGAAGAGTTACGTTTAGTAATGACTAGAAAACACTGTACACTTTACACTCAATGATTCTCGAAATACCAGTCTGCCTGTTGATTTATCATTCAATGAATGTGCATATAAGTGTCACTGCCATTAGAATATTAAAAAGTCAAACACAATTTCACATTAGTCAAGTTAAACGTCAATATAACATATATCAATGCATGATTATGTATAATGGTAAAAATGAATGATTGTGTATAATCATGTATAATGGTTATACATAATTATGTATAATGGTGAAAATCGGTATGTATAATTATATATAATGGCCTGAGGGAATATGTATAATTCTGTATAATGGTGGATATGGTTATGTATAGTTATGTATAATGGTGAAAAGATATATTATATATAATTATGTATAATGGTGAAAAGGGTTATGTATAATTATGTAGAAAGAAAAAATATTATCTATAATTATACATAATTGTTAATAATCATACATAATTATAGTATAATCATGTATAATTATGTATACTTGGACTACTCCCTAGGGACCAATTAACGCATTCCGCATATTTGTCACCCCCTGCCATGTACTTCATAAAAATACAAACTTAATCGGGTAAAGCATTCTGGAGTTATTGGCCTGGAGTCTGGAATTAAATTGTTTTTCGGATCCGTAATTAAATTGCTGCTTGTATGTATGTAATATAGGGTGATTGATTCTAGTATTGCTTTTTTTAACAGGTCCCAGTGTCGTCATTCTGAATGCAGCAGAAGATGAAGCCTTTATTGGGGCACTAGCAGAGGAGTTGGTGCATTTAGATTTTGGTTACAGTCTGCGCAAGAAGGACATTTTTTGTTACCAGGTAACAGGAAACCCTAGTGACGGCAGTCGCACACAGCTCACAGCAACACTGAACCTCGGCAGCGTGAAACTTGTCGTGCCTGTGATCAGCAGACACCTGCTTGGTGGCCAGTCTTCGCTCGCATTTGAACTTGAAACTGCTGTAAAGAACAACAAGCCTCAATACGTCGTTTGGCTGGATAAGAACTTTGATAACTTCCGTGACTTCGGTACTTTGGTCAGGCGGCAGTACCCAACCCTCAAGGCACCAGCCAAGCGAGTCCAACAGGACAGCATTGATAGGACAATGCCTGGCTGTGTAACTAGGAGATTAGAAGCAATTGCTCTCAATCTCCGGGATGCACTTTGTAGACAAACAGGTGACATAAACAGTTATGGATTAAAATTTTTAGGCTTTTTGATATCAGGGCTGGAAATACTATTTTCTGCATATTTACACTGGTGCAGGTTAAGCCATGGAAATTAGTTAACCTGTGCTAGACAAATTTTACCTACTTTATGCTAAAAGTACATTTTATGGAGTATGGATCAAACTACACGTACAAACTTTTAAGAAACAATAATTATTCCAATTCTTTATTATTATTTTGTCGGTGGTAGTGACAGTACACAAAAAACAAAAATCCACAGACATGTACTGTGATTGTTTATACCCAATACAGGAATGGTGCAGGTACCTGCACAGCCATTTTACCTGCACTATATTAAACCTGCATATGCAGGTGGGGTTTCCGGCCCCGGTTATCATATCTCAATAGACCATTAAGTTATTTTAACCCATCATTTATGAATGCCATGACCTCCTCTTTTCTCTAACTGTATAAAAAGTGCTTGATGAATAAGAGCTTTGTTGGGAATTCAAACACAGCTAGAAAAGGTTATGTTTTGTCACATCATGTAATGTAACTTTATGTTTTATGTTAGGTTATATTATGTAATATCATGATATTATGCCTTATATTACATCATGTTAAACATATTATGTCATTTTACGTTTGATACACATTTACAGTAAGACTGACTGTTTGCCATATTTAAAGGTGAACTGAGGTTACAGTGCTTGCGGGCCTTAACCAGGACAGGGGAGTTCCTTGCTGACAACATGAATCTCAAATCACTTCTCAAGCGTCTGGAACAGGAGAACCAGCTGAGACCAGCTGATGTCAAGTCTATCAATGTAAGTTGTGGTCTTAAGAACCAACATTTTCAAGGCAACCACATGACTGAAATATGGTCATTTTTATAGTAAACCCACATGACTAATGCCTTGATAGCAGGCTTAGTAACATGATATGGTTTGTGCAGTTTGGATACTGGATGCTGAAGCTACTGAACATTCTTTTATGTAAAATTAAAATGGCATTACAGTATTGTTCAAAAGCAATTTAGACTCAACACACAACATGGTAGACCACTTTACATGTACATTGTACATTATATAGTCAACAATTCTTCATCTCATATTGTATAGTACAAAAATTTTATGTACACTGAACATTTGGTTCTCTTTACTAAGTTGTTTATCTCCTTAATTAGTAACCTTACAGCCAGTGCACAGATATAGAGAATATAAACATGATAGATATCAAATTTCTGATAATGATCTTTAAGGCTTACTGTTGATGCTCCATTGTCCAATTGTAGGTGGACCTGACGCCAGGCCGCTGTTTCATAGACATGCTGCAGAAGAGGAGGCGGCAAGAGCCATACGACTGGTTAGTGAACATCTTGGAAGAGGAAGGGCAGGGATTCCTAGTGAAGGAGATGGAGCATTGGGAGCAGCTGACAGAGCAGGAATATGGCATTGACAGACAGCAAGTGTCACAATGTGGTCAAAGGAGCATACCAGTGGGACATTTAGCACAACAAAGTCAAGGTAGAGACAAGTTGAATAGGCTGTTATGCAAGAGTGTGTGTTCCTTGATTCTGTTGTGGGGTTTGAAAGAGAACGAGTTCGAACTTATGAATTGAAAAATGGTTGAAAATATAATAGTTGAACTCTTCTTTCCTCTCAGAATTACAAAAAGCTGTATATTAACCAAATACATGTATTCATTTTTTAGGTTTAGATGACCTGTTGTTTGCTATGCTGTACAAAACCATGATCAATATTTTTGCAGACTTCACCAGTCAAATTGATGTATTCTTCATTATAACTTATCAATTTGAACATAATAATCCACTATTATCATTTCAATCTATGGGTAACATAAGCTTGTAAATTAATGGAATTCAGTGAGACATACTGATATGACCTGGAATTATGAATGTTTCATTTTGTACTCTATTACAGATCAACATATAAAAACAAAGAAAAGAGATCAATCTGATTCCGAAACAAGTTTAGATGATGAGCAACCACGGTCGAAAATCAAGACAGTCTTCATTGGAAATGCATTGGCAGGAAAGAGCAGTTTATGCCACAGCCTCGCCAGGCATCAATCTTTCCTTATGAGGGAAGTTGACAGAACTATGGGCGTGGACATAGAAAGTTTCACTATCAGTGATGCAGAGAATTATACTGAATGTCAAATATGGGACTTTGCAGGCCAATCTGTTTATCACTTTACACAGAGGGTCTTGTTAACACCGCAGGCCCTTCACATCCTCACTGTAGACCTGCCAGGATACAAGTCAGAAGAGTTCCAGGAACAAATTGGAACATGGCTTACATCCATAACCTCCCATGTGACCAACCCAGCTATCCTTGTTGTAGGAACTAAAATTGACAAGTTGACAGACAAAGACACAGAAGCAGTATGTTCCTCCATTCAGAGAGATATTCAAGATGCCGAAAATAGTATACGAACCAAGTTGAGAGAAGAGATTCTACTCTGTCAGATGGCTTTGGATGCAGCAGACAGCGGGAATGATATGCCAGAACTTTTCTATGGTCTTTCAAGTCATGACATCTTGGCTAAAATAGAGTCCCTGGAAAATTTGCTTGATGGACGACCCAAAAGTTTGTTAAACGTACAAGTTATTCCGGTCAGCAACAAGACCTATCAGGGTATCGAAACTCTGCGCACAAAGATGGCAGAAATGGTCAAGGACAAGAATCTGTTTCCTTCTGTCCAAGAGATGCCAACTTTGTGGAAGAAACTATCAGAAACTATCAAGAATACAGGACGTACACATATTCAAGTCAAGGACTGTCAGTACTTTGGAGCATCTATGGGGATGAGGGAGTCAGATGTCCTGAAGGCACTCAACTATCTGCATATGAGCGGAGAGATCCTGTTCTACAGTCACATCAGGGGGATGGAAGATCTGGTGTTCCCAGACCCAACCATTATCATCAATCTCTTCAAGCGGATCTTTAGACATGACCTTCCGGGATATCTGGACAGCATAGCTAAGTCTCTCCCTGAACAAGCAAGAGTGCAGTTTGCTGAAGACAGGTTGTTTTTCTTGAAAACAGGCAAGGCAACCAAGAGTTTCCTGAAGAATGTGCTTGGAAATGACAATATACCTGTATTCTACAGTCTACTTCCTCTCATGCAGCACTTTGGCTTGTGTTTTGGATCAGGAATATTCCCAACAGAGCTTCCTGCCGCCCGGCCTGAAGAGGTGGCACACTGCTGGCCAGAGGTTGTGCCATCAGGTGAAGAGGAGGTCTCCGTTAGTATAGTGTACAGCCAAGAGCCACCTTTGGGCTTAAATGAAATCATGGTTTCCCGAATCCTGTCCATGGAACAGACCACGTGCCGTCTCCTCACCAGGGATACTGTCATCGTTCATACTGAAGAAAACTTGGTAGGAATTATGTACCATCACTTTCCTACAGGTGAAGAAATACGGATCAGGGGAGAGTTGGAGAAAGCATGGCAATGGGCTCAAATGGTAGTGATTCTGATAGATGCCTGTCGGGATGAGTTTCCTGCATTGTACCTCAAAGGCAGTGTTGGAAGCAAAAGGTCACTCACTATGGAGGCAGTGAGACAATGTCAGACAGGCGATCTGTTGAGAATGGCCATGGGAAACTTCAAAGGCCTGCAGCCATCTGTGAGAACATCAAAGGATGCCGTTGCAAATAATTTCATTGGTAAGCACGACTTTTATACAAGTACATCAGATTCTAAAAACACGTATTTTTTCAAGTCAAATCTCACCTCGTGAATATGACATTTGAAATGGAATACATTTGTATTCCTGATCATATCATACAACCAAAATGTTGTTGTTCCATAATGTTATTTATTATCATTTGTTCCATTATTTATAATCAATAACATTGAACTTAATCAGAACTTTATATTTTTCCTGTTACCTTCCTTTCCACAGACAACCGGCTGTACCAGGTCAGTAGGGCCCTTGGTGAGGGATGGATACAGCTGAGCCAAGAGCTAGGACTGAACAGGTCTGTGTTGGACAACATCCCTGTAGTCGGGCCCACCCAGGATGCCTTCCAGATGATGAAGGTCTGGCGTACCAGGAATGAACATGGACCACTCCACCAGCTGCTGCTACTGGGAAAAGCTCTGCAGAGCATCGGAAGGCTGGACCAGGCTGCAGTTGTACATGGAATATACAAGGTATGTAAATTAACTGAATTTACCTGAATCTGAAGCTTCGTTTTGGCTGATTTGTGTGATTTGATTAACTCATAATATATTGGGATTGATCACTGAAAGTCATTGTTGTTGAAATATTTCTCAAGGTAGTCCTGTAAAATTTGATATTATGATAATAGACATTCTCCTCCATGTGTGTGATATCTTTTTGTTTAGGCCTATCTTTCAGCGGTTTCCGAATACCCCTATCTTTTGTCTGGCAGATGAATCAAACTAGACAATGTTGGGGCAGTCAACATATTTGTTCACGCATGTGGCCATCTTAATTCATCTTAAATATCTTAATATTTGCCTTAGGAATACTGGAATGTCTTGCAAGTAACACCTGTCAGTCCTGGGCTTACTGGAGGCACACACTGGTGAGTACATCTCAAATTGGTTCCTTGTAATCTGTGCACCTTAACTTCTTCTGGGTGTTAAGAATTTTACTAGCATTCAACAGTTTATTTTGGAGGAAAAACTTTTACTTTGGCTCCTAACGTATCGATACAAGTGCAAAATGTTATAAGATTTTATATTCTTTTAGAGACCAAGTCAGACAGAATTGCATGTTACCAGGGTGAAAGAGTAACACTTCAGCATGCATTGTTCATTTCTTTAGGTCCCTCTGCCTGCCAGGTGAAGGAAAATACCTGTGCACTGAGACTGGGTTGGGCGTGGTGACTCCCTGTCCAATGCATGTGACCTACACACGTGCGCACATAGAGGGTATGTCTACATCAGCAGGCCCTTCTACTAGTAGGCTCCCCATCGCTAGATTCCCGTGGGAAAGCAAAGTCGAGTCTACCATGCAACCTGCATGTATGCTGGAGAAGGACCTACGCAGAAATAGCCTGTGTGTGGTGTTTGCACCTGCAAACTTGACTCGTGTCTTTCAGCTCCATGTCTACATCATCTCCAACGACGTGCGAATAGTTAAGGTAAGTTATTTTTTATCACATCCATTTGTCTCATGCTAACTTTGCCAGCCACCATAGCAATAACGGATACAGCTTTAAATTCCCACAGTAAGGCCACACTGATTTCATTTTATGGATGACATCTGATAATGTTATCCATAAAATTAAGTCAGTGTTGTCTAAGAGAGCAAAATCATGACACTATGAAATAAGGAGTTACAAATTAAGTACCAATATTGGAAAGAAAAAGCAAAAGCTGTGCAGCAGTAATAGTTACATGTACAGACACTTATTATTAGTCACAATAGCAACAACAGGGTTATTGATAACATTACTGCTTATTGACTTCGGAAGCATCTTCAGGAGTTGGAGAAGGAGGACAACTACTTCAGCTGGGACCCAGAACCATGTGTGCTGAAGCTTGGGGAAAAGTATCATCTGAAGGTGGCCATCCGAAATGGAGCAAACATCAATGACAATGTGCTGACACGACCTGAGGAGGTTCATGATAGATTCCTTTCTTTCTGTGCAATATAACAGTACCAGAAATTCTTTCCATTTAGTTTTGCCATTACACAAACATCATTTCAATAAAATTACAAAAATACAAAAATACTTTTTTTACCTTTGTGTTATGAATTTATGTTACAAGAAAAAAATTTAATAATATCTATAATCCATATTGGGACATCATGTGTCAGTTTATCAGAAATATCTTTAAGTTTTAAAAATCTGTTTTGTTACGTTTACAGGGTATTCCCTTTGTCGACACCTTCCAAACAGGGATGTATTACAAGAAGTTCCGGGTGAACGTGGATGCAACAGAGAACAGAAAAGGACAGAGGTCCAACCTTGAGTTTGACTTTCATCTCTCCACTGCTGACCATGAAACTGTTTGCAACTTTTTCCTTACCAAAGGTTAAAGATAAATCACCTTACAACATTTTGATACTGTAACAATTAGATGTATAAAACAAAAACATCAAGCTTCCAAATGTTAATGCCTGAGTCTATATCGATAAAAAAGAAGTCTTGGCAATATCCATTTGGGTTTGGTGCAATACAATATCAAAAATACCATGATATTGTAACATTTGTGATTTTCATACTTGCATGAACCCATGTTTATTCGTTAATTTTTTTGAATAGAAAGTAGAGGGATTTAAGAAATTATATTTCAAGTATCACATTTCAGGCTATTTCAAGTTCCCTTCTGACTTACTGACTGTTTGTTTTTAGTTAAACATTTGTTTTCTATATTGCAACAATAATGTACCAACCTCAATTACCATGTGGTCATGTAGTTACCATCATGTGACTCCCATTGCAGGTATCCTGGGTGATTCACTAAAAGACGTAGGTGATGCAGATGACAGTAGAAGTGGTCTTAGCTTGCACAAGCAACAGAAGTCGGGGCAGGGGGCCAAAGGACATGGCTGTAGAAAGAAAGGTAAGAATTGTCAACCCTTCCATATCTAGTTTTGAAATGGCAAACCTGCAATAATAAGACACTTGCTCCATTGCAATTTTCATTACTGGTTGTGTTTTAGTTTATAGTTAAATTGCCAAAAGAATGTATATGTATTAACAGTTATGTGCGAACTAGAAAAAATGTGCTGATGACTTATCAAATGCATTTGTCTGGGATCTGAATGGGTAGGATACAAATAAGAAGAAATTTTAAAAAGTTACTACTTCTGGTCCTTAACAGGCAAGAGGTCATCACGTGATGACCACAGAGGTTATGGCCCACTCTCTACAACTGACGCTTGCAATCTTGAGGGAAAAGTGGGGTAAGTGATATAAATGAAAATTTCAATTACTAAGTTCAATTTATCTCACCCATCAAGACCTGCTACAAGTTCTAAAGATTGAGTTCAAAGATGTTGCACTTGATATTAAGCTATATGTTTTGATAATATCCTACACACAATTTATCAAAGAGTGTTGAGTGATTAAAAAAGTGAAAAGAATACTGTCAGTTTCTTGCAAAAAAGGACTCACATTTCACCTCAAAAAGGACATACAAGTCACTTCATGTAATAATTGTTACAGCCACGTTCAATTAGTCAACCTGTGTAAGAAAACCCCTCTGTTTTTGGTGTAATATTTTAAAATCAGAATTGGATCTTAAATGTCAAATAATTTGCACTGAGAATTTTTGAATCAAGATTGTCTTTTAATGTATAGGCAACACCAACAGATTGATATTCAGCAACTTCAACAAGCAACAGCTCTGGTCCAGAAGAACTACCCAGGGATAAGCTTTGTTCCGAGCAGTAATAAAACAGATGAAGCAAAGAGAAGAAAAAAGTTGCAAGACTGCTGTGACAAATGGACCGTTGGAGTACAACACTTTGCTAGTGTCGTTGACTACAGCCTTGACTATGAGGAGTTCCCTACCATCACAGAAAGGATGCGGTCTGTGTGTTTATTAGAATGCCCTTCTGGAGCAGCAACAGGCATTCTGATAGGCCCAAGGCACATCCTGACCACCAATCATTTTCTTGAGTTATACATAGAACCTGCTTACAGGCGAAACAAAAAAAGGGGCAGATACGTTGCAACCTTTCATTTCTCCTCCACAGAAAAACCCTCAATTCTCTACAACCCAACCAGGTGTATTTCTCGTAGTCCAACTATGGAGTTAGATTATGCCATACTTGAGCTTTGCTATGGGCCACCAAATGCAAAGCCATTGGGTCAGTTTGTCCAATCACTTGGCACAAACAATGGGGTATTAATTGTTGTTGGTCATCCAAAAGGTCAGAGAAAAAAGGTTGACTTCTGCCCTATTGTTGCTGTGGACAATGATTTGGAGCTTCATCTAAATAACACTTACGGAATTCCAGATGATCCAGATGGTGTTCCCAAGCAGGAAGCTGACAGGGCTAACTATCAAACCCATGTCATGTTTCGTGGATCATCAGGTTCCCCAGGCTTTGACAAGAATGGAAATCTTGTTGTCATGCACACCAGGGGCTTTTCCCCCTACACAGGGTGTCAAAGTCTTGTTGAGCAAGGTGTGTTGCTGTCAAGCATTCGAGATCATGTAAAAACAACACTTGGAATGAATCAAGAAAGGTATGATGAAATCTTCCCACCCCAGGATATGGATACTGACTGATGTTAAGATCATACCGTTTCTGTTACATTGTTGGTATATATTGCATTGGAAAGCATGAGTTACATGTTGATCCGTATCTTCCAATGATTAGATGCTTTCTGTCACTGAATTCAATTCCATTTGCACGACCTATCATCGAAATGCCTTATCTTTTCTGGAATCAAGATCATAACAGACTACCATTATTGTGTCACAAGGGTTGTGCATAATAGATATTGTATACTAGTCACAAGGGTTATGTACATGTATAATCATGTATAACAGTCACAAGGGTCATATATATTATTAAGTATAATGGCATAAAAGAGTTATGAATATCATATATAATTATAGTACAATTATGTATGATTGGACAAGTCCTAAGGGACTTAGGATATAGCAGCTTTCTTCTTACACAACCAGTAAAGTTCCTCACCTGCTTACGTTTCGGTGTCTATAGCTACCAGACACCTTCCTCAGAGCTTCTGACTGGAGTTTTGCCTCTTGCCGCCGTATGTAGCCGAAGTAGGTGGCGCTAATTTGCAGCGAGAATACTACCGCAAACGTGGCTAAGTTTGTATCCCCCCTCGTCCCGGTTCCTCACCGGAGTTGACTTCCTTATCGAGACCACTTCTTTGACCCATAGGATTCTCCTGTTGTCCAGTGATGTGTAAGAAGTAAATCCCTATATCCCTATATATGTTCTACCAGCCTGATGAAATTATTCACTGTCTAAGGGACATGTTTATGCTTTCTGTACATTCATGACCCTCTGATATCTGTATAGCAGGTATAACTGCCCTTCGGTGTAACCCACCAGCTTTGTACTCAACGAAAATGTGACCTTGACTCGGCAAAGCACTTTTAAGTTATTGACTGAAGTTGCTGCCAGTTTATGCACTCTTAGGACTTCATCAATAATTAATGGTAATTCACAAGAATTAGAAACTTCAAGACAAGTGTAGTTAGCTTTTTACTGCCAACATTTAAGTGTGTTATAACATAAAACCTGTTTTTGTAAGGTTGTATTTTCTAAATATTTATCTAAATAATCAACTAGTAAGTGGTGTCATTCCCTAGCTGACACATTTTGTGACTAAATAATTTTTTTACAAGTTTTACCACTATTTTTGTTGCCTGAAAACTCAGTAAAGTCATGGATGAACCTCCTTAGTAAAGTTAAGTCATTTTCTGGCTCCCCAATGAAATGGGTGTTGGCTCCCATAGCAACCACCTTTGACCGGAATTTTTACAGATTTTCCCCATTGTTCAATAAGGGCCCCCTCTCCACCTTGTGTGAAAACATTTCAGGTGGCTAGGACTGGCACCTGTATCAGGTTATAACGCCCTGAACTATGTTTAGGTGAAGGTTACGTGTCTAAATGCGCAACTACTGCCTGACGAGTTCGGATAATCTAACACTTCCCCGTGAGACTTCTGTGTTCCATAACTTCTTAGTCGATTACTGAACATTCCGTCGCCAGAAAGAACAGTGAAACGCCGAAAGTTTGTCTGTTTGGTGCCTTAAGTTTGGGACGAATCTAACGAAGTCAACAGCAGGAAGAAGAATCTTCAAATTCTGTAGGTGAGGTGTGTTCCTGTTTACGGTATTGCGGAGGGACCCTAAGCCCGGCGACTGTTCTACCTGTATATAAAAGTTGGCATCAGTTGCTTCAAAATCAGAAGCAAACTGGCCAAAGGATTGTAAATAACGTGGATGGGACACCTAATGTAAAATGGATGTAATGTAAGTGTTTTCCTGGACCCTTGCGAACAATTTTTGATCTTGATGTGAACCATTTTCCTTGGTGCGTGGGAATTTTGTTGCAGACGATATCTTTTTCGAACAACGTTTAAAACATATAGACGGCATGTGATCCATTACGACCTTAAACGAGACGTTCTGCCGAGTTGCTATGCACAAGACATTAAGCGAAATGGCGCGGAATCTACTACCAAGCGTTCAACAGACGTAAAAGCTTCAGCGACCTGGGGGCGACCTGCCGTAAAGACGGCGGCACCCTCGCCATGCCCCGAGACTCCGAAACCGACGCTTTCCTCGTCTCTTTGACCCTGTACCGGTCGATGGCCATGGACCTATCACCTCAGCCCTTCGTGGTTTGGCCTGAAACGGCCGCTGAGCACAGAGGAGGGAGCTTTGAGTGGATAGACGGGACCGCACTCGAAGGGTACAGTGGGTGGCGTCTCGACGAGCCGAATAACCATGGCGGCAATGAAGACTGCGCTCATTACGTATGGTTTCAGTCAGAAGGAGCGGTTAATGCAATCAGATGGAACGATGAACCATGCCATCACCGCCTATATTTCATCCACCAAGTACTTCCAGGCATTTCATGCAAATATATGCCATTTTCCATAATGTTTTCAAATACCATGAACTTTCTAACGTGTTCATTTGAAGATACACATTGATAAAATGTGACTGTTAAACTTGTCGAAGAATTTTTATCTTTTTGATCTCATCCATTTCTTCACAGAAGATGCAAATTTTATGCGACATGAGGAAATTTCACAGCTGAAAAGTGAAACAGCCAACTTAAAAGACAATACATGTTATCATAACAATAGATGATAATGTGATACGACTTTTGAGAATGAAAATGTAACTTGTAGGAATACAGGCAAATTCGAATTGGTGGGTTATAACCCAATGCAATAAAGTAATAAGACAATAGACGTAGGTGCAGAATTACAGCTTGTTAATATTACTCATATAGAAGGACGCAAGGCCGAAATCTCTACATACATATGAATATATAATATATACTGCGTCCATTCATTCTTTGTTAGTTAGGGAGAGCCCCTTTAAGAAAGCTCTAATGGACATTTTTTTAAGTGTCATGATAAGATTTAACTGAGATGCCTTAATATTTCTATGACCTTGCAAAATGTTGGATCGTCATTCAGCATCAAACAGCACCATACAGTGGTCTGGAACTGCGTACACACAGGAGCTGGGTCGGGAGAAATAGTGTCTTAAACAACATGTGTACAGCAGTGTCTCGAGCTTCCGTTTATTTGTTTGTTACTCCGTGAAGGAGGTCAGTGACCTCCGTAGGAGTATTGTTGTCGGTTTGATTTTTTTTGTGTTCGCAGTTGTAACTCACGATCCCTTTGCTGCATTGATATGTAGTTTGACATACATGTATTTCATTAGAAAACACCCTTTTTTGAGGTAGTTGTGAAACAGGTCATTAATCTTGTTGTCTTTTGTGGGTGTTCGCTAACTGGGTTTTCTCAAAGCAGATGTTTAGTTATGTGTTGTTTATATGTGTCTTGTCTATTGGGTTGCCAGCTGATGGGGCGTCTAAATAGAAACTCCAAGCAGATGTTACACAGAAGTTTCATACACTGTCAGTAACTGCCTGAGATAGAGAGGAATATCGATAGTTATATATTATGCAAATGGCTACCTTATTAGCTTAAAGGGGCCCTAAAGTCCAGAAGAGAGTGCTATTTTCCGACAGACATTATTTTAAGAAGTGAAAAATGCATATTACTTTACAGTATACAATAAAATATCCATTATACACGCAAGTCTTAAAACACATCGAAACCAGGACAAATTCCCCAGATACCCTCTAAACTATCCCAGACTGCACCGCGCAACCCCATTGGTGTCTATGATTTGACCAAGAATGTTACGTTTTAGACCTAATTTCAGGGGCGATAAGAAAAAATCGTATCGTTTTGTGTTCTTTGATATCTTATCAACAATTGGCCTTCTTGGTGTCCTTATAGCCCCTCATTTATGCCGAAATTATTGACAATGAAAAAAACGGTGTAATCTAATTATCTTTCCAATAAGCGGCTTAATCTAATTATCTGTTCAATAAAAATTTACATAAAAATAAATTGAGAAAGTCAAAACACGCAAGATGAAACTGGCAGCTCACTGTATTAGGCATCCTGATATTATAGCTAGAGGTCAAGCAAAGTAAAGTAAGTAAGTTTTCAATAATCAGCTTATTGGTGTGCTTGTCTCCTATCGTTTTTGCCGAAAATGTTAACTTGAAGTGTATGAGCATTTCGTAATCCAAAGTTCTCGGATGTATCTATTGTGGTTCAGTATGGGGGGAAATGGTATTGATATCGCTTGACAAACACGTTCCGCTTAAGTCGCACAAGCGAAATTTGTAAAAAGTCGGCTATGGTCATGTATTCATTGAAGCATAGTCAATAAGAAAATAGCGCTCCCTTCTGGACTTTAGGACTCCTTTAATTGATAAGAAAAGACTGTAAGTGTAATTCAGTCATTGGAACCGAGGGAAGCTCGACCCAGTGAGTGAGTGAGTAAATGTAATCCAGTGTTGGTAAATGATGGTAATTTCATTCTTGCGGCATTTGCAAGTTAAGTAAAGTTGGGATATGGTGGGCGCTTCATATTCATGTTGCGATATACGGAACACCTCAGTGGGGTAGGAGACTGCTTGCAGTCCTACCACTTTCTGTCAGGGGGCGCACGCCATTATGGGAAGTATGAAAGTGTGTCAACTCTGACCCGGAAGCCATACCACCACTACGAAAACAAGAAAGCTTTTAAAAAAAGCTGGCCATAGGCCGCCAAAATGGGAATAGCTGGTTCGGTGGCATGGGTGTGCACTATTACTGACTTGCTCACCTTGCTCGAATTGTAGCAATGCTAAAAAGAGTGAATTGGAAGACCTGAAAAATAGACAGTGTTGCTTCCCTTTGTTTCCCACAGATGGATCGCGTTCCTAAATGAACGTCAGAATTGTCCAATTGCCCCGAAATTGGCGAAACGTAATTTGAATTGTCACGAGCTGAAATTTAGCGTCATTTGACATCGGGACATTGTTAATTGCGAGGCCTGGCTTGGCATTGCGTAACACGTACGATTAGACATTGCGCAACTTCTTGCGAGCCATCCAACATTCACATGTTAATTTCGAGGCTTCGCGTTGCGTAACGTGCGGTTAAACATTGCGCAACCTCTGTCGATCCATCCACCAAATCCATCCACCATCCACCAACATGATTCCGGGCACTATACCATAGGCCGCATTGCTCGAATTGTAGCAATGCTAAAAAGAGTGAATTGAAAGACCTGAAAAATAGACAGGGTTGCTTCCCACGGATGGATCGCATTCCTAAATGACGTGGACGTCAGAATTGTCCAATTGCCCCGAAATTGCCGAAACGTAATTTCAATTGTCCCGAGCTGAAATTTAGCGTCATTTTGACATCGGGACATTGTTAATTGCCGCGGAGGCCTGGCTTGGCATTGCGTAATTTGGCATTGCGCAACTTCTTGCGTGCCGGCCGGCCTGGCTTCGCATTGGATAACGTGCGGTTAGACATTGCGCAACCTCTGTCGACCCAACGCCCATCCACCATCCCCATCCACGATGGTAACACCGGGCACTATACCTGGTAAAAATGGCCATGCTGACAAGGGTTACGTCCGCAGCAATTGCAGCGCCTGTTGGTATGAATATTGAATTATTATTTGGTTTTTATCTGCTTTGTAGTTTGATATCAGCCTGATGTTATCCATGCTCTACACCCAGGTTTCTGTTACTGAAAATTTATTTGGTCGTCGTTGTTGTTCCCCAAGCGGCAAGGTCGACAGTATACTATACGTACCTCGATACCTTGATACAATGTCAAATCCTTGGTCAAATAATTCGTGATTTTTAGTTACTAGTAACGTTGCTGTGAGCGACTGCATACCTGTCCCACTAGCACTGTACCTTGATCATCAGGCTAATCTAGCACTAGTAGTGTGCTATGGGTCTGGCATCCAGGCTAAGCTAGCACTAGTAGTGTGCTATGGGTCTGGCATCCAGGCTAAGCTAGCACTAGTAGTGTGCTATGGGTCTGGCACCCAGGCTAAGCTAGCACTAGTAGTGTGCTATGGGTCTGGCATCCAGGCTGAGCTAGCACTAGAAGCAGGATAGACCTAAGCCAAGCAGAGCTTTAGGTGCCTTCAAAGACAGTATCAAAATTGGCCAGGCAGTATCCATTTGCCAGACAGTATCCAATACGCTACCCAAGACGGCGTAAAAAACAAACACTGAAGCCTGATAAAACGCCTAAAACATGTAAAGAAATAAGTCGAAGCCTAAATCTCTGCTTGGAGAGTACTCGATAGACCGTCCATGGAGGGAACCAATTCTGCTTGACATCACATATTCATTTCAGTTTTTGTAAAATTATAGTAAAGGTTAAAAATAGATGTTTGAAGAAGAAGTGTATCACATGTTTGAAAGGCCCTTTCACTAACAGGGGTGGGGTGGAAGTAGGGGCGCCCAGGGGGTACGATAATAATCTTTATTCATGACACCAAAAAGCAAACCTTGCAGCAGGGATGAGAATCCCTGAATTGGAAGAGATTGTGTACCAAAATTAAAAGTTACAATAGACAAGACAGGCAATATATACAGTCCCTCATATACATTATAATACATAAATTTTGTACCAAGCAAATAACCTTTATACAGATGAGGTTTATTTAGGAAAGATAAAGCTACTGATATGGCAGTTCTTTGTTGTATAGGGCTATGGCCCTATGGAGAAAGGACTGCTGTAGCTGCTTCGTTCTTGCCCTGGGAACACTCACGGCCTGGCTGTTCCTTAGCTTCCTGTCTGTAGCAGTTGCTCTCTGGGGGGCACCAGGTCGTGGAGTGGGTGTTCGGGGTTTAACATCGACCTGAACAGGGACACGGCCGCAGACTCTCTCCTTTCCTTTAGAGAGGGCAGAGCTGGTACGTCGCGTCTACCTTTGCATGATTTAGATCAGTATGGGGTAGTTTATTAAATATACATGTAAGGTCCTCTTTTTCATGGCTTAATAATAGCTCATTTCTTACATTGCATATTTTTCAGTATGCCCCATTCCAGTCTACAGGCTGACACACGTCCGTTACAGGAAGACCATTAACACCCGCTCTAAGAAACACATCTCAATAGTAAAGGCAAAACTGTTAGCTGTCACCCAATGGAAAGCACCACAAGACAGCAGAACGACAATGGCTGAGCAGTGCGGCCTGAACACGAAAAGGATGCAACAGACCATTCTACAGGTCAAGCTTTTATAATATTTCTAGGACTATCATACTACTACCACTACTACTACTACTACTACTACTACTACTACTACTACTACTACTACTACTACTTACTTTCTACATGGACATTGTTGTTAACAGAACATTTGTCTGACCTAGTTTTAAAGCAGTTGCACTGTTGCAGTGTATATAACTCAGTTTTTACTTCAACTTTGCATACAGGAGATTTTGTGCCTTATTATGTGATGTTGATGATTTGATTTTGGAGTAGACCATTCCAATAGTCCTGTCTTCCTCGGTCAAAACATAAAAATGCAAATATGTGACCGACATGCGGCCCCTCTCTCATTGGTTGAACCGCTAATCGTCATATTATCATTGGGTAAACTGATAATTGTGACAGGCGATCAGGTCCATTGTTAATCAGGGAGAAAGCTGGCTTTTTCACTACTGCTGGAAGTGAATAGTACTAATAGTTGTCTTCTCATCCCTTCTATGGTTGGAACTAGTGCTGTGTACCTAAACCCACGTTTAGGTTCAGGTCCGGATTCAAGTCCAGAGGTCTAGGTTCAGTTCCGGACTTGAAAGCCCGGACCTAAACCCACGGTATATACAAAATTGCATGACAACACCCTGAATTGATGATTGATGATGATGATGCATGTTGGCAACCTTGCAATGTTGTCTGGGCGAAACTGTGGCCACATAACATGGAGACCGACACTTGACAATGCCCAATGGCAATGTTTTCTTCATTTTGCAGCACAGATTTTGCGATCTGTGGAAGGTTTTATGTGGTTCGGAACGAAAAGAGGTATGTGACATGTTTTTTTTCCAACCAAGTCCGGAACAGGTTCCCGCCATTCAGTTTTTTTTGGACTTGAACCTAAATATGTTTACAAGTCTGGAACTGAGTCCAGCGAACCGGTACACAGCACTAGTTGGAACATAGCATAGGCTGATCCCTTGTGATTATACAGACCCCTGTCAGCACTAGGTATCTTCCAGAAAGAAACCCCGGCTCCCAATTGTACAATGCTCCTTGCGCTCCGTCCCACATTCCAAAGTTTGTTTCTTTGCTCGTGGAATCTAGACGTCCACAAAAAAGCACTTGTATTTTACGTTGTAAAATATGTGTTAAGTCCAGAAGCCAGAAGTGTCATTGTTTAACTACTTGTAAACCGTAATGCCAGTCCCCTTACCCATCTGGCCATGCTGAATTTTATTGAATAGAAAATAGGGACAACGTTTCTGGTATCCAATTAAGATTTACCCACATAGGCAATGTAATCTAAATTCTTCAGGAATAAGATTGTCTGAAGCGAATGAAAGCTCATCAGTGTTCATGCCTCGAAATTAACTTTTCTTCCTATTGTCCCAGCACTGTCTCAAAAGTAAATTTCAATAATATATTGTCCCGAAGTAAGGGTGAACTGTCCCAACTTGTTTTTTGGGAAGTATTCTATGACTTTAACATAAATCAACTTTATTTTGCTTATGTTCACTCCCAGGCGCAATATAACTGCAGAGTAATTCGGAAGACAGGAAATTCGGAAGGGGGGGGGGGGGGGTGTGCCTGATAAACAAAAGAAGGGCTGACATTCTGATGTTGATTATTTTTCTACTGTCCCAAAAATGTCCCCAAAGTGTCTTTTTAGTTGTCCCAGCCTAAATTTTAGTGGTCAGTGGCCATTGGACCACCTTTAATTTCGAGCCCTGAGTGTTGCTAATATCCATAATAAATTATAGTGAAGTTAAACTTGGATCCAACCAACTTGATCCAATACAAAAAGGAACTCACCAGGAATTTTCGGTCGAACTCTTCAAAATTCATCAGATAAATGATCCACTCGCTGACTTTCTGGAAGCCGGAATCGAAACATCATGGCCTTCCAACCCACTCGGAACCGTGACAGTGCGAGATTCCATCTTCCAGCCTCTTTCGATCCACTGCTGATGTCATCACGCATTCCGGCTTCTGGAAATTCAGCAAGTGGATCATTCATCTGACGAAGGTCGACGAGTCCGAGCCAAACTTCATGGTGAGTTCCTTTTTGTGTTTGATCAAAGTTAAGCTTTACCGTTAAAGATAATGTGATTTGTATGATTATATCTTTCAGGAAAACCCACTAAGAGACTTGATGGCAAAAGAGGCACGCAGTGTGTTGGAGACGAGCGGCATGGTTGCTGTTCTGCATGCCAACGACTTAACTGGTCCTGAAAGAAGGGTTTTTTGTGCCAAACTGAAGGAGAGTGATATTACTGTACGTTTCTGGTCTAATACTGTTGCAGGTAAGGCTTTATTACCTTTGCCAAGAAGGTTATGTTTTCAGTATCGTTCACATGTGTGTCTATTTGATAGGTGGTTAGACCTTGATAAGATTTTGGGCCCCCTGGCGGCTTGTTATGCATTGGAATGTCGGGTTTTGATATCTCGTGATTTGGACATGCAGGAACTGCAATGGTGTTTGTTTGAAAAATTTGTTTAAAGACAATAACTCAAGAACCAGTTGACAGATTATTATGATTTTGGGTATGTAGGTAGCTTAATGCTTGACAAGAATCTAAATTGCATATAATAAAATAAGGAAATTTTATAAATCTGCTGCATTCCATGATAGGACTATTCAAATTTGTTACATTATGTAATATTATTGAAGAACTTTGGCAGATATTGATAATGTAAAATAAAAAGAATACCTAATTTGCATAATCAATAGGAAATTGCTATAGTTTTGTAGAGGGAACTGCTGATAATGACATACATGTACTTGACACATAACGTATTCAAATCAGGACCTCAATAGCCTTCTTTGTTAAGAATTGAGACTGTCATTGGGTGGAGAATATAATCAACTGATACAATTCATGCAATTTAATTGGCATCTTATTTGAATTATCAGTGAGGAACATAATTAGTCAGTCATATGTACATTGTATAGGTTTCGGGTCAGAGTTTAAATCTGACAGGGGTTCAAGTAAGTGTGGCAGTAAATCACTGGAATTGCGTGGTTGTCACGCTAATATTCGCTCCCCATTGCTCCGCGATGATTATAGAGGTGCAAATAGTTTTTGAATTTAACGAAAACCAGTGGATTTTAGTATTCTGAGGCGTGGTAAAGTAATGGTTGGCCCACGAAGCGTTTTTGGTATTAGTCCGCGAGCAAGGGTGATGCGGTTATGTCGCCTGATGACGCAAATAGCTGTGTTCTATATGCAAATTTTCAATGGAGTCACATCACCAAAGATTACAGAAAGCCTGTGGCTATTGACAGGATCGTCCTGTCAACAGCAGGAAATACTACACTGCTGACAGGATCGTCCTGTCAATAGCAGAAAATACTGCACTGCTGACAGGACGATCCTGTCAATAGCAAAAAAATACTGCATTGCTGACAGGACGATCCTGTCAATAACAGGAAATACTGCACTGCTGACAGGATTTTTTCCTGTCAGCAGTGCAAATTATTCTACTATTGACAGGATCGATAAAATTTTGGTATTTTTATTTCATACTGGAAATTTTATCTTTTAACTTACTTGGTAAGATTTGGAACAATAGGAACATCCTTCAGTCGACAAAGTTTCGGATATACAATGCTGCTGTTGTCACCATACTTACCTATGGTAGTGAAACCTGGACTACGACCCAGGTACAGATGGCGAGACTTGAAACGTTTCATCAACGCTGTTTGCGCCGTATCCTCCGCATCAGATGGTACCATCGGGTACGGAACAGTGATGTATTACAGCAAGCACAGTCAGCGGACATAGCCACAACCGTAGCTCTCAATAGGCTAAGGTGGTTAGGGCACATTGTAAGAATGCCTGAAGAGCGGCTGCCCAGGTATTTACTGGATTGGAAACCGAATAATGGGCGACGCTCAAGGGGAAGGCCTAGAAAATCATGGATTAACTGTGTCCTGGAAGATGCTACTCTAATTACTGGGAGGCCTAGTACCAGTCTAGAAGAGCTAAAGGAACTAGCAAGAGATAGGAAGAAGTGGAGGGAACTGCTGAGGAAGAGACGAGTTCTGTGCGCAGGCCACTCGAACGACTGACTCGAGGAGACCTCAACAAGTACAAGTAAGTACAAGTAAGTACTGGAAATTTTGGGGTGAGCGCTGGTTCGTGTAGGTCTTATGTAGGTGTTATTATGTATGCTATTAGGCCATTTTTTACGATCCTGCGCTGCGGCCCCTGCAGATCGTCGTGCATACATTGATCCCCGCTCGGTAGCGCGCGCCTGGCCTCCCGTAAGCAATGCGGCGGCAGTGCGTGCCTGTCGCCCCGACTAGCCTCTACCAGGCACCGCGGATCGCTGGAAAAATAGTAGAAATTGGCCGAAATAAAGGGAATATATACCAAGGTCGCCAATTGGAGCTTCTCTGGCCGGCTAACTCCCTTGGTATATATTCCCTTTATTCCCCACGAAACCGATTGGAGACCTCATGAGCTCGTCGTTATAATAGGTAGAGTAGAGTGAGTAGAGTAAATATGTAGCATTTGTGAGCTATTACTATTACACGTTTTATAGTTATATGTTGTTTACCTTTTTCCATTTGATTTGTTGAAGTTGTTGAAACAAGGAGGTCTGATTTTAACCTCCTTGGTTGAAAGAATAAAGGATAGAGATCAAACCTCTTTTTGTCTTTTTTATTGTCTTCATCTTATGTAAACATAACTGCCTTCGTATTTCAGACAGCTTATGCATAAAATTCGCTTGTATTTATATTTTGAGCATGTCTAGTTTTGACATGTATCTGCTGGAGTACTCTGTAATGATAATAGCTGTTAACGTGATGATAGCCGCCATCGTGAAACGCCTAATCTGCAGTACAGTAGCATATGCCTTCTGACTGGTTAAAAAAATGAAAACATGAAGAAATCATGTCAATAGAGCCCAAAATGGAAGACTTAAAAAATCCTGTCAATAGTGCCAAAAATGGCACTGCTGACAGGACGAACCTGTCAGCAGTGCAGTATTTCCTGTTATTGACAGGATCATCCTGTCAGCAGTGCAGTATTTCCTGTTATTGACAGGATCGTCCTGTCAGCAGTGCAGTGTTTTTCTGCTATTGACAGGACGATCCTGTCAGCAGTGCAGTATTTCCTGTTATTGACAGGATCGTCCTGTCAGCAGTGCAGTATTTTCTGCTATTGACAGGACGATCCTGTCAGCAGTGCAGTATTTCCTGTTGTTGACAGGACGATCCTGTCAATAGCCTCAGGCTTACAGAAAAGTTATGACGTGAACAGGTATTCTTTTTTTTCATTTTTAGAAACGTGAAGCATGTAAGCCCGGTAACCATGGAAAATTAGTTTTTTCTCAGCAGCTCCGTTAGAAAAAGTATAAAAAACAATATTTTTCGGGTCCAAATTTGAAATTTTACCACAGTTTCTACCCCAATTAAACAGGCAACTGACGATACCCAAAATAACCGGAAGCTGGCTGGAAACCTCTGTTCACTGATATAATGAGATTTTCCGGCATACTTTTCTTGGCTGAATTATAGCCCTTCGAACTGAGGGTGTCTACAGGATACAAAATCATGAAAAAACTCTGGTCTGAGACCTAAAGGTTAACATGGTTAATTTTTGGCAAAAGTGTGAAGTCGTGGAACTCTTGTTTTCATATTTATCAGGCCTCGAAGTTAACTTTTCTTCTTATTGTCCCAGCACTGTCCCAAAAATAAAAATCTCAATTGTCCCGAAGTGGGGACTGTCCCAATCTGTTTTTTGGGAAGTTGTCTATGACTTTAACTTAAAGTCAACTTTATTTTGCTTACATGTATGTTCACTCCTAGGAAATTTGGGGGGCTTTCCGGATCTGGGTTGTGTGTCTGATAGAGGGCAAACATTCTGATGTTGAGTATTTTTCTATTGTCCCAAAAATGTCCCAAAGTGTATTTTTCGTTGTCCCAGCCTAAATTTTAGTGGTCAGTGGCCATTGGACCACCTTTAATTTCGAGCCCTGTTTATGCACCGCATAAGCATTTATCCTAAGAAATTGTCAGCAGCACTAATGGTATCCATCTGCCAACCTTATACTTAGTACAGTACATGATAGGATTTTTACATTTTGCTTTGATTAGTTTGTAAAACTGCCCTTTATCGCAACACTACATGTAATGCACTACATGTAATGCACATTGGCAGAACGTACTGCACCTGGGTAAAACCCGAAATGTATTGTGCATAGTACTTTGGCAGAATGTCTCATATAAGGTTGTATTAGAGCATATAAGGTTGACAGCCTGTCTGTAGTTTTCAGATGTTGTATAGGAAAAGATATCGTCTGCAACAGGCAAAATTTTGATGCAACGTTGACCAAACATCCAAAGAAAAACGTGAAAAATCAGGGTTTTGCGCAGGCGCAGTACGTTCTGCTGACGTGCTCATGTAGCCATGCGGCTTCTTGGTGGAACGTATTATATGTTACATCATGCAGACAATTTGTTTACTTTATTTAAATGTCACAGAGCCCTGCAAATTGTCTGAAACCAAGTGATGTTTAAACTGTTAAGTCTACACAACTCCTGTTACAAACAATGTCATTTTTTTTCAGGCCTTGCTGTACAAAACACCCCGTATGGTGCCTTGACTACCTTGATGGTCGGGAAGAATCTGTATGCACACAGTCTTAAGCCCCATGTGGCACAATTTATGAAGGTCTTAAAGGTCACACCTCAAGTTAACTTAATAGGTAAGGTAGTCATACATATTATATATATGTGTGTGTGTGTGACAAATTCATGAAAAAAAATAGAAAAAACATATAACAAAAATACACATGGATGCCATGTACAATGTCATTGAATGTATATGTTATTGTTTTGCCTTTTTATTTATTTAACCAGGGATACAACATATTGCTCCGAAGGGCGGTTTTCAATGTCCCCTGGAGGGCAAGCCCCAAACACATAAAACAATAATAAAATAATACTACATAGGTAGAAGTGCTGAATTGACAAACTTATGTACAATCAAGGAGCAAATTAAAATAAGGTAACTTAATTTTAAGTAGTAAATTAACGTAACAGCAAAAATAAATGGTCCAAAACTAGGCAACACAGTAACATAATATGGAGACAAAGTAATTATACAAAATCAAATAAATAATAATAAATAAAGGGAGGAACTTGCATATCAATGTACAATTGTGAGGCAGTCTTGTCTATATATTTGTTTGAACCTGAGAGTGTACTGGCTGATTTCATGTGAGATGGTAAATTGTTCCAGAGAATCACCCCAGAGTACGAAAAAGCTCGCTTTCTGTACTCCAGTTGAACTTTTGGCACCTGAAGGCCTCCTTGTGCCCTGAGTCGGGTGTTGTGTGTGTGTACCTCAGATACCTGAGTGAATACTAGTAATGCAGTGAGGTAGGGTGGGGCCATACCATTCAGAGCCTTGTAGATTAGTGTGGTTAAATTAGTATTTTGTATTTTTGTGGGCTCCCATGGAAACCAATCTAGATGATGACTGATGGGACAACCCACTCGTCACCAAGAATAAATAGATAAATAGATCCATCAGATGATTTTGTCATACATTTGTTTTTACTGTAAGAGTTATATAAAAAGCAATGGCTATTTTTTATTGATTTAAAGTTACCAAGATTATTTGCTCAATCCAACCGGTAATGTATACTATCATACAGAATGGCCAGATTTTGCGTCTGTAAATGCTGGTTGGGCAACTCAAGAACAAAGATTTTGAGCTTGTATCTTAACAACAGTCACGTCTTTATTTAAGACTTTTCTCATGGCCTGTTCTAAGCATCTAACACATTATAACATACCATACATGTACGTAGTACATAAATGTATAGTACATAAATGTGTAATTTGTATCTCTTACAAAGATACTAGTATACAGTGTACAATGTATTTCAATTTCCATCACAAGAAATATAAAACAGCCAGTTGACTTCCCTCTGTGCTACTCAAAGATTTTTTCTAATTACAACATCAATCAAGGAATGAATGAATGGGGTAAGAAGTACATGTATGTTTCTTTGATTACAGATGACTAAATTCTTTTCTATGTCCTGTTCTATCCTGTTCTTATGTAGTGGCATCGCGTGGTGTAATGGTCAGAGTGTTCGGCTCGGAACTATGAGGTCCCGGGTTCGATCCCCTGACATCAGCCCAATGCTGTGCACTTGGGAAAGGCACTTCACACGACTTTACTCACTGTACGGTGGAGTGAGGCATTTCGGCTAATCGTTGATACTGTGTCCAAACACTGATGAGGACACAGACAGATTTGGTGTCACCAATGTGCCAACACATTTGCCACTATAAGAACTGTACAATTTTTTTTACCATAGGCCAACATGCGGCCTATGGTATTGTGTCACCATGGTGGATGGTGGATGGTGGATGGGTTGCAAGAAGTTGCGCAATGTCTAACCGCACGTTACGCAATGCCAAGCCAGGCCTCTAAAAATTAACATGTGAATGGTGGATTGGTCACAAGAAGTTGCGCAATGTCTAATCGCACGTTACGCAATGCCAAGCCAGGCCTCGAAAATAACAATGTCCCGATGTCAAAATGACGCTAAATTTCAGCTCGGGACAATTTCAAATTACGTTTCGGCAATTTCGGGGCAATTGGACAATTCTGACGTCCACGTCATTTAGGAACGCGATCCATCCGTGGGAAGCAAAGGGAAGCAACACTGTCTATTTTTCAGGTCTTTCGATTCACTCTTTTTAGCAATGCCACAATTCGAGCATTAGTCATTAATAGTGCACACCCATGCCACCCAACCGGCTTTTCCCATTTTGGCGGCCTATGGCCAGCTTTTCTTAAAAGCTTTCTTGTTTTTATCTGTCCCATTCAGGAGGACTTGTTGATGGCCTGTTGATGTCCAAGGCGGACATGGAACACTATGCACAGTTGCCATCCATGGAACAATGCCACGGAGAAGTGGTGTCAATTCTGTCCGCTGAAGCAGGTCGAACTAGTCAGCTGTTACTGACCCCCCTACTACTACTGTCCAGGAATCTCCAGCACATCTCCAGCACAGCTTCCGGCAATCACACTTAGTAGCATCAGCACGTCGGCAGAACGTACTGCGCCTGCGCAAAACCCTGATTTTTCACATTTTTCGTTGGATGTTTGGTCAACGTTGCATCAAACTTTTGCCTGTTGCAGACGATATCCTTTCCTATACAACATCTGAAAACTACAGACAGACTGTCAAGCTTATATGCTTTAATACAACCGTATATGAGACGTTCTGCCAAAGTGCTATAGAGAATACATTACGGGTTTCGCGCAGGTGCAGTACGTTCTGCCGACGTGCTAGTAGGATCACCATTAGGCCTAGGAACATTAACGTTGTGTTTCCGGTTTCAGTTCTTAAAACAATAGGGTCAGTAAACGTAGGGATTTGATGTATTATTTTTTTTAGTTATCATTTTTTTAGATTTTGGCTGAAATGATGCGACAAATATAATTTCACAATAATGCGTCGAGACTGTCTTATGGACCCACCTATTTGCTTGTTGACAAATACTTCACCCTATTAACTGTAGAAAAAATTGCCTCCGAAATGCATGAAATGACCTTTTCAGAAATTCAAAGCATTTGAAATTCAGACGTCAGATGGAAAATCAGTTGTCGATCAAAAAAAGTCCTAGGGTCGGCAGGTTTTTGCTAGAGTCAGTCGGTAAACCAAAAACTTTTTTTCCTGGGCCTTATCACTCATCATACAGAAAAAAAGAAGAAGAAATAGGAAGAAAGGCTGATTTGCAGTGCATGGCTGATATGTGTTTCACCACATCAGGACAAACAAGACCAGAAAAATGAAGTAATTTTAAACTGTTATTTGCAACACAGGAAATAGGACTTACCCAAACTTTCAACTGTAAATTTGCAACTCCAGAGATCCACTGATTCTATGACATCACTTTATGCAGGTGACACACGTGACACATTTGACAGGGGGCACCACAGACTTTCTACAACATAAGATCCATTGCTCACCGAGTCGTGTGTGTCATCTGAATAACGTGACGTCACAGAAGCGGTGAATCCCTCGTTCCTTGACAAAGACCAGAGTTGTAGAGTTGAAAATTTTGGGTAATATAAGTCCAATTTTTTGTGTTGGAACAGTTTAAACTTTCTTCATAATGACTTCTACCAACACAAATGAACTTTAAATGTCAAGATAAGACCAGGAAAAAGTACACTGTGCCCAGACAATTCAATGAATAATTTCAACAGAGGCTAGAAAAATACCAATGTTTGACAGTAAAGTGTAACTAGTAGAACTCTATTGTCTACATTTTAATGCCACATCAATTTCATTTGTTCTTAGATTTTTTCAGGAAAAGCATAAAGTGACGGTGAAAAAGTATTCTATGTTAGAGAACCAACCTCATCCTAGTACTATCATTGTACTCCACAGTAGTCACACTTGTTTGTTGATAATTGTTGAAAGAAAGATTTTGTTGTTGTTTACATAATGTACTTAGGTGAAAATGGTGCACAGTTGTTATGATTTTATCTGTATTTGTCAAACTTCAAACTGTTTCTCATGATGTTATTAAACAAGCAATCTGTTTTTTTAATAACAAATATAGTTCTGTACCCAAAATTACATATTATATTAAGTTACATCCTTTGACAGAAAACTATCACATCATTTTAACAATGCAAATAACACCTAAATTTGCATGTCTTAAGATGTTAACATTTACCTAACTTGCATACATCGCAAGTATGAAATTAAAGTCATTTGACACAAAGGTATTACCTGTGTAGTTATTTCCTCAATGATTATTCATAGTAGGGCCTGATTTACATGATATTATGTAATATTCTGCAAAAAGAGTCTGCAAGAAGATGGGGCAGCAACATGAACACATGTCCTTGATAATCACACTCCCTATATGACAAAGACAATCTACTCCTATGTAAGAACCAGGCCTGGTAAGAACTACATTTTGTACCGGACTATGAGCCTCAGAAGTTATGAGAGCGAGGTTATGTTGAAAGTGCTATTGAACTTAAGAGCTGATGTCACAATTTATTTTTGATGTTTTGTTTGAAATCCATTAGATAAGACATAAAAATCCAATCTATTTTTCCTGGATTCATGAAAAACACTCGCGGGCCGACATCGTCTACCAGATACCTTTCACCCAATGTTGACGTCACACTTCAGTGAAACCACGTGACAGTCTGAATGAATGACCGGTTTATTTACACACACACCTTTAAAATGCACTTCTAGTCAGTTGTCACAAACAGCCAGCTTTATCAGTTTAGCTGAATTGGGTTGCAACATAACATAAAATCACTAAGTTATACGACACTCCGATAAAAAATATATCGGACACTTAAAAGTTATATGTACCTATAGACCTCTGTTTAAGCGTTACATGGTAATAATTGGACTTATTCCTTGCAACCTTAATTAACGAAGTCGTGTTCATACACACAAATGATCGTGTCAAGAGTCTGTTGTCATGTTCTTAGGACATTAGTGGAGATCGTTATTGCGTACATGATAGGGCTTTTCGTGAATCTTACAGTTCTGGCTTTGTGAGTGTTCAGCTGTTTACTAGACCTGGTGATTCTGCCAGAGATGTCATCACGGCGTGGTGGAAGCCACTTCCTAAAGTCCGGGGATTGCAGTAGGGATTGGGCAAAGTTTCTGCATAAATCACGGCGTCTTGGGGCTAGCGGTTCGAGGGAGAGGTCATGTAGGGCTGTTTTGTAGTAAGTGAAGTTTTGCCCACGGATTACTGGGTCAGTCTACTGAGGAAAACAGAGGTGCTGTTCAAAAGATCTCGGAGAGAAATTACCTTTTGTGTTGAATAAAAAGTTTAAAAAGGTAACTACCAACAGAGATGAACTTTCAAGATTGATGGAGAAATTGATATAATTTTACAGTGGTAGTTGCCGGGAATTTCATACTTGCCGTATTTGAAAGTTATTATAATAAGTAAAGATAAATATCATAAACATGAGTTATCCAAATCAGGACTTTAATTACATAATTTATGAGGAAATGCTATGATAGCCTTTTTGGGGTGAAGAATACGATCAACTGATACAATTCATGCAAATGAGAATCTTATTTGTATAATCCATTAGACACAGTTAAAATTCGTCAGTCATGAAGGTTAACATTACTTTTCGAGGGTGTGAGGTGGTGGACTTCTTTCTAAACTTCTTTGAAAATGTTTCTTCGGCTAATAAGTTACAAAAATGAGGTGCGTGGATCATAAGCGGCCTCTAGCAGTTCAATGATAAGCTGCTCCTATTTCCTAGTACTGCAATTGATTTTTGTCGCTTCCGAGAATCGGGTTGTACACCGTTTAGCCGGGCAGCGGAAAGCCGGTATTCTAGAGCCCCGAAGAAAGCCCGCCCAATCCACGATAGACTAGACTAGATATCAGATAGACTGAGAAGTAATTACTAGTTACCGTTTGTGTTACAGGGGCAGAGTGAGAGAATCAAAAGCGGCCTCTAGCAATTCAATAATTTACCTCAAAGAGTTTTTGCCACGAAGGAGAATCGAATATAGGTTGAGAAATAATTAACAGTTAGTAATTAATTACTGCTTATAAGTTACAAAGGCGATTGCATGGATCAGATGCAAAAGTGGCCGATAGCGCTTAATACGAGCAGCTTATCCAATATGCTGGTGCAGTCCTTCCTTGAACTGATAGAGGCCGCTTTTGATCCATGCACTTTGCCTTTGTAACTTGTAAGCCGTAACTAGTAATTACAGTCAACCTGCTCAAACCGGCCAGAGGAATGTTCATTAGCCACCGGGATTAGTTTTCCGGCTATGCAAATACAGATACAGAAGCTGGTGTGTTACGCCGAAGGGCGGTTATACCTGCTATACAGATAATAAAGAAGATGGTGTGTTACGAAGAAGGGTGGTTATACTGGCTATAGAGATACAGGTACAGAAGCTGGTGTGTTACACATAAGGGCCCCGTTGCACTAGGACGGCGCTCTCACCGCGCTCTCTCTGCGACCTAAAAATTGCATGGCCGGAGCGCGGAGAAAGCGCCTAGAGATCGACCAGGTCGCCTTGGGAACGCGCTGAGAGCGCCATGAGCGCCGTCGCAAATTTCCGTTTCGTAAACGGCCGTCGCCTTTCAGAACGGTCGTCGCCTTTCGATGCCTGGTCGATGCATGCATGTCCGAGTGTATCATAACTGTTTTTGGGTCCAAAAAAGTATAAAACGTATAAAAAGCAACATTCTAATTGCAAATGTAAGGTAGGATCATGAAAAATAGTAAAGGTATTATTGAAAAAAGAAAAAGCACAAGCTCGGATTCGAACCCGGGTCAAAAAGCGTAGCTCTTAAACCCTAGCCTACACCGTAAACCTCTACACCACGGTGTGGATGGACCGTGCTGATACACTTGAAGTTAGCCGTTCTGCCATATGGCATCGACCGTTTCAAAAGGCGACGACCGTTTACGAGACGGAAATTAGCAGCGCCGTCACCTCGGTCACTGTTTTGAACCGGCTTATACCGTCGCTGCGAGAGCACCGAGGACGGCGATCCAACAATTAGCGCAGAGAGAGCGCCGTGAGAGCGCAAAACAGTCTGAACCGTAATTTATATGGCGACCTTGGCGATCTCTCTGCGCTCTCTCCGCGCTCCGGCCAATTTCAGGTCGCAGAGAGAGCGCAGTGAGAGCGCCGTCCTAATTTGCATATGATACAGGATGTATAAGAATGACTTAAAAACCAATAAAACACAGAAAACATTCTTATGGTAATGACATATATACAAAAAGTGACAAAATTCGTTCTTTATTTCCGTAATTCGTTGAGTGATCATAAAAGTTGCTGACTTTACAGTTTTGGGTCGCACAGAGAGCGCAGAAAGGTCACCGGAGAGGTTTCACTTGAGCACGCTTTTCGTGGATTTCGGTGCTCTCTCCGCGCTCTGGCCAATTTCTGGTCGCAGAGAGAGCGCGGCGAGAGCGCCGTTATAATTAAGTGGAACAGGGGTAGCTTCCCTTCCTGCCATGTTCTACTGCAGCTGAACTTCCAGTTTTGATGTCTCGTGATCTGGACATGCCACTAGTAGAATTTTATATGGTAGAACGCTCTTGTGATTGGAAAGAAACGATTTGAGTTTGAGCCTCCTAGCAGCTTGTTCTGAAATTGCAGGGGCGTTTATTAAACAAAACACTGAAAAACGATAACTCAGGAACTGGTTAAGTAATGCTTGACATAATTAGATGGAATCATGTACAAAGGGTCTAATTTGCATAATTTATGAGGCAGTTCTAAAAGTATTTTCTTTCTATGATAGGACTATTCAAATTTGTGATATATGTAATTGAGAACTAGATGTACATCGACATAAATTATACCTAATTAGAAAGTGTTATAATTCCATAGTGAATTCAACAGGGATTTCATATTATTCGATGTTAACATCGTAAAACAGGACTTATGCCGATAAAGAACGTATTTATAATTAATAATAAATGTTAAAATAGCCTTCTTTGTTAAGATAAGACTGCCATTAGGTTATCCCTGTTATTCATTGATGCAAATAAGGTCCTTAATTCAATGATAAATGCAAAAAAAAAACATTTGTTAGTCGTAAAGGTTAAGATCATTTGGCAAACATATGTGGTCCTTGAACTGTAGTTTATAGTTTGTAGTTTTAACTAAAGTGTCTTTTAACCGTTGAAAACAATCTACATCATCACCAAGTTCACCTCTGTTCAAGACGGACAAACTAAAGTTTCTGACGATAGGATGATTTCATTAGGACACAGCAAGTAATTTTTATGGATGACATCAGCGCGCGCATTGATTTTCGACTGATTTCGGAAAAAAACAAAACAAGATTTGTTAGCCTTCTGACGGTGATCAACATGCCGAAAATAGACAAATATGTCGTAAATGTCTATCGGTTTAGAGACCATCAGGGATGAAGCAAACTTGAGGCACGATTGCTTGCGTTTAATGACAAGTATTGACAGTCTAAGGTGTTCCATCGCATATGAATACCACATTTAGTAGGTGGTATGTACGACAAGCTCTTTTCTCCAATTTTTCTAGTTTGGAAATGTATACATCATCTAAATGGGTAAGTAATACTGTTGAATACAGGAATAAAAGACCTCTTGGTTGTGATATTATGTTCTGTCCCCTCAATTCTTGTTTAACAAGGTTTATGACCTCCAAATTTGAAAATGTAGGAACCTCGTTTTTTTCTTTGCCTGCCTTGTTTTTTTCTCGCCCTATCGCATTAATTTTGGAGTCTGCGGAGGATGTCATCAAAAAAATTTACTTCCTGTGGCCTCATGCAAAAAAGCAAACCACTATTATTGACATGATGCGGACATGTATCAACTAGGGATGCACGAGAACCCAGTCGGCCCGTCCTCCATACAGTTCCAACCTGATCCGCAAGAGGACGCAGTGCAGAATGTAGACCCGGCTCCAAGTTTACCAGGCGCTGACGAAAACAGGAAAATTATCGAAACGCTTCTTTGATTTCGAAACGGGATGTACAAAACGTTTAGATAAAATGATTTCACTAACACACCCCTCCCACACACACTGCATAACAATTGTTAAAAGATAAACAGGAATATTCACGTAACTTATCGGATGTAACAACAAATACCAGTGATATCGATAGAACAAATTTAACTAGAAAAATACAGATTGAAATGTGTAGATGATCTTACCCTCACAATGGAAACCCACAACTTGGTCCACACAGACCCAGTGAAGTGGGCACGGGTCCAGGTCGCAATAGTTTATATCTAGACGTGGAAAATACAATCATTCAGTTAACCCTCGTCCTACTGGCATGTTTTACGCAATTTTGTCATTTATTTGATTTATTGACCAGGTCATTGACCCTTAACTTCTTTTTCGCTGCTATGGCATAGTCACTTCCGCATTCGTTGCGTTTCGCTGCGGTATGACGCCAACATGTGAGGAATACTCTCAATCCGTACATATGCGTATTGCGTTCTTTGGTAAGAACAATTTTGTATTCAAACAACGAGACAATAACATAGACTTAAAATACATAGTGATTATATCAATTAACTAAACATATGTTGATGCCACCACTAAACATATGGGCAAAAGAATATTTGCAAAAGAATATGGGAGCACGGAATCAATTTATAAAAAAGACAAATGAAAGGATATATCAAAGCGCAAGTCAAACCTCATCCCATGTAATGAAGAAATGTCCAGTAGTAGGCAGTAAACGTAAACGTAGATAAAAAGTAGGAGTGAAGGCGTTTTATACTTGTGATAAACTTTTGAGAAAGAGTTTGTAAAAAAATACAATTATTACTGCATCCCCTGAACATTTGAAAAAAAAAACAACTATATTATGCAAAACAAATAATACGTCAACCTTAAGATCTGGAGCTTACCGTTTTCACACAGTTCTCCTTCGTAGCCACGGCGGCAGTCACAGCTGAAGAAGTTGACGTGGTCAAGGCACATTCCTCCATTTTGACACGGGTTAGATGCACACTCATCTATGTCTGAGGAACATCGTCAGGTTAAGTGTGAGTATTGGGTTATTATCAATATCTTTTTATTTATCATTTTAAAAAAGACCCTGTCAAGGAGAAATCAAAACATCGAGACATCAAGGTGACCCGATGTTCTTTACACATCAAATTCCTGCCATTCACAGAGTGTGTAAACCAGTGGCAAGCAACCCTGCCTCTAGACCAAGAAGGCCCGAGTTCGAATCCCGGCTGTGTCGTTCAACCGACAGACACCTTACTGAAAAGGGTTGCAGTCCTCATGATCAGGTACTTGCCGAAAAGATAGAGCTAGCCGAAGGAGGATTTTCCCGATTCAATGAACCTAAGTCTATAATACTGATAGCACCTGTCTTCTCTGTCACGACCATTAAACGGGTAGCTCAAATGTTAATTCAAGCTTAACTGGTCGGAGTTTACTTTAACTCTTTGTAACTGTATTACGGATTATGACAGAAAAAAATTGTTGTCATTGACGTTAAAAACGAAGGAATCAGATTATTGTTGAATTCTTACCTGTCTCACAGAAAACGCCAGTGTACCCTGGGTAACAGTCACACATGGTGGTATCAGAGAAACATGAAGAACAGTTTCCCCCGTTCTGGCACACGTCTTGGTGGCATGGAGCGATAGCTGTTTATGAATGACATATAAACAAGGCATTGTGTCAAATTAGCGCTACGTACCTAAATGTAACATCAAGTACAGGTACAGGTATAGAGGTTTAGGTACGGGTCTGGACCTGTACCTGCACCTGCACCTGAACAATTTGGCAAATTAACATGTTCTACTGAAATTCTTCAATAATGACAGAGACATTACTAAAGTGCCGCTGGTGTAAAGCAGCGGCTCGATCCCAACCAATACGCAGCCTGTAAACCTCTCCTTTGTAATTCCTAGGTGTCTGCCGGTAACGAAAATATGGAAAAAAATTGTTGCAAATTGAGAGAGACGGAAACTAAGGTAAATCTCTTTATTTTAACGCTGGATGGATGTTCATTTTCCTGGCAGGCCTCCTTGTGTATACTGATCATCAGTAGTAACAAGTATGGATTTTTGTTCTGGCCCATAAAACCGGTCCACCGACGTTTCGGTTTTTTCGGACTGGTGTCACAGCGATCTCGCCCCCCCCCCCGCGATTTTGTCCCCAGAGGGGTGAGATCGCTAGATATTTGGTCCCCCCGGTACCTAGCCTTGGTTAGGGACGTCTTATCGGATGGGACGTTAAATGGAGGTCCCGTGTTTGAGGAGAGACACACCTCAAGCACGTTAAAGAACCCACGAGGGTGGAAGTGGAACAAACCATTATGGTCTAAAAATGGGGTAGGGAATTTTCCCGACCAGCCTTCGTAACCCCTGCTTCTCCTATTGGGTCAGTTAGTCCTCACTACTTGTGAGTTGGGCTGGTCTCAATCATGATGTTTCTGACTCAGGGAGAAGAGTTGCTGTTACAGTTCTACTCGGTAACCCGTAACCCAGGTTAGCGGATCATACCATTTAGTACCGTTCACCTTGAAGTGGCCTAACGGCTGTGTTACGTGGCGACCACTATTAAAAAAAAAAAAACCGCTAGTGATCTTGCGCCCCACCCTCGCCCCCCATTGGTGATTTTTTCCCCACCCCGGGCGAGATCGCTAGCGATTAACCCCCCCCCCTGGGATTAAACCCCTTGGGGGGGGCGAGATCGCTAACGGCTTTACCCCCTACTTGGACTCTTCGGGGGGGGGGGCAGTTCACTAGGGATCCCCCCCCCCCGACATTTGTTGGAACTATTCAGACTTCTCTTGATAAAACAGATCTTTTAATAAGTTTAGAATTAGATTGAAAATTGTACGAGTCTCCCCAACCAATACTTAATAGTACTAGGCACTAGGTAACACATTTCAGGTAATAAACACTACAGGAAGTAGACCTTACAGGTAATACACAGGTACATTACATTAGCAGTCAATACACCTTGATGGAGTCTCCCGTCGACTTCGACAGATGAGTAGGCATACAGGTCATTCGCCGAGGTGGGTCATGTGAGAATGAAGACCAATTCTGGACGCACACAAACGGCCACAGATGCTGCAAGGGAAGGAATGGACAGGGGAGGAGCGCTGCTTCCTCATCTCTTTCTTCTCTTGGATGGCAGCTGCTCTGTTGGCTTCAAAGGTCCTAACACCTAGTGTACACTGGCTTCTCCAAGCAGTTCTGTCATGGGCAACTGCTTCCCAGGAGTCGACGTCAATGTTACAGCTCTTAAGGTTTGCCTTAAGGTTGTCCCTGTACCTTTTGAGCGGTCTTCCCTGGTTGCGATGCCCTTGTTTCAGTTGTCCATATAGCAGTATTTTTGGGATTCTGCTATCCTCCATGCGGACAACGTGTCCTGCCCATCTCAACTGGCACTTCACGATCATGCACTCAACACTGGTGAGGTACCTTATATTACAGGCTATACCTAGTATACATTACAGATATAACACAGTGCCTTATATTACTAAGACCCGGGTAAAACACCTTACAGGTAATACGCGGGTGTCTTATATTAGTAAAACCGTAGCAGTACACCTTGCAGATAAATTACTAAGACCCACTTAAAGGTAATGCACATGTATCTTATCTTACTAAAATAGACTTTTAGACAATACACTTTACAGGTAATGTAATAACGGACTTGATAAAATAACATTGACAAAGGTAATTATGTAACAACGTCCTTTTTAACATCAACATTTGATGTAAATAACTTTTGGGTAATGCTCAAACCTTTGTTTGGAAGAGCGCAAAATCTCTAGAAAAGGTCTACGTAGGGGGTGAAATACATCGCGGATTTGTCCCTAGCTGGGACGGATCAAATCTCTAGAGATTTCGCTCTGAAGCGGAGGCGGTTCTAAATGTGAAAATCAAAATAAATTAAGCGTACTTATCCTGGGGGGGGGGGGGGGGAACAAATTCCCAACTTAAGAACGCCTTTATGGATGGTGATGATATTTGGTATGTAGGTAGGTCTTAGGAAGACGAATGTCAAGGTCAAATCTGGGCCTCCTGGTGGCTGACCTTTGTACTGCAGCAGAACTTACGGTTTTTGTATCTTTTGTCCTGGACATGCTATGGTCTTGATTTTTTTGGTGGCAGATAGCTTTTCCTGTCAGGAATAAGTGGTGTGGGTTTGGTCTCCCTAGCAGCTTGTGCTGAAACTGCAGGGGAGGTGGCGAAATCTTTAAGAGCAGATAAGTCCAGAAAGGAGCAACGTATTATCATGATTTTTGGCATGTAGGTAGCTTACATAGAGATGTGCATAATTAAATGCAAATTATGCAAATGGGGACTTGATTTGCATAATTAATGAGGAAATTCTGTAATTCCAGTGTTTTACATAATAGGACTTTCATACATGTAATGTGTATAATAATCTATCGCAGGTAGAATATTAACAGATACCAATTATGCAAATATGGACCTCCCTGCATAATTAATAAAAAAATTCCCCAGCACTTTTTTAATTTTTGTTGTTATTTATGTTTTGTTATTTGTGTAAAATTGTTTTTATTACGTGCCAACAAATTAATCAACAATCAATCTAAAATAGTTAGAAATTGTGTAAGAATGGCTGGGTTAGATATGATGGTACAATATGACTACTGTTACCTGGGATAGGCTAAATAAAAGTTCTAAACGGGAACTGTGCTGCTACAGGTGTCTTACTGAGGGAGGACTGCGGTGTGATAGATGTCGGTTAGCTTGAGGAATGAATCCACGCTACTTTATACTGTAACCTGGGATAGTTCTAACTTACTAGACTCGCAGATGTAGTTGTGTTCCTCAGCGCAGGCGTGGTAACTCCCACTGAAATTGTACTGGCGGTCGAGCAGAGCACAGACGTCAAAAGGGCTGTAGATATTCCCAGACATCCACGGAGACTGGACTGTAACAATAGATCATCACAAACATTTTGCATTAACCCTCTAAGTGTCAGGGACTATGAAAACAGGGCTTTAAAACTGGCTCATAACACTGAGTGGGAGAGTTAATTTCTTGTACTAACCAAACTTTATTTAAAATCAGCATCATCAACAAACACTATGAAGTGGGCATGCCCTGTGTCAAAAGTGTCCACAAATTCTTTTAAAAATCACGCGAGACCACGCTTTATACATGTCCACACGCGTTTGTTTACGTCTTAGAGGCCTTCATCTTTGACATATTACCCACAATGTATCGCATTGGTCATGCGCAGTCTTAATTGGTAACCTCATCATACCATGCAGGAACGGTAAAGACTTGAATCATCCTTCATGATTTAGGCTTCGCAACGTATCGAAATTCATCAACACAACGTTACGTTGAAATGATGACACACAAAAGCGAGAGCTATTACAACCGATTTCACTCTTCTTAGATAAAGGCTGCCATGTTGTAACCTTAGATCTCATCCTCCGAAAAGGTTTGGGGTCAAATTCGAGGTGGGCATTAAAAAAAGCTTTTGAAAACTAATGATGAAAGTTGAGCAAACTCGTTATCATAAAAAATATTCTTTAGTGTTTAGAACTTAGATGTTCACCTTACTTTTCCTGATAATTCTATGGAAATCTTACCAGACAACAGGGATCCATTGATGTGAAAGAGCGGAGGTAAGGGTGATTTCATGGCTATCCAGTGAGAGACGCTGGTTTTTCTCTGTATGAGTGTTGCAAGCAGTTGTTGTTCACTTGTTTCCCAAATGTCGGCGAGTTGTCCCCCGATGCTTTTACACGCAGTAGAGGCGTCCTTGTGGGACTGGGTGTTGTTTGAAAGTCGATAGCACTTGTCAGCTTCAACCGCTGGGACAACAATTGTAAAGGTTAGGTTATTACCTTCAGGTAAGGTGGTTTTGTGTTTGATTGCGTTTCCATGGATATTTCCACGTGCTAGGATCGTTTGGGACACAGACAGGAAGTAAAGTAAAAGGTCCCAGAAAAGGTTATCTAATTCCCAGGAGTGTGTACGTGACGTTATGTATTTGTGTGTGTGTTCTTCTGTTCTTTTGGACAGGATAGCTCAAGAATGCTTTGGTCAATTGCCTTCATATTCAGTATGTGGGTAGGTGTCGGATTAAAAGAGGTCAAGTCTGATTATGGGTCCTCTAGCGGCTTGTTATGGTGCTGCAACGACAATTTTGGGTTTTGTATCTTTTTGTCCTAGGCATTCCTCTCAGGCACTGTTATGTGGTGTTCTTTTGTTTATGGTTGACATGGAGGAAAGTTACAGTTGTGACGAGAACTTGATATAGATCCCTCCTCTAGCTACATTACATACACAAACAGTAATATGTTAGTAATGACTTTAGGTCCTGGAAGGCAGGCCTACCTGTTTCACAATTCTGACCCTTGGCTTCAGGCGGGCAGATGCAGCTGTATCCAGTCAACCCATCCACGCATGTCCCTCCGGACCAGCACGGATCACCAACGCAGAAGTCAATATCTGTGAGGAAACCATAATTAAAGACGTGAAAATTCAATATGGCGGCGCCCATTGAGGGAACGACAAAAACAGTTGGTTCTTTTTCTATAGCAAGCTTGTAATCATTTGATATTTTCCTCGGGGGCATCAGTTATTTTCTAGTCATTTGCATGCTATGAACTCTTTACCTGTACATGTGCGACCGTCTCCCACGAATCCAATGTTGCAGGTACAAGTAAAAGAGCCCACTGTGTTTGTGCATGTGGCGTGTTGATCACAGTTGTCAGTGTTGGCGCTACACTCGTCCACGTCTGCAAGTTTTGAAACAGGTATTGTTAAATTAAAGTTACACTGTACCCCCACCTGTAAAACTTTGAAACTTTTATTGTGATACCACATTGCAGACATGCGTCTGAATTGCGTAAGTATTTACAATTAAAAGTGTTGCACGCTCTACCGGTCAGTCTTTGTAATATACAAAACATCGGTATGTCTTAATGATAAAAATGATAATTACAATGTAGATGCTAACAATAAAACTCTTACTGGATACAGATCTGGAATAAATGCCTGGGTAAGACCTTAAGGCATGAAAGTCTGTCATTACGTTATGATTGCGATGTAGAGATGATTGCAAATAATTTCTGAGACCTGTGCAGGTAGCCCCATCCCCGGTGTATCCTGCATTACAAGAACACGTGAATGACCCTGGCACGTTTGTACATGACGCCTGGGCATCACAGTTGGCCAAAGCTGAGGTACATTCGTCTATATCTGAAAAACGAACAGAGTACTGATGATAGAAACATAAAATAGCAAAGTATGATATTATATGATCACAATGAGAAAGAAGATTAATAAAATAAATACATTCATAAATGAATAGAAGTTCTAAGTAACCAGTTTACAAATAAATCAAGGTAACTTAGGGTAGCCAAAATCAAATAATAGTAATGATAATATTTGAGGTCAAATTAGAACTGAAATAACTAGAAGTGGAAACCATATATGGAAACCATGTATCATGTATTGAAACATTGACAAGGCAATCACTACAATGGTACTAGTCTATTCTATAAAAAAAACTATGCCTACGGGAATATGAATTACTCTTGTCTGGAGCATGCGTGGCACATGTCCATACGTGTTTTTTATGTCTTCAATCCCAGCACCCACAATGCATCAAACTTCACATGCGCAGTACGAACCATGAACTAATGTATCCTGTCGTTGTTAAGACCATGACAAAACAACAGCATGGCAAAGAGACCGGCATTCCTATGCCATATAGCAGATGTTATGGTACGCTATCATGCTGGAATTGTGGATTCTACGCAAGAGACTATACTGTTGTATATGAGCTGATGGAATAGTCCTACCTGTACATGTGACCCCATCGCCTGAAAATCCTGTTGTACAGGCACAGCTATAAGAGCCTATGTTGTTCGTACATGTGGCGTGCAGATGGCAGTTATCCGTTCCATCATGGCATTCATTCACGTCTGGGAAAAAAGGGTTAAAATAAATCTGTGTTTCAGACTTTAACAATTAATACTTTCAGAGTATATGACGCATCACCGGGTAGGTATGATAGTTAGAACGTGTATTCAATAGACCGATCCTGACTGTTATCAGTTCAACCAATGATAGCATGGTAATTAGCGGTTTGACCAATATGGGGAGTGGCTGCATGTCCGTCAAATATGTGCATTTCTGTGTTTTGACCGAGATAGGAGGAGCTATGGGATTGGTCTATTGCCAGGTTTATCTTATAGGATAGTCAAGCGCAGTCTATTTGAAGGATTTGATGGTAAAGATAGAAACTAGCCTACTTTCCTTACGTGTATGCCATTATTAAGCTTCTGCTATAAAATGGTATCATAGATTCTTTTTCCCTACACAATGACAAAGTGGGTGTTTCAGGTCTCCCTTGAAGATATCACTGGGGTATATATGTTTGATTTATCCTGTTTGATTTATCCATATTTAAAATTGAAAGAAACCACACCTGCACACGTGACTCCGTCCCCAGTGTAGCCTGTAATACAAGTACAGGTGAAGGACCCTGCAGTGTTGGTACATGTCGCTTGGGGGTCACAGTTGTTTGTGCTAGTGATGCACTCATCTATGTCTGAAACAGATTTCAGATATGATGACGAGTATGTTTCAAAATTGCAACCAGAATAAGATACCTGAATGTGTGAAGAAGTAGTATGTCGTGATGATCGCAGAGAGATATGGGGCGATAGAATTCGATCTCTCAGTTGTTACCAGTTTAGTTCGTACCTTACCTGCACAAGCTAGTCCATTTCCAGAGAATCCTACGTTACACGAACAAGTGAAAGATCCCACATTGTTCGTGCATGTGGCTTGTTGGTGACAGTTATGGGTATTGGCATCACACTCGTTCACATCTATAAAGGCAAAAAAAAACTAACTGAACCAAGAACTTTGACTTTCAAAAGGCACCCACTTCAGACAAACAAAAGATCTAAGGCAATGATCAATATAAACCAAAGGAAACTACACCTGCACACGTGACTCCATCCCCAGTGTAACCTGTATTACAGGTACAGGTAAAGGAGCCTGCAGTGTTGGTACATGTCGCCTGGGGGTCACAGTTGTGAGTACCGGAGGTGCACTCATCAATGTCTGAAGGAGGCCAAAGGAAATAAACCTTAAAATACACATGTGCTGAATGCATGTAATGTGTTATTCACTTAGGATCATGTTACGTGACTGGAACTCATCGCATGAAAAATCTCTCTACACAGTCTTACACCAAATACCAACTCACATGCAATGGTACAGTAAATCTCACACATGCGTCCTGTGCGTCCTTGCAATGTAGTCTGTAGTACAACTTTCCTACCTGTACAGGTTACTCCATCTCCAGAAAATCCGGAGTTACAGGAACAGGTGAAAGATCCCACGATGTTTGTGCATGTGGCGTGTTGATGACAGGTATGAGTGTTGGTATCACACTCGTTCTCATCTAAAAGGATGGGAAAACCATGAGATTTAAAGTCTCGTCAACACAAAGAGTCCATGGAAACCATACTGAACATACAAATTAAACTTACACAGTGCATCACATAGCTTCTACACTGAACTGTATCAGAGGTGCAGATGAAACACCTTTAAGTGCAGGTAGAGGTGGCTGATTTTTATAAACTACATTTGGCATCATCAACAATTGAAGTTACACAAGTAGGAGCGTACCTGCACACGTAACTCCGTCCCCAGTGTAGCCTGTATTACAGGTACAGGTGAAGGAACCTGCAGTGTTGGTACATGTCGCCTGGGGGTCACAGTTGTTAGTACCCGTGGTGCATTCATCTATGTCTGAGGGGGGCCAGAGAAGATAAACTTTAAAATACACTGGTATTGAATGCATGTAATGTGTTATACACGCACTAAGGATCATATCATGTCACTGGTTCTTTGTTATGAATTATGAATAATTTATATCAGTTACTTCAAACTGTCCTACATAAGTTCACTTCGCACGGTACAGTTAATCTCATACTCATGCATCCGTCCAGTACACCCTTGCAATGTAGTCTGCTTGGTAGTCTTTAGTACAGTACCTGTGCATGTTACTCCATCTCCAGAAAACCCTGAGTTACAGGAACAAGTGAAAGATCCCACGATGTTTGTGCATGTGGCTTGTTGATGACAGGTATGGGTGTTGGTAGCACACTCGTTTTCGTCTAGAATGGTGAGAAAAACCATGTGTTTAAAACAGTCTCTTCAGCAGTAAGGAGCCCATGTAAACCATACTGAACATGCAAATTAAACTTATACTGTGCATCACATAGCTTCTACACTGAACTGTATCAGAGGTGCAGGTGAAACACCTTTGAGTGCAGGTATACGTAGAGGAGGCTGATTTTCATAAACTACATTGGCATTAACAACGACTTAAGTTACAGCGGCGTACATGTACCTGAACACGTAACTCCATCCCCAGTGTAGCCTGTATTACATGTACAGGTGAAGGAACCTGCAGTGTTGGCACAAGTCGCCTGGGAGTCACAGTCGTTAGTACCTGTGGTGCATTCATCTATGTCTGAAGGAGGCCAGAGGAGATAAACTTTGAAATACACCGGTATTGAATGCATGTAATGTGTTATTTACTTAGGATCATGTTACGTGACTGGCATGAAAAATCACTCTACACAGTCTTACATCAAATACCAATTTACATGCAATGGTACAGTAAATCTCACACATGCGTCCTGTGCGTCCTTACAATGTAGTCTGTAGTACAACTTTCCTACCTGTACAGGTTACTCCATCTCCAGAAAATCCGGAGTTACAGGAACAGGTGAAAGATCCCACGATGTTTGTGCATGTGGCTTGTTGATGACAGGTATGGGTGTTGGTATCACACTCATTCTCGTCTAGAAGGGTGAGAGATACACTTAATGAATCTAAGCAAAGTGGTCTTGTGGTTAGGGTTCTTGACTAACTATGGAATCTACAGGTTCTGGTTTCGAATCTTTAGCAGGCTGGTAGTGTTGTGGCCTTGAGAAGGACACTCAACACTCAGTACCCCACTCATTGTGAAAATGAGTACCTAGATTCGAATTCGGTTAGGGGCGTCCTCTCGACTGAAAGTCGAAAAAGCCGAAAGCCTCCCTGACTAATGACACCCACACGTCGAGCACGTTAAAGAACCCAATAATAATTATTAATGAGAGTGTCTTACGCCTAAATCAGTTTACTGGTAAGGCAGTACCTGATAATTGTTGTTTCTGACAATGATAGTAAAACTGTTATTAAACAACTATTGCCCGAGACCTAAACTGTTGAATGGGAATCTGATTTAGGAGTTATTGGTCTAAACGGGTTAAGAAATATCACAATTTTAAATTGATGTAAACCACACCTGCACACGTAACTCCGTTCCCAGTGTAGCCTGTATTACAGGTACAGGTGAAGGACCCTGCAGTGTTGGTACATGTGGCCTGGAGGTCACAGTTGTTGCCCAGAATGCACTCATCTATGTCTGAAAAACAACATGAACAACTGTCAACATAATAAGTCCTCTCTGACAACTATACTGGTCTTCTCTCCAATCCGCTCTTGTTCCAAAACTTTCCCGACCCATAAAAGAATACGAAAGTCAGTTCTAGTTATACATGTATTTACCTGTGTCACAAATGTCTCCCTCCCATCCTGCATCACATGTACAGTTGAAGCCATCCACATTGTTCAAACAGTAGCCGGAAAAACATGGGTTATGAATACAGAACTCTGTGGAATAGGAAGAAGTATTTTTGTTATTTCGTTACATTTATCAGTGTGATTTCTTGAATGCAATTCTGTAACATTAGCATAATGTTAAAGTAGACTTTTTCCCTGGCCCATTTTTTTACATAATAGTAACATATATTATAACAAATATAACAATATTCAGGGATGCAAATTGCAAGATCATCGTGCCATGTTTAAAAACAGTTCTCCCAAAAAACAACACATGGCTGGCAAGCGCTTTGTGTGTTTCTTATTGGCCTGGTTGCAAATTGTTGAAGGTTGAAAATCGTATAATATTATGCCATTTATATGAAGATATATTCTCCAGAATAATTTCAATTTGGGGCCAACATGTTACATAATGAACCCTTAAGCAAGGTATTTTCAGAGATAGAGTATACTTGTTTAGAACATCAATACACATCGCAAATAAAGACACAGCGTTTCACTGCTGTATTCCCATTACACTTCAGCAAGACCATCTGGCCCAGTTGAGTGCACATCCAGCTTACCTTTGAGTTGAAAGTGATCAAAATCAGATGTATACGTGAGGGTTTGGTCTGCTGTTACTTGGTTGTCTCTACTCAGCAGGCATCTTGGATTGGTGTCGTCTATGTCAAAGGAGAGACAGGAACCGACTGTAAGCGTGCCCTCTCCCAGAAGACATCGCAGGGCGCAGACCCTGGGACTCACGGTCAGCGGTCTAACATCCTCGTCATCGTGTCCAGTCAAGGCATGGTCAGCATAGACGTCAAAGAAATTAATTATGTCTGTGAAACAACGAACGAAACGTTCTTGGAATTGATAGTACCAATGGCTTTGAAGGAAGACTTTCTTCCGCATTGCCCCATGGATTATAAAAAAAGTCCATCCATGAATAAACTTAGCATATAGAAGACGAGTAACTGGTAACATGCACATTGTAGGTCAGACCACTGAAAAATCTCATTAAGCAAGTATGTCAATAAAGAATAATAAAACCTCACTGAATGGTGCTGATTGGATGCTGAATAGAAAAAAAGATTGGGAGAGAGAGGAAAGGGAACGTAGAGTGATAATTCATTTAATTGATTTTCTACATTATGTGATGAGCTAATAACAGCAACAAGAAATAAGACATTTCAGACTCCCGGTAAGTATGCAATCGTCGGCTTCCTGAATTCCCCCATGTCAGCCATATTTAGAGACATTCGCCATTCTGTCATTCTGCCTGTCAACCTTCTCCCCACCCACGTGCTGTCAACCTACTCTGTCCGGACAAACAGATACACAAACCCAAAAGCTCAGCCACTTAAAATAATATTTTCGCACCAGGATCCTTGAATTTTGAAATATAATATATAATATATCTTGGACTTTACCTTGTCCGATTCTTGCTATTAAACTCACCTTTCATCTCATAATGATCAAATCTGTTCTGGTTGTCAGGACCAAGAGTTGTTCCAGATGTGTTCTGATTAGCTCGACTGAGCTGACACCTGTCACGTGATCTGTAGTAGTCAAACGACAAACACTCCCCCTCCGGGACGGTAGCCGTTCCCTCAAGACACTTCTGGGCACACCTTTCAGCAGTCGTGATCCCGCCGATAATTTCGTCATCGTGCCCATACAAGGCTTGGTTGGAATAGACGTTGAAGAAGTCGGTACAAGCTGATGGTAAGGATAGAACATCATTGACAAGTCATCTCATCTAATGCAATGTAATGTAGGGATTGAAGAAAATCGTATTCTTTAGTAACTTTGCAGTGAATTATTCACAATCAATTGCAAGTATAAGAAAAAAATCTTGACTACCGATTAAGGCCATATTTCACAAACGCCATATATATAAAGCATGTGATAAACAACGGTCACTGATTAATAAGTATGATATCCGTAGGTGTTCATACCACCTAAGTGTGATATCCGGAAGTGTCAATATCATCTACAAGATATGAAGGTGCCGCTTCTATCTCTTATAACCACTATTTTTCATGTGTAATAGACAAATTCTCTTTTTACACATCTTTTGCAGAGCATCATACTTGGATGGTATGGACACCAACGGATATCATGCTTATTACTTAGAGACCGTTGTTTATCACATGCTTTATATACATTGCGTTTGTGAAATATGACATTAATCAAAACACGTCGTCGACGTGTTTTCCATATGTACATTCGTCTCTGAGCAGTTGCACCTTACCTTCACATGTAAACCCATCCCCAATGAACCCTAAAGAACAGGAACAAGTGAAAGATCCCACGTTGTTTAGACATGTGGCCTGTGGATGGCAGATGTCTGGGTACATATCACACTCGTGCACATCTGAAAGGCAGGGAGAAAACTCCACACTTCCGTGATATTTTTTTGTGTGTGTGGAAATTTCTTGTTAAACTCTCGCTGATTCTGTACATGAATTTTTCCACTGGCTCCCATAAGTCAACAGACATACATTTGGAAGGCCATTGAAGGAAGTACATGAGATAACCTTTTCTGGGACCTTTGACATAACCTCCTGACAGTGTCCCCGACGTCCTTTTAAATATAGCATGTGCAATGTAGCATGTGAAAACACAAGCAAGCAAACAAACAAACAGACACGCCGAAAACAAATCCTCCGTAGACGGTGGTACTAACTAAAAACTACATTTCCTCGATCGTGTATATCCATACAATCACTACTAAGCGAGATGAAGCCGAAAAGAATAGTAATTAGACATTTATTTACTCTTTTATATGCTCATATGTATGTAATGTATATGTTTATGTTCATGTTCTGTACCCATGCGACCTGTACTTAGTTCTGTAGAACACAAATGTACAATAAAGGTCTTCATTCATTGAAATTACATTTTAATGAATACACAGAGTCACCATGAACTCACACGTCGGTTAATCCCAAGTATTCATTGCATATAGTGGTACTTACACAAACAACAGACGTGGATACGGCGGAAGGATATTATCGAAGGCCTACACAGGTCCTATTGTTTCCCCTTGTCACCTTTATGATACGAACCCTTGGGTGAACAGTATTATGATATGACACGTTCACTAAAGATGAAACATATACCTGCACATGTAACTCCATCCCCAGTATATCCTGTATTACAGGTACAGGTGAAGGACCCTGCAGTGTTGGTACATGTCGCTTGGGGGTCACAGTTGTTGTTACTGGTGGTGCATTCGTCTATGTCTGAAATGTGAGGAAAAAACGGTTGCACATAGTACATACACCCTTAAGCACGTTAAAGTATCTAAACATATCAATTCTCAAAAATCCCTTCAGATTTAGATGAACTTTATTGCTGTTTCAAAGTTTGGAAGACTGATTCAACTTCATCGTCTCTTTCTCAATCGACTTTCATTCACTTTTATAGCTGCTTAAATCAAACAAGTCAGAGGTTCTTTGGGCCGACTTGAAAATTTTATTGTTTTAAAAATGTGAGATGGTGTAGGCAGCCGAACTAACCCTGATCACAGTATGCTCCAGTCCACCCCAGTTTGCATGAGCAGCGGTAGATTCCCGTCCCCTGTGGTCCGGCAGTAAGTGTTCCGTTGTTCTGGCACACGCTCGGTGCTAGAAAATACAACACAGTTGTCACACAATTATGTTCCAACTACTTTTGATGATGTGTGTAAGCCTTATCATCATATAGCCAGAAGAGGTTAACCAATCAGAAGTTCGTATTCGTTATGACGCCTTAACATCATAGGAAGTGCGACAACTGGTGAATAGTCTTTATAAGTGGTCTTTTATTAGAATAATTGACCACTTGACTGTACCATTATGCAGTACCATTATGCTTCGCTCACTCGGTGGTTTAATCGTTGATCATAGGGAATGACCAGGCCTTATGACACCATACACACAGAGGAATAGTCTCCAAGGTAAAACAGTGCACTGGACTATTAGAAAATCACAGTTAAAGTACGCTGGTGGTTACATTCGAGATGATGTTGTTTGAGTTAAAACTTTAAACAAGAAGAGAGTGCAACACATACTTACTAGAAACATTGCCCGGCCTAATCATCATAACGGTCTTCATTAAGGAGTATGTGTATGTTTTCCAGGACTTCCAGACAATACCCTGGGCACTATCGCAGGTAGAAGTGGCGGAACAAGCCGTCAGGTACTGTCCGTTTAACATGGCGTAGCCACAACTTGTAGGGTACCACCATCCACCCTGTCCGTACGTACTTGCGCAGTGACTGCTGCTGTCGTCGTTGTCCTGGTCTTTGGTAGAAAATTCTCTACCGTTGATGCTGTGGCGTCCATTATCGTCAGCTAGAGTCAAGTCGTCACCAGCATCACCGGTGTACCCGCTAAGAGTTACCCGGTAGTTGCCACCCGCGTCTCCGACGGAAAACACGCTGTACTGTGCATACCGGGAGTGTCCTTGCCAATCTTCCAAGTAAATATACAATTCGTTTTGTTTTTGTGTTGTCAGACTGTGTATGGTCCCCAATCCCAGCCAGAATTCTTCAGTAGGGTTGCCGAAACCCTGCTCGTACTCAGTCCATGTCTTATCAAACGGGACCGCCCCGTCCTGTCGCCGCTGTATCACTGTCCAGCCACCGCCATCAGTGTCCATGTCACAGTAAACCTGAAAAGGCTGGGGGTAGCCGACAAAATAGTCTCTACTGATCTGGACTCCTTTTGCCAAGAGGTCTCCACAATCCTGCGGGTTGAAAATTTCTTGAAAAAAAAAAAGAAAGGAAACATTAGCTCACTTATGGGGAGGTCTACATTCTTTATTACCTCTATATAGTATACCAAGGTTTTACAAACGTCTATCCCAAGCTTGGACCTACGATGCCAAGATCTTTGTTAGGTCTCTTAATGGTGAGAGGAAAATGTTGTGCGTCTTCTCTGATCTTGATCCATTTAAAAGTTCTGAGTAACTTATTCTATACTTATTTGTAGCACCGACCACTACTCTTATGAGCATATGTGGATGATACCGACCTTACTTTGCTATATCCGAATTTTTATTTATTGATGTTTTCCGTTGTTTTTCTGCTCTAGTCATTGGGAAAATTATTTTCATACGTGTGCTCCAGGTGCGAGAGCATTACTTCGTCATTACTGAATCTCCCCTTATGTGACATGGAATGTCTCTCCACCAGTTTAGCAAAAGTAAGGAATTCATCTGTTTGTAATCTCGCTAATCTCCATGACAGACAGATTGTTATACGTGGGACTGGCTGAAATCACACCATTAGTCTTGGAATCCCTATTTTAAATAACATGTAAGAGCGATGAATCCACTTGTTCCGTGCCTCGGCGATATCTTGTTATGCAGCACGGGAACTACCTTAATTCTTGGCATTCACCATCTACAATGTCGTTCTCATCTTATATGTCTCCTTATTGTTGTTATGTGTTTATATGTCAATCTATGTACAGAGCAATGGGTATGGCTACCACAATTACTTATGGATATGGGTCAACGGTTATATACAAATTGCTGAGCAGGTGCGTAAAATTATGTCAATAGACACTGACCAATACAGGGCAGTCGTTGGCATGTTTTCTGCCGGCGTATACACTACTTGCAAGTTTAGTGTTAAGATTGCTCTCAACCTAAGTATGAGTTTGTCATATGTCTCAGTTTGTATCTCTTTCATTGTATTACTCTTAGCGGCAGACATCCATCCCAATCCGGGGCCTTCGCTCCGCAAAGATGTTAATTTTATACATATTAATGTCAACAGCCTGGTAGCTGGAACGAAATTGGATGAATTGTCTGATCTTGTAGTTAGATTTAAACTTGATGTTGTTGCTATCTCCGAAACGTGGTTGGGGGACTCTGTTGACTCAGCGGCCCTTGCCCTTGAGGGTTTTCAGGCTCCGATTAGAAGAGACAGAAACCGACACGGTGGAGGCATCCTGATTTACGTATCTGACCAAATTGCATACCGGAGACGACTAGACCTGGAGCCAAAATCTGCTGAGTGTATCTGGCTCGAACTCTTTGCGGGATGTTCACGTATTATATTTTCTGTTTATGATCGTCCACCCGGCCAGGACTCGAGTACTGCCAGTGAATTTATTGACTCATTTACTGACTCGGTCTTTGCAGTTGGGTCATCCAACCATGATGCTCTTATAATTACAGGTGATTTCAATGCCAAGCAAAATGCTTGGTGGGCCCTCGATCCCATCACCCCAGTCGGCTTTAAACTTTACCAAGCTTCAACTATGTTAAACCTTACGCAGGTGATTAGCGAGCCGACATGTGATTTGTCACGCTCCCCTTCTCTAATTGATTTACTTTTTACTGATAGTAAATAACTTGTTATATGCACCTCTGTTTTGTCTCCTCTTTCAGGATGCCACCATTGCCCCATTATTACTAGATTTAACTTGTCACTAAAGTACCCACGTCCGTATGTTCGAACTATCTGGGACTACCCCCCCCCCAAAAAAAAAGTTGACCATGACTTATTAGCTACTTTTTCGTCCAACACTAAGTGGAATGACATTTTCTATTGTTCTAGCGTTGACGATGCATGTTACAAGCTGGTTGATCTTATCCTCCTAGCTAAAAATAAGTGTGTTCCCCATAAGGACATTACTGTTAGACCGAGTGACAAACCTTCGATGTCTTCCAGGATTAGACTGTTAATGCGTCGGCGAGACAAGATTCACAGGAGAGCTAAAATGTTGAACAGTGCTTCACTATGGTCATTATATCGTAGTGTCAGGAATAAAGTAGTACGTGAAATTTCTCTTGCAAAGTCGTCCTATAACAACCGTCTCGTCGACTCACTGACGTCTTCTCCTTGTTCCAGTAAGAAATGGTGGCACATTGTTAAATCCTTTTACTGTAGTAAAGTGTGTTCTACCATTCCACCTTTAAAGTCTGGTCATACCTATGTAACCGACTCTAGGGAAAAGGCAATTATGTTTAACGAATATTTCTCTTACCAGTCCACTATAGATGACTCCAAGGCTAGCCTCCCTCGACTTGATTTTCTTACTGATGCCCGCTTCTCAGAATGTTTTACTACACCTGCTGAGATTGAACTTTATGTCTCTTCCTTAGATGTATCAAAGGCATGTGGCTATGGCAATATTGATAACCGTTTCCTTAAACTTATATGTCCTTACATATCTGATAAAATCGCTTATGTTTTTAATTTATCACTTTGCCATGGTGTCTTTCCGGTAGCCTGGAAAAGGGCAAATGTGGTTCCAATTTATAAAAAAGGAGATCATGATGATGTGTCAAACTATCGCCCCATTTCCTTGCTACCGTGTTTGTCAAAAACCTTAGAGAAAATTGTTTACAAACATTTGTATAATTATCTGATGTCTCAAAACCTTTTGTATTCTCTTTAGTCGGGCTTCATCAGAGGAGATTCGACAGTTAACCAGCTTATTTGTATTACCGACAAAATTCTCAACGCTCTTGACTCCAACAGAGAAGTCCGAGCGGTTTATCTTGACTTTTCTAAAGCCTTCGATAAGGTCTGGCATAAAGGATTAATTTTCAAACTCCAAAGAAACGGGGTAGGTGGTCCAATTTTAAATTGGCTCTACAGTTATCTTTCTGATAGAGAACAAAGAGTTGTAATTGAGGGTCATTGTTCCGACTGGAAACATGTCAGCGCAGGTGTGCCTCAGGGTTCGTTACTTGGGCCCCTTCTGTTTCTAATTTACATAAATGACATGGTGGATGGTTTGGTGACCTGCCCCTATTTATTTGCAAGTGATAGCTCCCTACTGGACATTGTGGATAATCCTAACTCTTCAGCTGATCGTCTTAATTCTTACCTTAAGACGATATCACACTGGTCTTCGACTTGGCTTATGGAGCTTAATCCGCTAAAGACTGAAGAGATGTGTTTTTCTAGGAAATCCTATTCTCCAGCCCATCCCCCCATTATACTTGATAATTGTGTTATTAAATCTGTTAAAGTTCACAAACATATAGGAACGATACTTACCTCCACCATGACTTGGGAAACACAAATTTCATATATGATTGCTAATGTATCCAAACGAGTGTCCACTCTCAACAAGTTGAAATTCAGATTACCACGCACTGTACTTGATGTTATTTATAAATCTTTTATTCGACCTCTTCTTGAATATGCTGACATAATATGGCATGGATGCACTGTGTACGATTCCCAACGATTAGAACGAGTTCAATATGAATGCGCACTTACAGTTTCAGGGGCAGTCAGAGGGTCTTCTTACTCCTCACTCCTTATTGACTTAGGCTGGGAGAGACTCTCTGATCGTCGCCATGTCCACTCACTGATCATGATGTACAAAGTAATCCATGGCCATACCCGTCAGTATCTCCGGGACCTGATCTCTCCCGAAGTTTCTTTGTCGACTTCATATGATCTTCGTAATAAATCTAATTTACGACTACCGCTTTGTCTCACAACTAGGTATAAAAAGTCTTTCATTCCATATGCTACGCATCACTGGAATGGTCTTGATGTAGATGTTCGATCTCTGAATCTTTCATTGTATAAGAAGCATTTAATGAAGTCAGTACGTCCCATTTTTTACCGACATTTTAGCACTGGCCCCAGGTACACCTGCGCACTACTCACGCGTCTCCCCATCGGGACCTGTAGTCTTAACCATAGCTTATTTTTAAGAAATTTAGCCCCTAGTGCTGCTTGTATCTGCGGGTCTCGTTGTGAGAGTGTCATACATTTTCTTTTACACTGCCCTTTATACAATCAGCAAAGAGTCACCCTACTCAGCAATCTTCAGAATTTGGTAGGCTTTGATTTTGATGTTCACAACATGTCTGAACAATTGTTATGTAATATTTTACTTAGAGGATTACCTGATTTACACTCTGATACAAACTGTAATATCTTGCTAATTACTCAAACTTAAAATACCAAACGGTTTGTACTAGATTGACTTACTACACAGCCTACCAATCATTTCTTTTTACTATTTAATGACCCATTCCCACCCAGCTGCTGTTCTCTGTTTTCGTTATGTACTGTTATTGTATAGAACTGTTTAGTCATAGTAGACACTGTAATTAGGAGATGTTAAGTAGGATTTACCATGGTCAGTATTGACCGACGTAGGCCATATATAGTTATTGTATTCTATGTTTGGTGGTGAGGCTAAAATTAGCTATAGCTAGAGTACCTCATCACCATGTTTTGTATTGTCTATGTCGATTCCGCAAATAAAAATAAAAAAATAAAAAAAACTACACCTGCACACGTGACTCCATCCCCAGTGTAGCCTGTATTACAGGTACAGGTAAAGGACCCTGCAGTGTCGCTACATGTCGCCTGGGGGTCACAGTTGTGAGTACCAGAGGTGCACTCATCAATGTCTGAAGGAGGCCAAAGGAAATAAACCTTAAAATACACATGTGCTGAATGCATGTAATGTGTTATTCACTTAGGATCATGTTACGTGACTGGTACTCATCGCATGAAAAATCACTCTACACAGTCTTACATCAAATACCAATTTACATGCAATGGTACAGTAAATCTCACACATGCGTCCTGTGCGTCCTTGCAATGTAGTCTGTAGTACAACTTTCCTACCTGTACAGGTTACTCCATCTCCAGAAAATCCGGAGTTACAGGAACAGGTGAAAGATCCCACGATGTTTGTGCATGAGGCTTGTTGATGACAGGTATGGGTGTTGGTATCACACTCGTTCTCATCTAAAAGGATGGGAAAACCATGAGATTTAAAGTCTCGTCAACACAAAGAGTCCATGGAAACCATACTGAACATACAAATTAAACTTACACAGTGCATCACATAGCTACACTGAACTGTATCAGAGGTGCAGATCAAACACCTTTAAGTGCAGGTAGAGGTGGCTGATTTTCATAAACTACATTTGGCATCATCAACAATTGAAGTTACACAAGTAGGAGCGTACCTGCACACGTAACTCCGTCCCCAGTGTAGCCTGTATTACAGGTACAGGTGAAGGAACCTGCAGTGTTGGTACATGTCGCCTGGGGGTCACAGTCGTTAGTACCCGTGGTGCATTCATCTATGTCTGAGGGGGGCCAGAGGAGATAAACTTTGAAATACACTGGTATTGAATGCATGTAATGTGTTATACACTAAGAATTATATTATGTTACTGGTTCTTTGTTGTGAATTATAAATAATTTATAACAGTTACATCAAACTGTCCTACATAAGTTCACTTCGCATGGTACAGTTAATCTCATACTCATGCATCCGTCCAGTACACCCTTGTAATGTAGTCTGCTTGGTAGTCTTTAGTACAGTACCTGTGCATGTTACTCCATCTCCAGAAAACCCTGAGTTACAGGAACAAGTGAAAGATCCCACGATGTTTGTGCATGCGGCTTGTTGATCGCAGGTATGGGTGTTGGTAGCACACTCGTTTTCGTCTAGAATGGTGAGAAAAACCATGTGTTTAAAACAGTCTCTTCAGCAGTAAGGAGTCCATGTAAACCATACTGAAAATGCAAATTAAACTTGTACATCACATAGCTTCTACGTTGAACTGTATCAGAGGTGCAGGTGAAACACATTTGAGTGCAGGTATACGTAGAGGAGGCTGATTTTCATAAACTACATTGGCATTAACAGCGACTTAAGTTACAGCGGCGTACCTGAACACGTAACTCCATCCCCAGTGTAACCTGTATTACATGTACAGGTGAAGGAACCTGCAGTGTTGGCACAAGTCGCCTGGGAGTCACAGTCGTTAGTACCCGTGGTGCATTCATCTATGTCTGAAGGAGGCCAGAGGAGATAAACTTTGAAATACACTGGTATTGAATGCATGTAATGTGTTATTCACTTAGGATCATGTTACGTAACTGGTACTCATCGCATGAAAAATCACTCTACACAGTCTTACATCAAATACCAGTTTACATGCAATGGTACAGTAAATCTCACCCATGCGTCCTGTGCGTCCTTACAATGTAGTCTGTAGTACAACTTTCCTACCTGTACAGGTTACTCCATCTCCAGAAAATCCGGAGTTACAGGAACAGGTGAAAGATCCCACGATGTTTGTGCATGTGGCTTGTTGATGACAGGTATGGGTGTTGGTATCACACTCATTCTCGTCTAGAAGGGTGAGAGATACACTTAATGAATCTAAGCAAAGTGGTCTTGTGATTAGGGTTCTTGACTTACTATGGAATCTACAGGTTCTGGTTTCGAATCTTTAGCAGGCTGGTAGTTTTGTGGCCTTGAGAAAGACACTCAACACTCAGTACCCCACTCATTGTGAAAATGAGTACCTAGATTCGAATTCGGTTAGGGGCGTCCTCTCGACTGCAAGTCGAAAAAGCCGAAGGCCTCCCTGACTAATGACACCCACACGTCGAGCACGTTAAAGAACCCAATAAAATTATCAATGAGAGTGTCTTACGCCTAAAAGCAGTTTACTGGTAAGGCAGTACCTGATAATTGTTGTTGGTGACAATGATAGTAAAACTGTTATTAAACAACTATTGCCCGAGACCTAAACTGTTGAATGGGAACATGATTTAGGAGTTATTGGTCTAAACGGGTTAAGAAATATCAGAATTTTAAATTGATGTAAACCACACCTGCACACGTGACTCCGTCCCCAGTGTAGCCTGTATTACAGGTACAGGTGAAGGACCCTGCAGTGTTGGTACATGTGGCCTGGAGGTCACAATTGTTGCCCAGAATGCACTCATCTATGTCTGAAAAACAACATGAACAACTGTCAACATAATAAGTCCTCTCTGACAACTATACTAGTCTTCTCTCCAATCCGCTCTTGTTCCAAAACTTTCCCGACCCATAAAAGAATACGAAAGTCAGTTCCAGTTATACATGTATTTACCTGTGTCACAAATGTCTCCCTCCCATCCTGCATCACATGTACAGTTGAAACCATCCACATTGTTCAAACAGTTGCCGGAAAAACATGGGTTATGAATACAGAACTCTGTGGAATAGGAAGAAGTATTTTTGTTATTTCGTTACATTTATCAGTGTGATTTCTTGAATGCAATTATGTAACATTAGCATAATGTTAAAGTAGACTTTTTTCCTGGGCCATTTCTTTACATAATAGTAACATATATTATAACAAATATAACAATATTCAGGGATGCAAATTGGGTTTAAAAACAGTTCTCCTCCAAACCAACACATGGCTGGCAAGTGCTTTGTGTGTTTCTTATTGGCCTGGTTGCAAATTGTTGATTGTTGAAAATTGTATAATATTATGCTATTTATATGAAGATATAGTCTCCAGAATAATTTTAATTTGGGGCCAACATGTTACATAATGAACCCTTAAGCAAGGTATTTTCAGAGATAGAGTATACTTGTTTAGAACATCAATACACATCGCAAATAAAGACACAGCGTTTCACTGCTGTATTCCCATTACACTTCAGCAAGACCATCTGGCCCAGTTGAGTGCATATCCAGCTTACCTTTGAGTTGAAAGTGATCAAAATGAGATGTAGACGTGAGGGTTTGGTCTGCTGTTACTTGGTTGTCTCTACTCAGCAGGCATCTTGGATTGGTGTCGTCTATGTCAAAGGAGAGACAGGACCCGACTGTTAGCGTGCCCTCTCCCAGAAGACATCGCAGGGCGCAGACCCTGGGACTCACGGTCGGGGGTCTAACATCCTCGTCATCGTGTCCAGTCAAGGCATGGTCAGCATAGACGTCAAAGAAACTAATTATGTCTGTGAAACAACGAACGAAACGTTCTTGGAATTGATAGTACCAATGGCTTTGAAGGAAGACTTTCTTCCGCATTGCCCCATGGATTATAAAAAAAGTCCACCCATGAATAAACTTATCATATAGAACACGAGTAACTGATAACATGCACATTGTAGGTCAAACCACTGAAAAATCTGATTAAGCAAGTGTGTCAATAAAGAATAATAAAACCTTACTGAATGGTGCTGATTGGCTGCTGAATAGAAAAAAAGTATGGGGAGAGAGAGGAAAGGGAACGTAGAGTGATAATTCATTTAATTGATTTTTCTACATTATGTGATGAGCTAATAACAGCAACAAGAAATAAGACATTTCAGACTTCTTGTAAGTATGCAATCGTCGGCTTCCTGAATTCCCCCATGTCAGCCATATTTAGAGACATTTGCCATTCTGTTATTCTGCCTGCTAACCTTCTCTCCACCCACGTGCTGTCAACCTACTCTGTCCGGACAAACAGATACACAAACCCAAAAGCTAAGCCACTTAAAATAATATTTTCGCACCAGGAACCTTGAATTTCGAAATATAATATATAATATATCTTGGACTTTACCATGTCCGATTCTTGCTATTAAACTCACCTTTCATCTCATAATGATCAAATCTGTTCTGGTTGTCAGGACCAAGAGTTGTTCCAGATGTGTTCTGATTGGCTCGACTGAGCTGACACCTGTCACGTGATCTGTAGTAGTCAAACGACAAACACTCCCCCTCCGGGACGGTAGCAGTTCCCTCAAGACACTTCTGGGCACACCTTTCAGCAGTCGTGATCCCGCCGATAATTTCGTCATCGTGCCCATACAAGGCTTGGTTGGAATAGACGTTGAAGAAGTCGGTACAAGCTGATGGTAAGGATAGAACATCATTGACAAGTTATCTCATCTAACGCAATGTAATGTAGGGATTGAAGAAAATCGTATTCTTTAGTAACTTTGCAGTCAATTATTCACAATCAATTGCAAGTATAAGAAAAAAAAAATCTTGACTACTGATTAAGGCCATATTTCACAAACGCCATATATATATAAAGCATGTGATAAACAACGGCCACTAATAATAAGTATGATATCCGTAGGTGTTCATACCACCTAAGTGTGATATCCGGAAGTGTCAATATCATCTACAAGATATGAAGGTGCCGCTTCTATCTCTTATAACCACTATTTTTCATGTGTAATAGACAAATTCTCTTTTTACACATCTTTCGCAGAGCATCATACTTGGATGGTATGGACACCAACGGATATCATGCTTATTACTTAGAGACCGTTGTTTATCACATGCTTTATATACATTGCGTTTGTGAAATATGACATTAATCAAAACACGTCGTCGACGTGTTTTCCATATGTACATTCGTCTCTGAGCAGTTGCACCTTACCTTCACATGTAAACCCATCCCCAATGAACCCTAAAGAACAGGAACAAGTGAAAGATCCCACGTTGTTTAGACATGTGGCCTGTGGATGGCAGATGTCTGGGTACATATCACACTCGTGCACATCTGAAAAGCAGGGAGAAAACTCCAAGACCTCACACTTCGTGATATTTTTTTTGTGTGTGTGTAAATTTCTTGTTTTATTCATTGTGAAACTCTCGCTGATTCTGTACATGAATTTTTCCACTGGCTCCCATAAGGCAACAGACATGCATTTGGAAGGCCATTGAAGGAAGTACATGAGATAACCTTTTCTGGGACCTTTGACATAACCTCCTGACAGTGTCCCCGACGTCCTTTTAAATATAGCATGTGCAATGTAGCATGTGAAAACACAAGCAAGCAAACAAACAAACAGACACGCCGAAAACAAATCCTCCGTAGACGGTGGTACTAACTAAAAACTACATTTCATCGATCGTGTATTGAAATTACATTTTAATGAATACACAGAGTCACCATGAAGTATTCATTGCATATAGTGGTACTTACACAAACAACAGACGTGAATACGGCGGAAGGATATTATCGAAGGCCTACATAGGTCCTATTATTTCCCCTTGTCACCTTTATGATACGAACCCTTGGGTGAACAGTATTATGATATGACACGTTCACTAAAGATGAAACATATACCTGCACACGTAACTCCATCCCCAGTGTAGCCTGTATTACAGGTACAGGTGAAGGAACCTGCAGTGTTGGTACATGTCGCTTGGGGGTCACAGTTGTTGTTATTGGTGGTGCATTCGTCTATGTCTGAAATGTGAGGAAAAAATGGTTGCATATAGTACATACACCCTTAAGCACGTTAAAGTATCTAACCATATAAATTCCCTTCAGATTTAGATGAACTTTTATTGCTGTTTCAAAGGAAGACTGATTCAACTTCATCGTCTCTCTCTCAATCGACCTTCATCCACTTTTATAGCTGCTTAAATCAAACAAGTCAGAGGTTCTTTGGGCCGACTTGAAAATGTAATTGTTTTAAAAATGTGAGATGGTGTAGGCAGGCGAACTAACCCTGATCACAGTATGCTCCAGTCCACCCCAGTTTGCATGAGCAGCGGTAGATTCCCGTCCCCTGTGGTCCGGCAGTAAGTGTTCCGTTGTTCTGGCACACGCTCGGTGCTAGAAAATACAACACAGTTGTCGCACAATTATGTTCCGACTACTTATGATTATGTGTGTAAGCCTTTTCATCATATAGCCAGAAGAGGTTATCCAATCAGAAGTTCCCATTTCGTATTCGTTATGACGCCTTAACATCATAGAAAGTGCGACAACTGGTGAATAATCTTTATAAGTGGTCTTTTATTAGAATAATTGACCACTTGACTGTACCATTATGCAGTACCATTATGCTTCGCTCACTCTGTGGTTTAATCGTTGATTATAGGGAATGACTAGGCCTTATGACACCATACACACAGAGAAATAGTCTCCAATGTAAAACAGTGCACCGGACTATTAGAACATCACAGTTAAAGTACGCTGGTGGTTACATTCGAGATGATGTTGTTTGAGTTAAAACTTTAAACAAGAAGAGAGTGCAACACATACTTACTAGAAACATTACCCGGCCTAATCATCATAACGGTCTTCATTAAGGAGTATGTGTATGTTTTCCAGGACTTCCAGACAATGCCCTGGGCACTATCGCAGGTAGAAGTGGCGGAACAAGCCGTTAGGTACTGTCCGTTTAACATGGCGTAGCCACAACTTGTAGGGTACCACCATCCACCCTGTCCGTACGTACTTGCGCAGTGACTGCTGCTGTCGTCGTTGTCCTGGTCTTTGGTAGAAAATTCTCTACCGTTGATGCTGTGGCGTCCATTATCGTCAGCTAGAGTCAAGTCGTCACCAGCATCACCGGTGTACCCGCTAAGAGTTACCCGGTAGTTGCCGCCCGCGTCTCCGACGGAAAACACGCTGTACTGTGCATACCGGGAGTGTCCTTGCCAATCTTCCAAGTAAATATACAATTCGTTTTGTTTTTGTGTTGTTAGACTGTGTATGGTCCCCAATCCCAGCCAGAATTCTTCGGCAGGATTACCGAAGCCCTGCTCGTACTCAGTCCAAGTCTTATCAAACGGGACCGCCCCGTCCTGTCGCCGCTGTATCACTGTCCAGCCACCACCATCAGTGTCCATGTCACAGTACACCTGAAAAGGCTGGGGGTAGCCGACAAAATAGTCTCTACTGATCTGGACTCCTTTTGCCAAGAGGTCTCCACAATCCTGCGGGTTGAAAATTTCTTGAAAAAAAAAGAAGAAAGGAAACATTAGCTCACTTATGGGGAGGTCTACATTCTTTATTACTTCTATATAGTATACCAAGGTTTTACTTTTGATGTCTATTTGTTTGCATGTGTGTCAATAGTTATCTATATACAGTCAAGTAACGAAGAGTGAGGGGAAATGGTGTAACCTTGTGGTTAGGGTTCTTGACTGGAATCCCTAATTTGACGTACATAGTCCCACACGTTATCGTAACCCATCAAAACCCACCACGATAACGTAACGTTACGTTACGTTGCTTATGTCACTAGACTCAGATGTATCCGTACGCGTAGTCAAGTATTGGTTAAGACTGAGTCAACTAGACGCTAATACACATCCTCTACAAGTTGACGCTCTACTATCTCAAAAACATATGTTAATGCATGGCCACAAGAAAAATCTGCTACACCATGTGAAAGAAATACTTGACCGTAGTGGTTTTTCATATATCTGGCATAACGACAACGTCAATCTCGATAAGCAACACATATGTACATTACTTAGAAGTAGACTCTCTGACATGTATATCCAAACCTTTCTTTACAATCTCTCTGTTGATGTCGGTAAGCTAAGATTTTATAGACATCTGAAAAATGTATACAATATGGAACGTTATCTTCACATCAAAGACTTCGATGTTAGATCAGCCATTTGTAAGCTTAGAGTTAGCGCACATACATTAGAAATTGAAAAGGGTAGATACAAACAATTGTCTGTTAACGATAGAATATGTAAATATTGTACAGAAATGCAGTGGAGGATGAAATGCACTTTATTTGTCATTGCCCTCATTATAGCACCGAAAGAGATAAGTTATTCGAAATAGTCACCAAAATGTTTCCTAGCTTTATTCACCTTCCCAGCCTACAAAAAACTGCATTTCTATTAACACCTCCCAATTTATATATCTCGCAAAATGTCGGCAATTTCATACTCCACTGCACTCGGAAAAGAAATCAAACCCAACAATAACTACAAATGTATATATTAAGTAGCATTAGAATTTCTTATCATCAGCTTTACTGGTTATTTACTTTTGTTATCATGTTCTTGCTATTAGCCCTCGGGCATGAATTTGCAATAAACTTATTATTATGATACATTGCAACACACACACACACACGCGAGTGAATGTGCTGTTCGCCAGTATTTTCTATCTACAATTTGATCACCCCGTTTCTTACTTTCTAATGGTTCCGTCCACCTCAGCAGTCATATCAATAGACGTGTTCTGGTGTCGTCATCAGTTTACATTGTTTATAGACCGCAGAACACAGTATGAATAGGCAATCCCGGGGTACAAAGTAGTGCGGACAAAATTATTGAAGCCCATCTAGAATAGCCTCCTGCGCAGGAGTTCGGGCGGGTGGGAGTTTAGAACTTTTAACGCGATATTTTGCCATCGTACAACCAGCCGGCCAGAGAAGGTTTCTTAAAAGAAATATTAAAGCAATCTTTTGCTGTAAGGATGAAGTGATATTTTACGGCATGGCTGCCTCTGGTGCGTCGCTGCGAGGGGTTTTAAAGGTATTGTTCCGTAGGTATATGCATATGGCCGTGGATTATTTTGAAAAGTGTAGTCAGGCGTGCTTCCTTCCTTTGATCAGTAAGGACGGGCTATTGGAGTGCTGAACATTCTAATACTAGTAATACCGTGTGCTTACCTGTAATACAGCGGTATGATACCTCCAAGTACTTCCGGACATGGGGACAGGGGTCACCGAAAACGTTATTTCTAACTTCCACTGTGCACTGCTGATTGCTCTAACAGGCGGCCCTCACCACGGCCAGGCTGCTATCCGCGCGGCAGTCAGTGCGACAGATACCGAGGAGGCAGGGACAGGGGTCAGTGAGAGGTGGTCGTCCGGCCGTAGGTCGCATACCGCCCATTCTTCGTTAACGTGTGCAATTGCTGTCGCATGATAGTAGCGGACCACCAAGTTTTTAAAAGAAGCAATAACTGCGTATCTTGTGCTTTCCTGTTATCAGTACATGATAGTAATATACTAAGTTATGTTTTACCGCAACTGTCAGCTGCCTTCGGGTCGTCCAGGCGAAGATTTTGCTAAGAAACACGCTAAAATCACCTGTCGCAACCACTAGTAACGCACAAAACGTGGGGTTCAAACAATGAAAACGTGTGAGTTGACTTAATTTTCAGTCATAATCCACACCTATCCACCAAACTGTCTTGCCACAGGTGGATGAACTTGTCCAGCTGGCGTCCATACTAAATCTGATGCCGTTTTAGTTTTGTCGCAAGGTTTTGTCTAACCTACGTTATGGAAAGATAGACGGGTACAATTCGCCCACGAAAAGACATTTCACAATAATTTTCACACTGTCTTATCCGCTAAACTGTGTTTTTTGCGAAACAAATCCATGGCAGGGAGAACAAAACACGAGTATCGGAAAAATGACAACAACAAACAGCGTCAGCCCGTTTGTCAATTTTCAATTCTAACCTACGTTATCATGGTTATTCCATTGAGATTAGAGACAGATACTTACACTTCCATTCATCAGAAAGAGGGTCATCAGATATACATTTGCATGTAAATTTTATGGTGTAAGGGCTGACGGCTTGACTTGTATTGATCATCATAAGCATAATTCTAACCTACGTTATCGTCTAACCTACGTTATCATTTTTTTCTTGACTGTGTTATCGAATTTACAGGAAAAGGATACGATGCAAAGTTCGATTAACAGCATTTTATCAACTGTAACAATACTGTAGTTGGCCTTGTCTTGCTAGAAAATCATAGTACAGAAGGTTTACTCTCCCTGCTTTAATCTCCAAGCAGATGTAGCACGTGAGCTTGTTTTGGCTATTTGGTGGTGTCTTTGGTGGTTTGTTACGGAGATTACCATATCTACAGACAAAAAAATTAATATCTCGAAAAGTATAGGTGGTGGCACCGTACAAAATTGGCAAAAGATTGTCGACAATACTGGTAACAAGTTCAGCACATTTGTTAGGTATTTGGAAGAACTTTATTTTTCACCATTTTCTACCCCCAATTGCACACGTTAACGGAGAATGGGCGACACACAATGAAGAGTGACTTTCCGTCCGAGCAAGACAGCTGTAGTGTGTTATGCTCGCAAGCGAAGGCTGTTTCTGTATTATCGACACCTGTGTATCAATGTTGTCAGTTATTCAACAGAAACTGTTATATATTATATCAGAGAGAAATGAACTGTATAGGTTTGTACAAAACCTATTTCCCTACTTCATACACTTAAGCACTGTAGAAAAGTTCATATTCCTAATGTAACTAGGCAAACCTTCCATCGAAAAACAAATTTATTCCTTTATCTCTACTATAACTGAAAAGCGAGGAGAAGTTGAATTTATGTAATGATAGTTAGTTTTATTTTGTATCTGTTGACTGTATCTGTTCATCATGTTTTTTTGTGACCTGTACTTAGCCCAGTGTGGCAAAAATGTGCAATAAAGGCCGCCATCCATTCATTAAATTACTGTATAAAGGTTTTATAGCGCAGTCGTGTTAGCAATTACCCTATGGCTACTATGGCATAATTTCCGTGTCAAATTTTCGTTTTTACTAAAATCTGAGTCCTGATGTCCTAGAGGGCGGGACACACACCACAGCACCCCCGGACATCCTGCCTACCGGACATCACCATACAGAACACAGCTGAACGGAAGTTGACTCTTATCGAATTGACTGTTCCATTAGAACAAAACGCTCAGGCAGCTGTAGATAGAAAACTGGGCAAATACGAACATCTTAAGGAAGAGATAAACCTACACAGTAGCTATAGTGCTATAGTGATGTTTTGGTGTATATCTCAAGATCTGTCTGATGGAATGCGATAATATTTGGCAAGTTGGAAGTTGGGATGTAGAGGATTCTTTTGATTGACTTTGGGCCCCTGGTGATTGACCTTGGTACTGCAGTAAGAATTTTTCCATCTACTGTTGGCACTGGATGGTCTGTGGATGTGATGTTAGGGTATCATATAGTTGTTAACGTAAGGGTTTAGTGGTGTAAATTTTTTTTCTGTGGACCTGCAGGATTGTTTAAATATCAATTCTTTTCGGCGTAATGTTCTCAAGAACCGCTGGATGGATTGCGATTGTCTTTGGTACGTGGATAGTCGCTGTGTGCCTTTGCGGTTTAGCGTGCATTAGCAGGTTGTTGTAGATCTGCAGTGTGTGTTTTAAAAAAGTTTAACATTTTACACCCCTCCTTTATAATAGGTTGGTTTAGTCTGGGAGGTCACTGACCCTAAAGTGTGCCCTGAGGCTATTTTTATCCCCTGACAAGTAAACAAACCCTGATAATACTGACCATTTACTCTGTGATGTACATTGTATGCCTACAGGCAATATATCTTCCCTCCTATCATACACGACGCCTAGGCAGACTTCCCTGTACTTCACAGGGATGTGTGAGTTGCTTCCTTCCTAGCCCAGTGACCCATTTACAAAATGTCACAAATAATGCTAAATAATGTTTAAAAAAATGGCAGAATGCTGTTACGAATATCTTCTGAGACACACAATTACAAAGAGTTGAAGGCATTTCTAAATAATGACAATAATAACACTCTTGGTGACTCTATGCCACAACAGTTGAGTGAATATACAATGTTCTAAGAAAGACAAAAAAATCTTACTTGCAACCTGTTTATCGAATTGCGAAAGGAATGTACTAGTAGCTAGATTATTAACCACATCGCTGCTCTGGCTTGAACTGGCGTGAGGTAAAAAGCTACTACAATTATCATTATTATGGAGATAACGTGCCTAGCACACAAGGTTAGAGTTAAGGTGCAATAAAAACAGAAAAAAAAGATGAACACAAATTAAGCCAGAATATATCAACCGCAATATCTCATTGAGTGATGATGTTTACAACTTCTTCTTGTTACCATAGAGGTGGGGAGCATGGGGTGAAAATGTTAGAAAGCTCAAATCACTGTGCCCTGTACGAATGAAAAAAACTGCAAGGTGAGGAAGTTAAAGCGCAGACTGGGACACTGTGCTCTCTGCACGTCTTACGCAATTTATTGCGCAAGGAATACCCCTGTGTGGGCGTCCCCGTCTGGGCTGTTTTCCAGCCGGACTAACCTGGAACATAAAAATGTGCAATAATAGTAAGATACAAAATTTTGTGCAAGGGTTAATGCCCTGCCCCGAGGTGTATATGGTGAGATAATCCCTGGTCAGGTGCGATAACCACCGAATAAACCACCGAGTAAGCGTATCTCACCATATACACCGAGGATAAGGCGGGGCATTAATGTTATTATCATATAGCCTATCAAAACTGACCGCCGGGTTATAAATGACCGCCATTAATGACCGCCGGGTCAGCAAGAGGTCAGCAAATTGTTAAAAAACGATAACTTTTTCTTGTTTTCAGTTATTTTGTAGATTATACCGTAAATTTCAGCATATTAGTTGGTCGTGTCCCTCCAGTGCACCTTACTATAATTTTTACCGCGTCGAGTCCTTAATTAATAACTATAGAAATCCCCAAAGGGCGGAAACTGTGTTCTGCCACCTTGTTGATCGCCGAAAGGTCGCCTGATTTTAGATCGACCGAGGATCGCGCATATTTTTGGCTTGAAAATCGTCCCCGTCACATGGAGTGAGGTTTGGGCGATCGCTTGGGAATACATCTATGACCTCAAAAATCGGGCGACTAGTCGCTGATGTAAGAACACGTCTCACGTGTCAGCGAGCTTCGGCTGACTCCTAAAAATCGCCGGCGATCCCGAAAATTCGCGCGATGCTCGACGAAACATCGGGCGTACTACTGCCGTAAATGTCGTTTAGGGCCCGCCGACTCGTCGGCTGATCGATTTTCGCGCAATGTGAGGGCCCCTTAACCAATAGGGAATGGGGGCCTCTGATTGGTCAACGCCATCTGGCTATATGATAATGGTGGCTAATGCATAGCACTTTTTTTTTCTTTTTAACCTTGCGCCTTAGGTCAACGTCGATCTGTCTTAAGGGGCCGACCTAGGTGTTTTTAACCCTTCATCAAAATTTTGCGGGATTTGTATTAAAACAGTTGAATCAGTCGACATGTGGTTTGTTTTTCTGCTTTCTTCCTGCTCCGCGAGCTTGACAACTGATTGGAGTAGCTTACTTGCTGTTTTTTTTTCAAATCACGCTGAAATAGATCAAGAAACTACTTTTTCACCGACATCAATAGATGTGCATGATATGCATACAGTCATAAAACTGATATATTTCTTTACATATTTCTTTACCACACAGCACAGTTTGTACCGGGCAACCTTTTACATAAGACTTTCTAGCCAGCAGGCCAGGTTTCAATTTTTTCCCGTACTACTTTAAGTACCCCGGGGCCGCCCATTCATAGTGATCTGCGGCCCCGACACAACGTAAAATGATGACGACACCAGAGCACGTCTATTGATCTGACGGCTGGGGTGGACGGAACCATTGGCAAAGGAAAGGGGTGATCAATTTGTTGGTAAAAAGTACCGGCGAACAGCACGTTCACTCACGCGGGTATATGTGACGTTTGTAACGTATGATAAGCAACGTAACGTAATATTATGTGTTACGAATTGACTTATATACGTAACGTATCAGTACGTGACGTATGGATGAAGCATGCATTTTGACATACGTTACGTATTACCTGGCATACGTGACGTACCGACCCCCCAAAAAAGTCACGTATAGACCCGAAAACGTAACGCTTTTTTTTACGTACGTAATTTTGACACGGAAATTACAGAACCATATGTACGTACGTAACGTACCCGTGCGTTTTGCCATACGTGACGTATGGTCTGGATATGTGACGTACGAACCCAAAAGACGTGACGTATTGACCTCAAAACGTGACGTTATTTTACGTCCGTAATTTTGACAGGTGTAACAACAACCTTTTTCTTGCTACATGTATATATGTCAGCTGATCTATAAACAAGAGAAGCAAGAACGATTTTTTATGCTGGATTCTGATCTCCGGAGAAGTGTACTTGTTCACAATCTCAACAAGGACAAACAAGACAACGTATCACTAGAACAATAGAGCGGCAGCCTTCTATACTTTAGGTACTGACACAGTAATTTACAATCGTACACTAGCGGTGGGCCATTGCGTTGTGTGCTTTTTTACAGACTATGTTCAGAACAAGACTACAAAGAGACAGCCATACATAAATACGACTGCAAAGGGACAACCATACATAAATACATACATACAACATACATACAACCTAACCATACATACATAATTACCCCCAAACTCAAACCACCCACGGTTACACAGGGAAATGATGCCATATACAGTCCCCAGTGTTGTGTCCTTAAAAAGGCACTTTACACCTATTTCTTCCTCCCTTGACTAAGGTGAAAATGAGTACCTAGCTTCGGATAGAGACGTCGTCTAGAATGGGCAGAAAAGATGGAGGTGCCGTGATTGAGAAGAGCCACACCACGAGCACGTTAAAGAGCTCACCGATCTTATCAAAAAGTGTAGGGTTCCTTCAGTGAGGGATCCCTTGAGTGGCCTTACAGTCCAATGGCCGCACCTGGGCTCGTATTGAGGTCACCTGAGTCAGCGCCGAATGGCAGCCGCCCAAGTAATAAGAACAATTTGCAAAAAAATAAAATTGTCCAGAATTTTAAAGCTTACCTTTCATGTGGTAGTAGTCAAACTGCGTTCCTCCAGCGTCTAAAGTAGTGCCCTGTGTGTCCTTACTTGCCGTACTCAGGATACAGACGCCATTACCGCTATGGTCGTAGTCAAACGACAGACAAGATCCAATGGGAACAGCGGTGGTTCCTTCCAGACATTTTGTAGCACATTCCTCTGGGGTGATGTCTGGGATACTCTCGCTGTCATGATCGGTTAGCTTTATCCCATTATAGACATCAAAGAAGCTCACATAATTCGTGTCTGAAAGAACGAACGTGAAATATTGCGTGAATACACGCATGTTAACTTTTGATTAAGTCGTATTAGCTTCGCCAATTCGGTTATGATTTCTGTAGCATCCGTGTGTGTGTGTGTGTGTGTGTTTGTGTGTGCGCGCGCGTGTGTGTGTTTGTGTGTGTGTGTGTGCGTTCGTGCGTGCACGTACGTGTGTGTTTGTCTCTCTGTATACGTCAACACGATAACTCGAGAAGGTTTAGATGGATTGTTTTGATATTTGGTAGGTAGGTGGGTAGGCCTTGATGACACTTCAAAATGATTAGATTTTGGGTCCCCTGGCGGCTTGTTATTGTACTGCAGCGGAACTTCCGGTTTTTATATCTCATGATTTGGACATGCTAGGGTCACGAATTTAAGTAGCTCCTGTGCTTCGGAATAAGTGACGCGAGATTGGACCTCCTAGCTGCTTGTTCTCGAACTGCAAAAATATTAAAAACATTTGAAGGAAGTTAATGGAATTTTATGATTCCCACTAACATCACATACTTTGTATCCCCTCCGTGGAAGGGGATACAGGGTTGCCGGCAAAATCTCTATCGCGTGCTATCTTGTGATCAGAACATCGTAGAACCTGCAAATAAGCACCCCCCCCAAAAAAAAAGCCGACCGCGCCGGGAAAAAATCAGCCCTACCTCCCCCCCCCTCCCCCGGGGAAAACGCCTGCAAAGGAGGCTATACTTTGTATTGTTGAATTGAGAATCCCTATACATTGTCACATTCACTGCACCTGCTTTTATAATCACACTACATCTATATTGTAGTTACTTTGAGGACACAGCAACAAAAGACTGTTAGATAGAAAAACATCGACGTCAATTCTTAACCCCAAAGATGCATGTGTGTGTGTGTGTATATGTATGTATGTGTACTTTTGTTCGTGTGCATGTATGTGTGTATGCACTTACGTATTGTGTATATGTGTGTGTATGTGTTTGTGCATGTATGTTTTCAAGAATGTGTGTGTTTGTTGGTAGAATGCATCTGTGTATATATAATTTATGTATGCGTGTGTATTTATGTGTTTGTTTGTGTGTGTGTGTGTGTGTGTATTATTGTGTGCGTGCGTGCGTGTGTGTGTGTGCATGCATGGTTTCAAGCATGTATGTATGTGTTTGTGTGTGTTTGTAGAATGCATTTGTGTATATATAATCTATTCATGTGTGTGTATGTATGTGTATATGTTTGTATATTATTGTGTGTGTGTGTGTGTGTGTGTGTGTGTGTGTGCGTGCGTGTGTGTGTGTGCGTGTATTGTGTGAGTAAGCGTACCTACCTGTTGACACGGACGGCAAATGACAGAGTAGTACACAGACTAACAGGCTGTGCGCCCACAGAAGGCATTGATCAGCCATATCAGCATACAACTCTTCCGCTCAGTGAGATGTACAAACATGTGTCTAGGGATGAATTATTCTGGAAAACGTCATTTGTTTCGGCGGGTTTTACTTTGTCCTATTGATTGTACAGTGCCTGATAATGTTAAATGTGGGCGGTGGTGGTAAATGAATGACTAAAATGGCGGTATACAAATCTGTACACTTATCATCCGTCTTTATTTGTCATCCTGAGTCCAAACTGAGATATTGTCGTAGGGTCGACAGGTTATCATTACTCAGATACGAAGGTCTTTAATGATGTAATATAACGTTATGCCGGACAAAAATAAAATGGGTATTCATAAAATCTTTATCCTTCACAACTCTGCCTGGATTTAAGTTGTGCCCCTTGTTCTTGGGTGAGGCCCGGCAGAGAACTTATATTGAACGCCTCTCTCCTAACTACGGTACACGTGCCTTGCGTTGATATTTGATTTTAAGGAATGTTGGGTCAAATTTCAGTACAGATTAGGTGCTTAAGTGAATTTGTTTTTCTCACGGATCTCCTTTGTAGCCAGTACAGTACACCTACTTGACATGGAACGAACGATCATGCCACGACCCCCGAGCAACACATAAGCATTAAGGCCTACCTGGGAGGTTTTAGATAACAGATAATCGATATTTATGTAAAATTACCACTAACAAAAGCTTTCATAACTCAGAAGCTTATGATGCATTCGTTTTGTGTTCAGAATATTTTTCTGAACGTGTCGTTGAAAAAATGTTGAAATGTATGTACTTAATATTAGGCAGATGGGATTTTAGTGTTTGCCATTAACAATGACACGTTCTTTTACGTTATATTTGCCTTCAAAGAGTGCCGACATCAGATAACAATATCTGACCTACTAGAATTGTTGTAGTGGAAAGGGCCATACTGCTGAGCAAAGTAAAAGATAAGAAACTTTGAAGTTATGGCATATTTTTCTTTATTGACCAGCAAGAATTTACTCATGCATGCATGATTAACATATTGATGATCCTCCCTTCTTTCTCCTTTGATAGTGCAATATCAGGGATTTAATTTATGTGGCCTTGATATCTGTTAGTATTCTAGTTGAGTCCTATTTCTAAATATCATCGACAACTTTAAAGTGGCTATTCTTCCAATGAAAGAACGGTGACTTTGACAACTACTTTGACATAAACGATTTTTTAAAAATCATACTAAACCCATTGCCGCTCTGAGAAGTTATGGACTGGTCATCGTTTTTGTAGGTCAACTAGAATTACTTACTTTTAACATTTAATTACGACAGTTGCTATGAAGAAACGACGTCAGGAAGGTATTCGTGATCTTAGTGACTTGTAATCATTTAAACACGCGGTAAATCCATGTAAGCATTAGTTTAACATTAATATTACCACCACAAACTACCAGAATGTAAACAAATATGGTTGAGAGCTGTGTTTACAGCACACTCGTAAGGTGTCACATTTTGGCAAGTCCACTTCCTGAGTGGCACATATTTGCAATAGGGCTGATTCAACTTACTTTGTAAAGAAATGACAAGAAAATTAACTTTTTTATCGTCTGAATGTTACATAGTGTAGCTTTAACCAGTCTGTTTCATATTAGTCAGTATTGTACATACATCACATCGATTTTTTGTATTATGAATGCAAATACGAATCCACTTCAACAGGAGGCTCAACTGCTGTTGGCTATTGGAAGAATTATGAGACGGGAATGCAGCTGTAGCCAGTACGAAGGCCGGTATCTTCACATGTCCATCCAGGACCGCAGGGGGACGCGACGCAGAAAGTAGAGGCGGCTTTCGCTCCATGGGGGACTGCGGAGAAAATTTTACATGTTAACGGTGCTGACATGTTATGATAAGACCTAAACTCAAATATTACACCCTACATCTTTACATGACCATACTAGTCTCTAAGCTCTCTTCATAAAATGATTACACCACTTCTGAATTTAGAATAAAGACATATGATTCCAGTGCGTAGTTGATCAAATATGCCCAATTTCTCTGTTTATAATTAGGGATGACTGGTTGGTTACATCTCTTGCAAAGACATCCAGATGAGCTACATTCCCAAAGCCCCATTGTGCTGGAAGTTGCAGTTTAAGATTTATTCATGTCCATTTCTACCAACCTCTCATGCCAGGCCCGCCGATTGTCTATCTCTAACGACCTGCTCTGGCGTACCGGGCTGCGAGCTCTCCTTCTCGCCACGATAGCGCTTTATAGCCGTCAGCCAATCAAAAACTGACCCTGCTGTCGTTGCAGGGAAAGCTACCAGTCAATCATGTTGTCTCTTGAACGTAAACGGCGACTTGATTGGCTGGCAACTTTCCTCTCAACAACAGATCTAGAGGGGGAGTGTCCGATTATCGACGACAAGGCGGGATCGCAAGCTAGTGCCCCAGGGCCGTTGCTTTATATACTTAGGCGGTGTGATTGGCATTATAATTAGAGGCTTATTTCTACCAGCATATGTATTAACTTTAAATAAACTATATAATAACTTTAGATTTAAGAATTTGTGATGATGAGGTGCATTTCCCATAAACTTACCTTCACAGTGGAAACCAACAACTTGATCCACACAGGTCCAACCACTTGGACAAGGGTTAGGATCACAATAGTCGATATCTGTAGCAACAATAGATAGAAATCTTACATTCAACTTAATGTCAGTAAAATGATAACTAACCCATGATATTTAGCTGACTTAGAAAATTATACTTTGTCATGGAAATGGTTAGTACAGAAACAAACTTTAAAGCTGGGTCAGGTAGCCCAGTGAATATTGTACGGTTAAACTGATTAAAACTTACCGTTTTGACAGAGATCTCCGTCGTACCCAATGCGACAGGAACACGCAAAGGAGTTCACACGGTCATGACATGTTCCCCCATTCTGACATGGGTTAGATGCACACTCGTTTATGTCTGTAAAAAGAACAAAGATGATTTGCTAGATAGGTCCATTAAGAACCGAGTGAAGGTAGACATTGTAAATAAAAATGTTCTGGATAACTGATAATTGAGGATAATACATTACTGAAAGGATAAATTATTCCCAACTAGACTTCAGAGTTTGCACAAGCACCATTCCACCATACAAAGCGAATCCAAAAATTACGAAACAAAATGGTCGACTCATGACCATGAATCAATCATCATGGCGACTAAAGTTTCGCCCACCGGAATTACGTCATAATTTAACCGGGAACACTATGGCGCCTGCATGACGTCAAAATTCAATATGGCGGGGCTCATGGACACCGACAAAAACAAATAGGTTTTGCCATCGTAAACCTGTAAATAGCTAGTTACCTGTTTCACAGAAGACGCCGGTGTATCCTGGAGGACAGTTACACATGGGAGAGTCAGAGAAACAGGAAGTGCAGACTCCACCGTGCTGACACACGTTGGGGTGGCATGGGGTGACCGCTATGGAAGGAGCAATAGAAAGTTAACCCACTAATCGCCAGTAAAAAAAAAAAAATTGTGTTCTGAAAAACACCACAAATACAGAGTATATATGTATAAAGCCCATGTGGCTGAGTGCAACGTGTTTGACGAAAGTTAAGTTTGCATGTGTGGAATTCTGCAAAAGGTCTTCTGATTATGTTTTTATTGATAATTATCTATTGAAAAATAACACACTCCTCCAAATTGTAGGGTTTCTTTAATTAAAATGTTCACTTAGCACTTTGACCATACAGGCTAGTAATTTTTATGACTTACGAGACTCGCAGATGTAGTTGTGTTGTTCGGTGCAGGCGTGGAAGTCTCCTTTGTAATTCTGGTCTCGGTCCAGCAGCACACAGATGTCGAACGGGCCGTAGATATCTTCCGCCATCCAAGATGACTGCACTGTAAACATACTATACTGACTCTGTACAACAACATGGGCAGGGTAACATAAAAATACAAAGTCCAATCTAACGCCCTGCCCTGGATGATGTGTACACGTACCACTGTTGTGTTACTATGAAGCAAGTTGAACACACCACAAATTGGAGTTACCCAAATTTTCGACTGTACAACTCCAGTCTTTGTGTTATGTTTTTTTAAGGTAGAGATTTTAGAATTCCTGGAAGCATTTTTGGGGGGTTTTCGTGACCTTGAAATTCACTGACCTAAGGGAAGTGTTTTAATAGGGTTCTACGCCACTTCCTGAATGCATCCACATACCACTCACTTACTCCTGCTGCTGGGTCACCTTCAGACTTAACCTTACCATCAATCAACTATAAAAAAATCACCTCCCACCCACCATGCAAAGCAAGCTCTTAGGACAACCAGAGACGCAAGCCCTCAACTCAGCCAACAATACTTCCGTACCCAGGAGTAAATTTAAATACGAAACTCACAAGACATTGTAGATCCATCGATGTGAAGAAGTCTAGGTGACTCTGACTTGATGTATGTCCAGTGAGAGACATCGTTGGTGTTCCGGATGATGTCAGATAGCATCTGCTGCTCATAAGACTCCTTGATGTCCGCCAGCTGCCCTCCCATGAAGACGCAGGCTGCCGAGGCCTCCTTATGGGACAGAACGTCCCTTGACTGTCGGTAGCACTTGTTGCCGTGGACTGTCGTGTTTGGGCAAGGCAATTAGCATAAACAAGATCACAAAATGGTGGAAGCTTTTATTTGGTGTATTACAGACATCTAAATTTGAACGTTTTGTCATCAAAAATTAGCAGCCTAAGCCTAAAAACCTCTATAAAGGTTCGGCGTCTTTTCCTCTGTTACAAACAGGTGATTATAGTCAGCATGAACAGGGTTTTCAGAAGCTTATCTACATAACCAATCTATTACTGCCAATATTGCCTGAACTATATGAACGGTCTCATTACCCCAGGAAAAGATACCGACTGACCTGGATTCAGGTGAATATTCAGGTGAATATATTATGCCGTTTAGTAATGACCGTGTTATACTGTATATTTCCACTTCTTTCATAAAAACCGACGTTTGGATGACTGTCTCTCAACTTTATCTGTCATCCTCACCTAGCTTTATTGTACAGTGGACCAGTAACACCTAGCTTCAGTGCACAATGAACCAGTAACAGCTAGCTTCAGTGCACAACGAACCAGTAACACATAGCTTCAGTGCAGAGTGAACCAATAATTATAATATAACACATAGCTTCAGTGCACAGTGAACCAGTAACACATAGCTCAGTGCACAGTGAACCAGTAACACATAGCTCAGTGCACAGTGAACCAGTAACACATAGCTCAGTGCACAGTGAACCAGTAACACCTAGCTTCAGTGCACAGTGAACCAGTCATAATTGCCTTTGACGAAGATGGCAGACAGTCCGCTCTTGTTATTAAACAAGTGATCGTAAATAAAGAACTTTGCTATTCAGTGTAAGCTGTAACGTTACCTGTTTCGCAGTTCTGGCCTAAGGTCCCAGACGGACAGGTACAAGTATAGCCAGTCGGGCCATTCACACACGTCCCTCCCGACCAACACGGATTGCCAGCACAATGATCTGTAATTGACAAGGTTTAGAAGAAAGTAGTAGTAGTAGAAGTAGTAGTAGTAGTAGTAGTAGTAGTAGTAGTAGTAGTAGAGACTGGTTTATTCAGCAAACAAGAACATATTGGAGCATTAAAAACCTTTCCAGCAGCCGCAATGGCTGAATTGCGAGGCTTGTTTGACAAGACATTTCGCCAAAATATGTTCATTTATAAATTTTAAATGGTAGAGTTACATTTAAAACAGCGATAACTAGATTAAAATCTATATGAGCATCAGAGCGTTATTACACCTTCAATACGATGTAGTTTTAAAACAAACAAACAAATCAAAACACAGAGTAGATTCACAGTAGCTTGATCAAGTAAAGAGAAGTTTTTCCTGCCAAGAGACAACGACTCATATCAGCCTGAACGAATTTGTAACTTTGTGTCTTGTATTTTGCATTTGAACGAGTATGTTGTGACAGTCACTACTCTATTAACGTTGTAATGATTTAACGGAGCGAATTCTACATGCGCACTTTCAGTAAACCTTGGTGTATGAAGATGAACATAACTGTAATGTATATGTTCACGGGTTAAAAATGATAAAGACTAAAATGGTATTATGTTCATAATACACTATATCGTCCTTGATACTAGTGCCCTGATAATTACTTGCCCATTCCCATCCATTCCATGACACCCCATGATATGGTGTAAGGTATACGTATGTTAACGTGAGCCCATGGTGTAATTAGGAAAATGGTCGAACTTGTAAAGACAACTATCCAATAGAGATTCGTTATTTTATCACCCACCTGCTGTAGCCCCCACCACACAGAAAGTCAGCACAACCAAAATACAACTTGTCGGAAAGAGGCGACGTTTGGTCACTCTGACGCGACGGTGGCACGTCATGATGATACTGAATCGTCGTTATCAGTTGTTAACTTTCTAAAACGTTTCAAATTATGACAACAACTCTGTACAAGTCTCTTGTACTTTGTGTGGTAAGCATTCGTGGTCAACTAACGAACAGCATGACCCAAGTAAAACATTAACGCCTGTTATCATTAAGTGGAGACATAGTCCGTAGCCTCGACCTGTAAATGCCTCGATAATTTACAGTAAACAACATGTCTGATAATACAATAATACTGGAGCCAATATAAGATAAAACTACAAAAAAATCGATACAGTAGAGGCTTTAATATCCCGCTCTTATCCTGTTTAGTTCTTGTTAAATCACGGGCTGTAGGCCAAAGAATTATTGTTGAAAAGGAAGTCACCGCGCAGACACCGCGGGACGTCCTACAGTTTGTAATCCCGGAAACTCTCTGTTCCATGAGATAGCAGCTCCCGTCACCCACCTATGTCATCCTTTGTTTATGCGATCCAGTATTTCCCGTCATCCTTTGCGCTAACTTACGCCCATATTCCACCTGAATTACTTGATAAAACGTCCTTCTGAATATGCGTTAAAAAACGTTTCAGGGGGTTTGAAATTCAGATGTCAGATCGAAACTTGTGTGGCCTTGCAAGCGTTTGACCCGCCCCTCGAAAAAGGCTAGGGTTGACGGGTGTATGCTAGGGTAGATCGGGAAACCTGAAACACAAAACACGACATTGTTTTCCTAATTACTAATTAGACATGCATAGTTCTTGAGGAAGGAGAAGCCTGTGCTCCAGACATCATCATTAGGTAATGTCTGCATGTATGTAACTAACAACGATCTTAGCGAGCCACGGCATTCTTCAATTCCCAATACAGCGCAAGACATTGGTGTGAAAATCCTCTATTCCCAATACTGCGTGAGAGACTGCTGTCGCATGATTGCATTCTTGGGGTACGACACAGAGACAGATATGATCACGTTCTCAAATCATGCTGACCACAAACATTTGTAATCACACGCACACACACACCTGGTCTTAAGCTATTTTTACGAAGGCCCACAACGACAACTTCCATACACCTCTTCCACAGCCCTTCCATAGCGCTCTTCCGCGGAACATACCTTCCATAGCGCTCTTCTGCGGACCTTCCATAGCGCTCTTCTGCGGACCTTCCATAGCGCTCTTCTGCGGACCTTCCATAGCGCTCTTCTGCTGACCTTCCATAGCGCGCTTCCGCGGACCTTCCATAGCGCTCTTCTGCGGACCTTCCATAGCGCGCTTCCGCGGACCTTCCATAGCGCTCTTCTGCGGACCTTCCATAGCGCTCTTCTGCGGACCTTCCATAGCGCTCTTCTGCGGACCTTCCATAGCGCTCTTCTGTGGACCTTCCACAGCGCTCTTCCGTGGACCTTCCACAGCGCGCTTCCGCGGACCTTCCATAGCGCTCTTCCGTGGACCTTCCAAAGCGCTCTTCCGCGGACCTTCCACAGCGCGCTTCCGCGGACCTTCCATAGCGCTCTTCCGCGGACATTCCATAGCGCGCTTCCAATGGCTATACCTTCCATAGCGCTCTTCCGCGGACCTTCCATAGCGCTCTTCCGCGGCCTAGGGTGGCCCCTAAGTCCAGTATTTCTTTTTATGCCACTTTTATTACCTTCGCCAAGAAGGTTATGTTTTCGTAGGTGTTCGTTTGTGTGTGTGTCTGTGTCTGTGTGTCTGTCTGTCTGTGTGTCTGTAAACACGATAGCTCGAGAAGGCTTATATGGATTGTCTTCATATTTGGTAGGTGGGTAGGTCTTGATGAGACCTCGAAATGATTAGATTTTGGGCCCCCTGTCGGCTTGTTATGGTACTGCAGCGGAACTTCCGGTTTTGATATCTCGTGATCTGGACATGCTAGGGTCATGATTTTTGGATGATAGGTAGCTCTTGTGGTAGGGAATAAGTGACATAAGCTTGGGCCCCCTAGCGGTTTGCTCTGGAACTGCAGGAGCATTTGTATGAAAATGTTTAAAGTAGGATAACTCTATAACCGGTCGACGGATCGTCTTGATATTTGGTGTGTAGGTAGCTTAAGGGATGTTTGACATAATCAGATGGCAATTATGCAAATTATGATATAATTTGCATAATTAATGAAGGAATTCTATAATTCAGCTACCTTCCATGATAGGACTATTATACCCTTTAACATGTGTAATTAAGAATGAGAGGAACATCGCCATATATCAATTATGTAAATGAAGACCTAATTTGCATAATTAATGAGAACATACTATAATTCCATAGTGGTTGATGTTGGCAATTTCATACTTGCACATTTCGAAGTGGACTGGAGGTGAACATCATTCAACATAACTTATTCAAATCAGTACCTCATTTGCATAATTTATGAGGAAATGCTAGAATTACCTTCGTTGTTAAGATAACACTGTCATTGTCAACAGTAATATCCTGCCTAGATTATGTTAATGTCACCCTTGCTTACGCTACTTACTTATGCATAATGGCTTACGCTAGTTCCTCTTCCCCGGTAAGTTTCACCCGTTGTTTTTTTTTATTTTTATTTTTTATTTATTTCAACATGCAAAAAATATACAATACGTAGTGGTGACGCACTCAAGCAACATGCTTATATTCACGTCGCCACTAGACATAAAATAAAAATTACATCACAAAACATGGGCATCGTCCAGTAACAAGGGAACACAGATTAACTATAAGATATTGTACATGTAAATGAATACAGAAGTATAAATCAGTTGTTAAATCGCTTAGTTTCGGAGAGATATAGCTGTGTAATAATGAGTATTTGAGAGTTGAGTTTAAATGAAAATAAAGGTGAACCATTAAGTAACAGATATACAATAGCACTATCAGATAGGTTGTTAATGTCTAAGAATGGAATGTTTAATTTTATAAGTCTGTCGAGGAGGCGTGTACGATGATGGGAGTATATAGGGCAATGAAGTAAAAAATGAGGAATGCTTTCGCTTCGGAACCCGCAGCTGCAAGAGTTGTTTGCATGAACAAACCGAAAAATTCCAAAGAAACATTTTGAGGACATCCTAGTGGCAGGCTATAATGCATAAGCAAGTAGCGTAAGCAAGGGTGACATTAACATAATCTATGCAGGATTTAATTATTATTACTATTTAATGCTCTTAACTAATAATGTGTTTTTTACATTTATTTATTTATTTATTTATTCGCACATACATATAAAAAGCATCACAATTTGTAAAACATTATGTACTAGAAACAAAAGAACATGCAGGGGTTGAACATTGTAAGCATAAAAATTAAATTATCTTAAGGTGAAAAGTATATCATCTTTTAATAGCTTTAAAATAATTCATAGTTGTCTGAATGGTAAACAGAAAAATGCACCACACAATGAAAATAAGATCTGAAGAGTAGCCACACCAAACCAAAATGAAAATGAAAGTCGCTTCTCCAATCGCTCCAGAACCTCGCGAAGTACACACAGAAAAAAAGTAGCCCAGAAAAAAAAAAGTAGTAAGTCAAAGCAACCCAGAAATACAAAGTAGCCACAGAAAATAAAAGTACCCACAGAAAATGGAAGTAGCCCACAGAAAATAAAAGTACCCACAGAAAATAAAAGTATAGAAAATAAAAGTGGCATAAAAAGAAATACTGGACTTAGGGGCCACCGTAGGCCGCGGAAGATCGCTATGGAAGGTCCACGATAGAGCGCTATGGAAGGTATAGCCCTTGGAAGAGCGCTATGGAAGGTCCGCGGAAGCGCGCTGTGGAAGGTCCACGGAAGAGCGCTATGGAAGGTCCGCAGAAGAGCGCTATGGAAGGTCCGCAGAAGAGCGCTATGGAAGGTCCGCAGAAGAGCGCTATGGAAGGTCCGCAGAAGAGCGCTATGGAAGGTCCGCGGAAGCGCGCTATGGAAGGTCCGCGGAAGCGCGCTGTGGAAGGTCCGCAGTAGAGCGCTATGGAAGGTCCGCAGAAGAGCGCTATGGAAGGTATGTTTCGCGGAAGAGCGCTATGGAAGGGCTGTGGAAGAGGTGTATGGAAGTTGCCGTTGTGGGCCTTCGTATATTTTAGTACGTATACGATTAGTCTGCGTATAATGGTGCAATTTTTCCGCGAAGGGGCCGTGGTAGTTTGTGGTAAAAATATTTCAAGTTTGATTTCACATTGCTCATAATCTGATATTAACGAAAAAACATGGCTGAAAACTGTTATATGTGGTGCTTTTTTGGCAGGGTAGTGGGGAAGAATTGATTTTGGGCCGGAGCCTAACTTCGAACCAGGTATTCTTCTGCAGTGAAAGTGATGCATCCTTTTGCACCAAATTGACCCTTCACGCGTTCTGTGGGCGCTGTTGCTATGCATCACGTGAAAATCTCAGGTAGGTTGGGTCGGGAATGCGAAGGTCAAGTCGACAATAGGTATTTTAGCGGCTTTCTAGGATACTGCAGTGGCACTTTCGTTCGTTGGTTTGTCCAGGGTTCTAGGTCATGCCCTTAGCAAACAGATGGTCACACACCAGGGGAGTGTGGACACATACCCGAAAAGGTCGATTTGAGTCGAAGAAATCTGCAACGATACTATACGATAACGATACACACGGCAACAGAAATTACTACAGGAAAACTAACACAACTAACAAACAACAAAGGTACGATGTCTTTGACCTCTAGTTCGCAATTTTTCCATTTTCCAGCAACGGAAATAATGCAGTAAACGAAGCTTTCACCTTACATCTAATGTGAAATTACAGCAAAGAAAGTCAGAGTTGCACTCTACGGCCACGGTACAAGCAAATTCGACTCGGCATCAAGTTCAAGAAGTCAACTCTCTTTCTGTGATTAGACAAACCACAGTTAGAATATCACCAGGTCTGGTTACAAAGAACCCCATGGGACAAACCGTCCATACCAAATCTGTTCTTGCATGCACACAGTTGAAAAAATATATAGCAATATGTTCACAAATCTTCCTCTGTATACTTGCAAGCATAATGCAAACGCATAATGACCAGTCTTCAATCACAAAACAGATGGCAGTGTACCCAAGACGTGTCGATGTTTTTTTTTATTTTCTATATAGGGATGTCTCTTTCTAATAACCTACATTTATTTAGTTATTGGAATTGTAATATGTTTTCCAGGACTAGCAGACTATTATACTGCGCTATCTCTTGTCACAGGGACAAAGCAGATGAATTATTCAATATACTACAGCATAGTCTTTAGAGAATGTTCGGATCCGAGCCACCGCCGATGATGATGACTATAGTATTCTTATATTTCAAATCACTTATGTGGCTTTTCCTGACCACCACAGACTATGGGGTCAACAAAGGAGGTTTAAAACTCACTGGGTCAACTTAGACGCTGCTGAGTTGAAACGGTGAAGGGCAACAGCACAAAATAATAAATCGAAAAAAGTAGGGGTCCTTCCAGGTGAGTGGTTCAAACCTTACAGTCTGGTCTCAGATTTGACATCTTGTAGAGGTGATAGTCACCTGTTATGTCAATCCTTCCACAATGTGGTAAATCTTCATAAATAAATAAATAAATAAATCAGACACAAGCAATGTATGAACGAAAAAGAAAAGAAAATGGCGTCTGTCTAGTTTACTAGCATTTAAATACTAAATTAACTTATGACACATTTTTCAATTCGAGAATGCAAAATACTCAAAGAGGCGAGTGATAAGTGCTGCATGCAACTAAAGAGGAATGAAAAATTGGCATTGCGGAGATCTCCTTCTATGAGAAATAAAACAGCTTGGTATGACACTAGAAGGGTGAAAATGCCATAGTATGAACTGTGCAAAGACGTGAAAGTGATAATTGTTACATGTGTAAAATAAAGAAATGACTTGTTAAAAACATGGCTCTCATGTTAACGTTCTTGGTGTCGGTTTTCACACTCTTGACACTCTTTTACTACAATAGGTTGATTACGCTTACAGGACGAGAAAAATAAAAAAAAACTATTTTGACGCCAAGTTTCTGTGCTCATTTTCTCATCAACACATGTTGATGAGTGACCATGCATGCTGTTGCTTTATTTCCGTCTTCTGCATTTTTTAAAATTCAAACCAAGCCAAGGAAGTTGGAGAGGTTCTGAGATGAGGGGCGCTTTCTGAGGGTGAGCAATTAGGACATAAGTATGCAATATAGAGGAGGAGCAGGGGAAGATGAAACCAGCGCAATTTTCTCCCACCATTACATATTTATAACCGTTCCACTCCCACCTTTTCTCATCTCAATGACATTATAATATTATAATGAAGGCTTCGCAGGGGGCAACTTGGTCAGGTCTTAGACCCACAGAGATAGTAAATAAAAGTAGTGTACGTGCAGAGGCCATTGCACTCAGTCTGCTTATCCTAGATGCTTACAGATCTGCGTATGAAGGGTGCAAACAGAAGGTAAGTAACAAATAGTGTTTTGGATGAAAAGTTTAAATACGGTCGAACGGAATGCATGCAAGAGGCGATGGGAAGGAAAACGCCCGCAGCCATGTTGTTTTTGCTTCTCTTGGCAGCTGCCTGTGCAGCCTCAAACGGCCCGCGTTTTTCTCTGTGTACGAAAGCTCGATGGTTTAAGTGTGTGCCGCTCATGGACAAGCCGGGACTTGGCCAAGGCACAGGTGTATGTGTCGTGTGTGAGGTCCTGAATAAGGATGGTGTCTCTAGAAGCCCTTTTCCTTTTCTTGTTGGGGCAAAGAACGTGGCAATCAGAGGATACCCATTCCATAAACTGTCGGCCAAGAAACTGGCGCCCCTCGAGCAGTCGAAGGTACACATGTTGGCCTTGGTTGATGCAAAGATCGCTGATGTGAAGAACGACACCTTTTTTGACTTTTCTAGTCTTGGAAAAATGAGCCTGGATTCTAACAGGCTGACAAATATCAAGCAGGCCTGGTTCACTTCCCTGGAAAGTCTCTTGGTGCTGGTGTTGTCAAACAACAGCATCAAGCAGATAGAGCCAGGGAGCTTCGTGCACCTAACTATTCTAGAAACGTTGGATCTAGAGAACAACCTATTACAGGTTGTAGACCCTGCCTGGCTCGCTAGATTAGGATGTATCCGGTTCCTGAACCTGAGGTCAAATGCAATCAATAGAATTTTCCCGGGATCATTCCAACACCTTCAGCTGATCTGGTTAGACCTGAGGGATAACGATCTGTCATGTTTGGATGGAGAAGTGTTGTGGGGACAGTCTTTTCTGTCACGGCTCCATGTCAGCAGTGGTCTGCTGTCGTCTGTCCATGATGCAATGCCGTATAAAATGATGTGGAGAATAGATCGGTTAGCCAGTGTGATGAGAGGGTCAGTAACAATGCTAATTGAGGTGCCTAAATTCCACTTCTGTGTCAGGTACAATGCTAATGAACTCTCGTTTGAGTACGGGTGGATGTTTGATTCATCAGACAATGTAGTGGGTAACACCGATGTTAGTGCGGCCAATATCAACCCTGGCAGGTCATGTGGTTATTGGCATGGTTTTCTGAGCACCATTTCCATCAGGCCCCCTAGGCCCTGTAGTTGTTCTGGCCACTGGTGGCTCTCTGACAGACAAACTGGACACCAACACGCTTGAGCAGTGCAGGCAGGTTTGGAAATACGATGGTGGTATTGCAGGGGTCATGGTGGGAAACTCAATCTTCCGACTGGTTTCCATGGCCACAGAGAGTACAGAATCGGAAGATGTTGCTATGTCGTTTTTCCAGACACCAGACACGAGCACGCTCACCACCACAGAGCCTAGCAGCAGCCAAAAGCACACCACCCACACAAACATCACCCATGACAACACAAAGAACATCACCTGCATTCTTCTCACCAGAGGTAAACACATTAAGCTATTCTTCAGCGTTCCCCCGGTCCAACGTCAGACCCACACAACAGAAGCCTCTTACACAATCGATGCTAACCAATCCAGCACCGTGACACACTACTCTACAACTACAGAGAAAGACGACAAGGGAATCTTTTGAAGGTTGGAAGGGATTGACCATTCTGCTGTGAATGACTTAAACTGTTCCAAATTGAGGGGCCTCTAAACATTATCGTGAACTGTTTCATATTTAATTTTGTCAGGATTGGCCTTAAATCATTTTGCTTTCTGGTACTGTAACTGTGGATATCTGAGTTGTATTGAAATATGTCCTTGAATTGAACTGGTAATTGTGAACTTTTGTATAAAACTTTGTGGACAAAAATTGCTGTTTGGAGTTTATTTATGTCATACACTGTTAAAATTTTCAAGTCGTAAAATACAACCGCAGAGTTAGCAAAAAGTGGGACATTAGATGCAATCCTAACGAAGCGCTTCTGGAGCTGATGCAGCGGTCGGATTGAAGTAGTGTACGTACTAGCCCAGACTATATTGCAATATGTTAAATAGGGATAAATCAAAGTATAGTACAGTGATGAATATTTTACGTGATAGGCAACTTGCAACTTTTCTTATTATACCAATATTCTTATAGATTTGTTTACAAATAAGGTCAATATGAAACTTCCATGTGAGTTTCTCATCTATTAGGATTCCTAGAAACCGTGTGTTACATACCTGTTTGATTGGTTTATTGTCTATGTATATCTTAGCCATTTCTTTGTTTATTATGTTTATAAATTGGAACGAACTCACCGATTTTCTTCCTAAGTCCTTTTGTTGGAGAGTTTGAGCGGTAACAACATTCAGGCTTGAGGTGAAGGAAGACGCCGACTTGTGGATTGAGATGCTAATTCACTCTGTCGCACACCTGGGAATTTTCTCGCCAAGTAACACTGCAACAAAACAAGGGAGGGGGACGGCAGCGAGAATACTAGCAAGTGGAGTCTACAAATGGCAACAGTTTCTGTAACTAGGATCAGTATCTGAACCTTTGAGACACTTACCGGCGGGGGCTCCACTATATGGGAGCCCGCTGCGGTTGTTCGGCTTCAGACTAGGTGACACAGATCACAGATGTCGTGACGTTCTTTGCGACTGCTTCTCCCGTGTCGTTTGGATGATGTGCGCCGAGGACGTCAGAAGAGTGCACAAAATGACCCAGAAATACGTTCAGTCTTGGTCAGGAAGTTTTACGTTTACAACTTCACAGCGAATGTAGCACTACTGTATACTATATCGACGTAAGGATAGTAAAAACTGAGAAGATCAGAGGATCAAAAAGCAGACGCGGCCATCTTTATTTTTTGTTGAAAAATAAAGAAGAAGGAGAACTTAAGAACTGGTATGTGGTAAGCATAAGTAATTATTAGGCAAATGAGGATGTAATTTGCATAACTAATAAGGAAATGTAAATGTGCTACCTTTCATTATGGGACTATTCAATCTTGTCACATATGTAATAGAGAACGACAGAAACATTGATAGATATTTATTCTGTTTACTAAATGAATTAGTAATTTGCATAATTGATGGGAAAATGCTTTCATTCCATAGTGGTAACTTCCGGGAATTTCGCGTTTGGAAGCCAATTGAAGGTGATTAGAAATAAAGATAACTTATTTAAATCGGCACCATATCTGCATAATGGTCTTCTTAGTTAACATACGACTACCATTAAGTGGGGAATATGACCAACCAAGTTAGTTCATGCAAATGAGGATCTTATTTGCAAAATCAATGAGAAGCATTCATAATTGATAAGTTGTAAAGGTTAATATTATATTTGGTGAAGGTCGTGGAAATCTATTTTTTTTAAAGGCATCCAATGAAATCTCAGAAACAATATTCAGCAAGATGAGATCTGGCTCATACTGATATTTACTTCAATTTCTTAGCACAGTTTCGTTATCATTTTTACCTAAAGTACATGTATTTGAAATAGCAAAAAATAGCAACCTACGTGAGGCTTCTTTTGGGGGGGGGGGGGGTAAAACCCATAAATAGCCAGAACCAGCCTACGATAAAATACAAAACAAACAACAGTTTTTCATCAGTGACACCGCATTTTTGTCTCACAGATATCAGTATGCGATAGGATTGATTCAAACTTGCAACATCAAAAGAATGACCAGAAAATTGACGTCATTTTAGGATTCCTTCCCAAAATTTCTTCTCTTCTAGAGAATTTACATGGAATCATCACCCAAAATTATTATATGATTGTCATTATTTGACAAAATGTGTTTTCAACTCGTGCATTCTTACAAAAAATGATAGTATGCAGTATGTAGTCTTGCAATATTCTCTCGTATTGCACCGAAATATTTGGGAACCATAGAGGTGTGTTGCCTCGGTCCCTAAGACTATAAAAGTGTATTCTTTTAGGGTTTCCGAACAACACCAGAAAGAAAAGTTTTTGGTCGAACCCTGAAAAGACTATAAATTTTCCGACCTATGTAGGCTAATTTGCAAGAGGAAATTTTAACTAACCGGCAAATCACATAATATACTATAATTCTTTGGCCAACTAGCGACAAAATTGCCCTATTCTGGTTAATTAATTTCGACACCGGGTCCCTAAGGAGGCTGGATGAGACTGTTTCATGGCCGCCCATTCATGTACGATCTCTAGACTAACCGTCACATTGGCTAGCACGGATGCCAACCTTTTTAGCTTTAGTGGGGTCGATGACTTCTCTGGCAAAAAATACTGTCGCCCACACATATTCGTTCTGTCCGCCATGGCTTGAGAATATTTGTTCAGACTTTGAACAGGCGTGCTGATTGGTCAAACATCCAGCTCTTTACGTGACGTAATCACAACCCCTGATAGGATATTTTGTGGGTCCAGGCGTTTTGGCGGGAAAGTTTTTAAAAAGCTGGCATCCAGGCTATGAAAATAAACAAATGAACATATAAAACCTGTGCGTGCCTTAGTGGAACGTGAAACACAAGCAAGTCATTAAAAACGTGCATATTCTAGATAACTATACTTCTTTAAAACAACGAGGAATGTTTATAAATATGAAGAATGTTCCCACAAAAAAGCAATAACTATAGAATTTATCATGTTGAACTAAACGTTAAGCCAGAGTTGGAAAATTGGGGAGCAGGCATCCTTCGCTAGGGAGCCAGGGGATAGGTTAGGCCACACCAATTTAATTTGTTGGTTCTCGGATTTTTTTAGAAAAAATATGAAGCGACCGGGCGAAAAAAAAAAAAAATAAAAACAGGCCTAGGCGTAGAGGTTTTATATCGGTATATAGTAATTTAACCCATTGATCATATCGTGTCCAAAATTAACAGTTTCTAGTACTTTCAATATGAAGGAATGCTCTATGCTGTCATACGCTTTTTTGAAGTCCAAGAACATTAATAAGCCAAGTTTATTCATTTTGTCACAATATTCTATTGTATCATATATACGTCTTATGTTTGTGCCTATGAATAAGGTTGTAGTTAGCATATTTTAATTGATGGTCTTCTCCACTGAAATTATATAATAGTATGTGTGTAGTATAGTATCCTTTGGAAGAATTTCATTTTAGAATTTCCTCATCAATTATAGAAATGAACTCCACATTTACATAATTCATTCATAGTAAATTATAGTTTCAGCTAACTTACACATGTCACAAATATTAAATTCCCATTATTTGCCACTACGATCATGGGACGCAGAAGACGTATAGAAATTCCTCATCGTTACATATACAAATTAAATCCATATTTGTATACTTAGAATTTCATTATGTCAAGCTACCTACATACCAAACATCACGACGATCTGTCAACCGTTTCTGCAGTTATACTAGCTCCTTTCACGATTTTTAAACAAACGCCCCTGTAGTTCCAGAATAAGCTGATAGGGTCCCAAACTTACTACGTCAGTTCTTTTCGAGTACACAAGCTATCAAACATTTAGAATTCATGACCCTAGCATGTCTAAACCACGAGCTTAAAAAAAATAGCCTAAAATGATAATTTCTGCACATGTCCAAAATATGACCTACGTTCATGGACAAGTGCACAGGAACGGCACAACACCCAAACCTTTACAAGCATTCGTTTGACAGACAATACATAAATGTACTTCGAATTCCCTTCAAAGATTTCAGAATTGTTTTCAGGTCTGTGGTTTTGAATACATACATTTTATCAATAATAAAGTTTATTGTAAATTCATGGCCGAGGGCTAATTGCAAATACAAAGTGACATTTGATATAAAACAAGCAAGTAATACATATCTAGACACCAGAAATAAAACAACAACTACCGTAACTCCTAAAAACCACTGGGTTTGACTTCTTTTTTTATGACAGAGGAAGACAAAAGATCCCACTTTTTTTGTAATGTGTGGGTTTTCGGAAGTTAAGAGGATAATTGATGAGGAAATTCTAAACAAACAAACAAACAAACAAACAAACAAACAAGAGGAGAGTAGTTTTCTTTTGTACTTTTCATCTGTACACGTGTGAAAGTTAGGGTAGCATTTGGAGGCTACGTCAAAGAGTTCGTTTCGTTCACTGCTATAGAGAGTACAATTTGAGATGAAATGTGTTTCGTCTTCCACAGTATTCAAGGCACAGTATTTACAAATTCGTTCATACACTTGAAACTTACCGTCCTCTCTCTATTTCAAGAGGGTGTGCACTAATTCGGATTTTACTTATTGCAGATCGGAAGTTAAAATCAACTCAGTCAAGGTATTTTTCCATAGAATATGTTGTTTTGCATTTTTTGTAAAACCATAGCTTTCCAGAGTCAATATTTAACTTATGGAAAATACTTTGTACATACATGTCAGAAATTCTTGACCTCAACATGGTACATACAGAATTGTTGTCACAAGTTGAGTTACATGAATAAAACAAATAGGAGTATCCACTAGAATCTAATAATTCCTTCACACGTTGTAACATGGTTCTTCTCTGACAATGCGTATTATGTTGAAACAAAAGTGCATCAGCTTGCAGTGGGTGCCTATTCTAATCCATCTGTACAAGACGAAGCCAATATTTGATAACACGTAATGAAATATCTACATCTAATGGGAGTCTGCCCAATTCTGCCCTAAATGCTAAGTTACCGCTATTTCTAAAAACACCTAATATATTAATATATTATATTAATACATCCTGGAGATAGAACAAACTTCTGTAAAAATAGGGCATTAGGCATAAGGCACAATTTCTTCTTCTGTCGTTGGAGGCTTCATCATTTCATCCTCAGCAACACAAGAGTTGTCCTCAATCATAGTCGGGTTTCATTCGTCTGTACATACGTTGACTCAGGCAACTCGGAGTCGGCGAAACTGTTGTTGGTATCCATAATTGCTGCATCGTATTGGCTGTAGGATTCCATTTGCTGTTGGTCATCGTCTTCACTTTCAAAGACAGAACAGACGGTATCTCGTTGCATGGCCTTGCCCTTAACTGCTGTATGGATATCACTATGATATGCACTTTGAACATTGTCAAAATTCCTCTCTATTGGTGTGGACCTGGATTCTATATTTGGGGAATTGAGCGAGTCAGTTTCATCGCGATCTTCGCTGTTGTAGACGTCTGCAGTAACGCGGAGTTGCATCCTCATTCTGGCCGACTTTGGGATGTCGTACGAGTTTCCAACAGCTCCTGCTGCCTGATTCTGACCCCCTGGGGAGCTGGAACCGGGTTTTACATAATCTGGGGCCATGGAGTCCACAACAGCGTCCAGCTCTTCGTAAAGCTCCTGGAACTCCGGGCGGTCGTCTTCGTCCCATTGCCAGCACCGCAGCATCATGTCGTACCTATCGGTTATTTATATGTGTAAGTCATCAGTGGTTGGCAATGTTACAAGTTTTTAAATGGAGTAGTTTGCATGTAAAAGAGTAACTACCCTTCTAGTAAGGAATACAATATTCTCTAACTTTATTTCACTTTTAGTTTGGGTACATGAGCTTTATGTTTCACCTTTTGTCTTTATTATTAGTTACATTTAGTTTCTTGTTTATTTTCACAACTGGCATTATTGCCACTTTTTTGTTGATTTTACAAAAGTGAATTAAATGAAATTAAAAAAAAAATATTCTTTGTCACGTACAGTTCTTGTGTGAGGCCAGGTGGGCGTGGTTCCCGGTACCCTGTGCGGAGTTCCTCCAGGAGCGTGCGTTCCAGAACTGGATAGGGGACGTTCCCTAGCGTAGCGATCTCGTACAGCACCACACCAAATGACCAACTAGGCGTGAAGATTAGATTTGATCATGAATGCAACATGTACTATGGGCAACAACGCTGTATACGTAGATAAGCAGTTATTACTATAGATAGAAATCTACCTTTTAAGATATTCATGTCCACTGACAAAAGTTAAACTATATATATATAATAATTTTGCTAAAGCTCGCAGAAGATAACATACAGCGTAGAGGGAAATGTACCTGCTTCAAACACTTACTGCTGGTTCCAAAATGCTTTTAATACATCAAGAGACTCAGTGCAAATACACTCGATCCTGAAGTTACAGAACAGAATCTTCTTTTGCAATTGATAGCCTGCAAGGAAGGTTATTCCCATAATGATTAAATGAAGTTACTATAATGGTTTTTATGGTTATCATGTTAGAATTTGACACTGTGACAAGTTTGTGCATAGTTTTGTTGCCAGATTATATAGTTACAGTAGGGATCTAAAGTGTACATCGGAAAGACAAAAACAAAGCAATAACTGTACTCACACGTCACTCTTACTGGTGTACCGGCCCTCTCGTAGCAGCCTTTCTGGTGCCATCCACCTCAGGGGGATCTTCTGCTCCGCGTCCTGCCGCTGGTAGCCTCGCTCGTAGATGTCTGTTGTCAGGCCGAAGTCTGCGATCTTCACCACAAGGTCCTCTCCTACCAGCACGTTCCGAGCAGCCAGGTCACCGTGCACGTATCCAGCTTGGGAAATGTAGGTCTGTTTCGCAATGATAGAATTTCTAGCATTTTATTGCCATTTAATATTGTCTTTTTATTAGCTTACTCTGTTTACAAGGCAGTGTGCATCCATAGTATACATGCATGCATGTGGTGTTAGTGATAACATTATGTGTGCACTGTCTGCTTACCATTCCGTTTGCTATCTGCCGCGCTACTTGGTAGACCTTCATCTCGTTGAATTCATACATGCTGTTTTGGAGCCTCTCATTCGACTGTATTGAGAATTAACATAATGAGAGTCAATTTTTTACTGTTATGGTGGAACATTCTAACCCATTGTTTATCAGTTGGAGAGTTCTATAATATGATTAAGCAACAAATTCAGCCCATGTCTGAGCCCATAATCTCGTAATTGCAATCAAAACAAGCAATGATTATACCAGTAATATGGGCATAGACAAATAAAATACATAAATACGTAATACATACATTTTCTTTGACCTTCTGTTGCACATTTATATGAAATCGAGTATTTTAAAATCAGCGATCCTCACTACAACGTCCTCTCCTACCAGAACGTCCTGAGCTGCCAGATCAGCGGGCACATACCCAGCTTGGGAAACGGGGGTCTGTTTTGAGAGAAAACGTCAGAAACATTTCAAAAAGTACAAATTCTGTGTGATTTGGTTATATATGAAATAATACACATAGTTCTGCAAATATATGAACTCAGTATTTACATTATGATTTCTATATTTAAAATGAATGTAAATGGATCGGAGACAAGAACTGCTAGTTTTACCATGTACCATGAAAGTTCATCCATGTTGGGTAGTTACATGTCTAAAGATAAAACATTGTTCCAACACAAGGATTGTTTTCACCTAGAGCTTTCCACCAGTACCTCTGGTCTTCTTCAATAGACTAACCCAGTGAAGCTTGTAACGTGACTTCCATGTTTCAAGTGGCAGAATAGGAAGAAAAGTTTATTATCTATCTGGTATACTATTATTAAAGGATGGCATATACCTTCCTGCACTTGAGTAGGAAGTTCTTTAGGTCTCCATACGGCATGTACTCCGTCACCAGGTAGGGAGGGTGGGACACCGTGCAGCAGCCCACCAGACCTAGCAGGTTGATGTGCTGCCTCAAGTTGATAGTGGTGTCGACTTCTCGTATGAAATTCTTTATCTCTTCTTTGGCTGCATCCTCTGCAAATTCAAAAAAAAAAAACGTTGATATGTCGCTTAACCAGTGTAATGGCCTAGGGGGTAGAGTGTTCGCTTTGCATTTGGAATGTTGGAGATTCAAACCCTATCCCGCTTTATCTGCTCACCACTTTTTTCGAAAGAGTTTGGGAGCTCAGCACACCCCAATGCCAATGGAGTAGACCTAAGAAATCGGCTTACTCATGAGTTGAGTTGCTCTGAGTCCTTCGACATACTTACATGAAAACACCATGTGCCAGGCTTAGATCAGTTTCCGTGTTACAAAGAAAACTGTAGGTAAAATGTTTCCATCAGGTAAGCCTCAATCACGATTTGCATGATTAGTGCAGTCTTTGAATCACATAAAGGCCATGACAGGGGTTGGACTCTCCTTAATTACTTTATGTCATGCTTACAGCCATTATAGAGGTGGTAAAAGAAGACAGCCAATCTCCCAAAGTGGGTGAAGATACATCATGATCTTATGAACGAGTTAAACTGCAATTTCTAACACAAGGAATTGCACTTACCCCAATTTTCGACTGTACAACTCCAGTCTTTGTCAAGGAATGAGAAATCCACCGCTTCCGTGACGTCACGTTATGCAGATGACACACATGACTCCTTGAGCAGTGGATCGTAAGTTGCAGAAAGTCTGTGGCGCCCCCCGTCTCTGTTGAGGGATGGTTGTAAAGCCCTGATGTATATGGCCCCTTTCACACCTCGTGCAAAAAACTCTGGCTCGGAGTCCAAGATTCTTACTTTGTCCAGTGAGACCGAATGTCTAGACGATTCCACATGTATATGTCGTGAGACTTCTGAAGTAGTCGAGCTAGGTCGTTCGTGTTCTAAGAACCTACTAGTAGCCTTAAGTGATATTTCAGTCCCTCCAATATATGTTTCCTTGCATGGGCCCTTGGAGTTCTGTCCTTGACACTGTATATGGTAGACTACTCCAAATTTACGTTCCTTTGGGGTTTTGTCCTTGGGTGAAACCAAAATATTACGGAGGGTTCTAGTCGGTCTGAAACAGGTCTTAATCCCATGTGTGGCAAATATCCTCCTGAGTCCTTCACTCGGGCCTTTCCCAGACTTTTTTTGCACGAGGTGTGAAAGAGGCCATATACATCAGGGTTTTACAACCATTCCTCAACAGAGACGGGGGGCGCCACGGACTTTCTGCAACTTACGATACACTGCTCACGAAGTCACGTGAGTCATCTGCATAACGTGACGTCACGGAAGCGGTGGATTTCTCATTCCTTGACAAAGACTGGAGTTGTACAGTCGAAAATTTGGGTAAGTCCAATTCCTTGTGTTGGAAATTGCAGTTTTTAACTCGTTCATAATGACTTCTACCAACACAGTTGACCTTTTAACATAACATCATCATCTTAATGATATCCAGCTGACATTGACCTACCATGGACGGTTTTGACCACCACTGTTTGTTCGGTGAGAAGACCATCAACAACTCTCTTTAAAGACGCAAGGAAGACAATTCCGAAGGCGCCTCTGCCGATCTGTTCATTCAGTTGTAGATCAGTCGGGTTTACCTCGTACTCCAGGAACTGTGGCCGAGCCGGCACAGGCGGAGGAAGTGGGAATGCTGATCTGTGCAAATCTGTAGATAATTTTGGGAATAACAGCAGTGAAACAACATTATGAGTGTCTTCAATGTAATACACACAACTATATTCATCATCAATATACCCCCTTTTCTGTCTTATTGATCAGAAAGCATATCCATTTGTCAGGTATGTGGCGTAATGAAATACTAATGCAGAATTCAGGTAAAATAAGACCCCGGGAAGTCTTTAGCAGCGCAACTTCTTAGTAATTGATTGATAGTGCGTGCTTTCTCGACCGTTACCAATTATATTTAGAGATGAACGGAAATTTTGATAGGATGGGATTCAGGCTAGGAATCAGCTGCATTAGACTTGGACTAAGACAGGCACAAAGAAGCAGAAAAGTCTAGCTACCCTTCACTATCTTGTTGTTCCTTTCTTTGTTCAAAATATAAGAATATTGTTTGCTGTGCAGTGCTCTTGTCTTATTATTTTGTCAGAAGGGTATGTTATCGTTTGATTTCGGTGCCGGTTGTGGGTCCGTATGTGGGTCAACGTCATAACTCGATTATTTGTGGATGGATTTTTTTTTGGCACCTGGGTAGCTGTTGTGAAAATGTAGCTCCAGTTCAAGATGGTCCACCTGGCTTTTCCCAATCGTACTGCAGCGGAGTTTTTTTGCATTTGGTGATTGTATGTATGCAAAATAACTCGAAAATCTGTGAATGGATCTTAATGATATTTGGTAGCTTTGCTGCGGTTATAGAAAAAAAATTAAAACTCGAAAATGGTTATCCTATCATGTTTCTACGTTGCTGCAGAGAGTTGTGTATTTTGGGTTGTTGTTTGTGTACAATATAACTTGAGAAAACGCGGATGGCTGTTAATGATATTTAGCGGACGGTTAGTGACATCCAAAATGAAGGTTAAGTTCGATAATGGGCCTCCTAGCGCCGTTTGAGGTATTGCAGTGGAAATTCAAAGTTAAGGTTAAAATTTCACGGAAGTGTTAGGTTGATGATTTTAAGTAGTTGAAAGCTGTTGGTACTGGGAGTACGCGGTGTAAATTTTGGCCTCCTAGCAGCTTCTTTGGTACTGTAGTGGGCGTTTTTGTTTCAAGTTTAATTGCAAATAACTGGAGCACGAGTGGATGGTTTTTAATTGTTTTTGGTAGGTAGGTGCCTCAGGTGAAGATAAACACGTGACCACAATGGTCTTCAAGACAAACCAAAGAATCAATCATAAATGTATGGACATCCTAGCAAGATTATAGGCATGCAATTTAGATTTTATATGTGAAAAAGTGTTGCTCCTGGTTGCGATTATATAGATGATCCAGACGTAGACAAAGAAAACTGCCTATTCATATACAAGTATATTTGCTTATTCATATTCTTCCCACATTAACAATATAAAACTAAATATCTACACCTGACGAAAGCATGTGTTCCACGAACTCTAGTTGTACAATAATTTTCATCTCTTCAATTCTAATTGGATTTTGGAATGGATGTGCGATCACAGTGTGCCATTCATGAAGATTTTGTATTATCGTAGCATCGATGGCTATTTCTTGAATATACAGCAGTTTTGCATATGGTTACAATAGAATGGCAAAACTGCCTAGACGGCAAATACCTAGAATATCGGGATGAAAGTCATACTCTTCAAGGTCTTCGCTTTGTCTAACCTCCTTGCTTTGTCTCTGTCTGCTCCACCGGTATCCCAGAATTCCCGCTACTACTCCCAGCACAAGCATTGCCACAGATAGCACCAGTGCAATCATCACCACGTGCAAGGTGGACAGTCCTGCTGTTTCAGCTGAATCAGCTACTGGAAATACATAAATGTGTATGTTGATGTGTTTAAAGTTAAAACATTTGTTCCAACACAAAGAAATGTTCTCACCTAGAGCTTTCGACCAGTCACTATGGTCTTCCTCAATAGACTGATCCAGTGAGAATTGTCACTTGGTTTCTCTAAAGTGTGACGTCAACACTGGGTCAAAGGTATCCACTGCAGTAAACAAGTCACTTCAGACAGCTACAGATGGATTGCCAAACACAATAGCATGATGTCGAGAGTGGTCACAATACTGGAGCAAAGAAGGCAGAGAAGGTACTTACCATTATGACCACAACACTGTCAAACATGATCACTTACTGGAGCAATTTGGCTGTACACCTGACCAGCTCTGGTTGGCCTGGCAAGTTCTGTTTTCAGAACCGATCAGTTCGTAGCCTTGGCTACAGAAAAAGGTGACTGTGTCTCCGTAAAGATGACCTTCTGTCCTGTGGCCGTTGTTTGGAAATGGCAGCTCTGGGCATCTTGTTCCTAAAAACGCATATAAGATCTTATTAATAAGTACCTTTAGTTATGAAAGGCTACGCGCAATTTTAGACAGATGGATTGCCAAATACAATGATGATGTCGAGAGTTGTCAAAATACTAGAGCAAAGAAAGCAGAGAAGGTACTTACCACTATGACCACAACACTGTCAAACATGATCACTTACTGGAGCAAATGGGCTGTGCACCCGACCAGCTCTGCCTGGCCTGGCAAGTTCTATTTATAGAACCGATCAGTTCGTAGCCTTGGTTACAGAAAAAGGTGACCCATGGAGAGGAAAAAAATTATCACTGTATGGAAAAATAACTATAGTTAATTCTTTAATTGTCCCTCAGTTTACCTATCTCTTCCAGGCCCTACAAATGCCAGATAGGTCCTTTTCTATACTGTATGAGATTTTTTTTTACATTTATATGGGGTGGGGGTCCTGAGAGAGTGAGTAGAAAAACTATTTAAAACTCTGTGGAGAATGGTGGTCTAAATCTTATCAACATGTATGCCCCTGCCCTTTCCATTAAAGCATCCTGGGTACCAAAGTTATATTTCAACCCCGACTGGTTTACTGTTTGGGTATTGCAGACCCACCCATCCTTAGGAACTACTCTATTCCCTTTCTTCCAACTTCAATCAGCACAAGAACGAAAGCCCATTTATAGTTGAAATTTTGAATGCATGGTATAAATATCATTATCATATAGCCGGGTAGCGTTGACCAATCAGAGGTCCCCGTTTGCATTGTTTATGACACCATAACACACCCACGCAGAGGTTATTAAAATCCAACGAACACCCGAACCAATCAGCGTCGACCTATATTACCGCCGGTGACGTCACTGACGTCACCGGCGGTAATAAGGTCGACGCTGATTGGTAGGCTTCTCGCCGGTAGCTCGAGGCCGTATTTGTGGACAAATTTCGGTATTTGTAGAGGTTTTGTGACTTCAAAAAACACTCTAGAGGAAAATAAAGCCTCGTACGTTGTTTTCATGGGTAATATTGCTGTATTGCACGAGTCATTTTTCTCCCGCTTCGCCGAATTTGACAGAATGTCTCGCGGCCGCCACGTGCTTGGTAAGGGGATTTTTCCACAGTTCGTCCGTAAACATACTAGTAGTAGCCAATAAACTTAATTTCTGAGCCGTGGGCTTTGATTCACAAGGAAATCAGGCAATTAGCGTTGTTTACATGATTTTAAAACGCCAGCGGGGCGTCTGATGTTCCACTAATGACAGCGATTCCCTTGTAGCGATGTGCGAAATGGTCATTGTTGACGCCATTATCGCCCATTCACAAGTTTTCAGACAATGCCGACGGGAAAATAGACGCCACTCAGCCCTGGAATGAGCGAATTTTCACGAATTTTGGCAAAATTATCCGGAAAAACAGGGATGAAACACCCTAAATTTGGAAAGCAGTATACCGGCGCTCAGCTAGGAGTATACCGGCGCAGCGCCGTTGTTCCGTCGTCTGGGGAGAACTATTAGGCTATATGATAATAACGTCTTATCCTCGGTGTATATGGTGAGATAATCCCTGGTCAGGTGCGATAACCACCGAATAAACCACCTCGTTCGCTACGCTCACTCGGTGGTTTATTCGGTGGTTATTGCACCTGACCAGGGATTATCTCACCATATACACCTCGGGGCGGTGCATTAACCCTTTAATATAAACCCCCCACAACTGAGATCAAGCAACAAATATTGTGGATGAATACAAATATTTTGGTTGAAGGAAAACCTATCTTGTATACTGCCCTTGTTGATAGATGTGTCATATTTATTAATGATATTTTGAATATAAATGGTACTATAATGACTTATAATAGATTCTGTAATGTATATGATATGTTTGTAAGAACTTTATTTATGTACAGTTAATCGCCGCTATACCAAAAAGTTGGAAAACTACTCTTATATGACATACCCCTATTTTAGTTTGTAGACGACAACATAATAGTAGATGGTTTAAGAGAATCAAGATTAATAAGGATTTGTATAGACATTTTCTTGTTACTGAAAAGTTGATTGATATTCCACATAATGTACAAATTTCATGGCTGTACCTCTTTGAAACTCCTATTCCCTGGAAGACAGCATATACTTCTATCATTCATAGTACCATTGACCCTATAATTAGATGCTTTCAATATAAAATCTTTCATAAATGTTTGCCCACTAATAGATTATTATATATTTGGAAATGTGTTGATTGTCCACTATGCTCATCCTGCCATCTGGAGGAGGAAACATATATACATGTCTTCTGGGATTGCCCCCGGTGTTTTTTTTGGGAAGAAGTTGAAACATGGTTTCTTGAAAAAAAAAGGAAAAAATGTGAGTGCTTTTAATATAATCTTTGGTTATCTCCTTCCGGGGGCCGCTGTAATTAACAGTCTCATTATTCTATTGGCCAAAATTTATATTTATAAATGTAGAGATACGGAATAAATTTTCATTCCTTTATCAAATATATGATTATTTTGAAAAATGTGAATATCTAATTGCTATGAGGAGGGGGAAGATAGAAAGGCACCGAGGAAAATGGGGAATTCTATGTAACTTTATGTAAATAATTTGTTATGATTTAAATTATTGTTATGATTATCTATTAATGATTTGTTATGATTTGAATCATTGTTATGATTACTGTTATGATCAATGATTTGTTATGACTTGAATTATGATTATTGAAATGATCAAGGATTTGCTATGATTTGAATTATCATGATTATTATGATCAATGATTTGTTATGATTTAAATAATTATGATTATTTATTAATGATTTTATATGATTTGAGTTATTGTTATGATTATTGTTATGATCAATGGCTGGTTATGACTTGAATTATGGTTATTGAAACGATCGAGGATTTGCTATGATCTGAATTGTCATGATTATTATGATCAATGATTTCTGATTTGAATAATTGTTATGATTATTTATCAATGATTTGTTGATTTAAATCATTATTGTTATGATTATTATGATCAATAATTTTTAAAGATTTAAGTAATTGTTATTATTATTGTTATGATAAATGATTTGTTATTATTTGAATTATTGTGTAAGGGATGGTTCACTGTATGCTATATGAATAAAAAAAAATTGTGTTTTTACTCAATGTTTTTATACCTGCTTTTCCATTGGTCTGCTAGGTGGCGCTTTTATAGCTGCCCCACTTTCTTCAGCTCCTGCACTTGCCAGGCAAAACAAGTGTGTTTTTAGTGCAAGAAGTTGCCATCTTGGGTAAATCTTCAAGAAGACAAGTGTAGTAATGACTGTTCCTACTTCTGACCCACCTTTTGAACCATTTTGGCCACAATTGACGGAGATTTTCGACATGATACAGATATGACGCAGGTCGTGGGGAGGGAAGTCATTGCAAGACAAAGGAATTCCTCAACCATCTGTGGATTCAGGTTCCTAGGAGCTTCTCCCTTGGATACCAGAGGGCATGATCCTGATCAGGGCAAGTTGGAGTCTTCCTCTACATGTTTAATGTATATGGAACACCTTGAATGAGGGAAATTAGCAAACCAAACTTGGCTCGTCATATCCCCACCAGAGTAACGTATGAACGAAACACCCCCAGATTTCGCAACAACAAGGACAACTGACGAAGGACACTCAGTCGGTTTATAGACGAAGTAAAGCCCGTGAAAGAAACAAAGCATGTCACACAAGCTACAACTCCCTCTGTATGCTTGTGCAACCCGAGATCCCTCGTCAATAAACTGGACGAGTACCAAAGCTTTCTGTTAGACCACCGTGTGGATGGTCCCGTGTTTGGAGGTCCCGTGTTTGGGGAGAGCCACACCTCGACCACGTAAAACAACCCACCACACCTTTCGCAAAAAGTAGGGGCATGCCCCGGTGTGCGATGGTCCAGATATTACTAGCTGGAATTTGATGATTTACTACAAATCACCCGGATGGAGGCCTGGCGAACCCCCGTCTCGTATAAGCCACATGGTGATTTACATCATCCCCCTGATGCCTATATGGAGACGTGGCGCCCCCGTCTTGTATCAGCCAACGAAAGGGTATGTCACCCCGTAATGCTGGAGTCACATTACCAACGGGGCCTGCTCGGCATGTGTCCGGGTAGACGCCGGCCGGCGTAATGAAGCCGAGCGTGCGCCGTCTGTCAGGGTCACAATTAAATGTTCATTTACGGCTCCCTGTCGGGGCCTTGTTGTGCTCCGTCCATTAAAATTCATAAACTATCGGTCCCCTTGACGGCCGGTTTCTGTCAGGGACCCGTCCGATGCCCGGTCAGTCTCCCGTCTTGACCCGTGCGGGGTGCGGTAGGGTGCCGACGGCTCTTACAATCCGGCCGGGCAGCTGTTGGGTCCCTGGCGCGTCCCTGGTGGGATCCCGACGGGCTCCTGTCGTGTTTTTGAGCCGGTATATATATATAAGCGCTGCTCGGCCTGTCAATGTTCAGTTTTTTCTTCATGTACGACACGTCACGTGAAGAGTAGACTGAAGTTGGCGATGCAGCGTTTAGTGCAACCTGCAGACAACCTGCAAGCCCGTCTGAGGTTGAGGTTGGCGACAGCGCGTCACCGTTACAACCTAGGTATTGTGGTATTGGTAGCTGAAGAAGAGAGGCAGGCCGAACTGGATTGTCGCAAAAGACGAGGGTGGGTTCGCCCTTGGTTAATGCGCAGACCCGTGCATGGAGAGTACGACTCACTGATGATGGAGCTATGTCGCGAATTCTGACACACAAGTACACAGTGTAACACACACGTGGTGAACTGTGCGACATAGTCTGAGGAAGCAGTTTATGATATGCCCCCTATAACACCCTTTTCCTGACCACCTGATGTACTGATCAGCACATGTGACGTCATAATCTTAGGCAGGTGCCTGTGCGGCCGCCTGATGGGTCCCGGGCAGTTAGGTTACGGCTTCGTTTCGGCGTATCTTGCCCGACGGGGCCCGAAGTGATTTTAAGTTTGTGTTAAAATCAATTCGGCGACCGCGCGGGCCCCAAAATAGGCCGGCAGCCGTCGGGAATCCCGCCAGTCTCCGTCCAGGTCCCGTACGGTAGAGCCCAAAAACAGCCCGAAAACGCGCCGAGCGGGCCCCTTTTTTGAATTGTGACCTAGGCTTAAGGGGCGGTATAACCCCGTCTGAGCGGTATAATTCCGCTAGTCGACCTACTACTACACCGTGTGGATATCGGTGTAGTGGCTGAATCATGGTTCTCCTGTATATACTGTACATAGCGTCTGTCTTCTCTGTCACGACCAGTGGAAGAGTAGCTCTTCGGTGAGCTAAACTGGTTCGAGATCACTTTGACATTCCCTTTCAATCTAGTTCCCAAGGTTAGAAGAGGTTCGAGATTCCTTACCGATGTCACAGGCAACCCCCGTCCAGGCCGGCCAGCACTTGCAGGCTCCGTTGAAGGGGTGACAAGAGGCGCCGTTCTCGCACAGACAGTCCCGATCGCATCGCCCGCCGTACTTACCACTTGGACAACCTACGGTCACAAACATACAGCCTGTATTACTGACTACTTCCACATACATTACCTGGTCATCGTGGTCACTTTTGATTGGTCTCTTAAACTATATTTCCCATTACGTCGACGAAGGCTAATGAGATACACAAGAAAGTAGTTGCTCAAGCAAATGGATAGATTTCCAAAACAGTAATGACAGTTTTCAAAATCTATCGAGCTCCTTCGGTAACTGCGTCCCTGCGTAACCAAGAACGTAGATTTGTCCCGGATTTGATTTATTAAACTATATTAAACTGTATAAAAAAGGCACGGTTCTGCGCTTTAGTGGCCTATCAAGAACTGTGCCTGATTATGGTTCTGGATAAAGCACGGTTCTGGCACGTAACATGCGTGGACTATCCAGAACTGTGCCTGCGTATAGTTCTGGATAAAGCACGGTTCTGGATATGCGTGGACTATCCAGAACGGTATCCAGTGCATGGTTCTGGATAAAGCACGGTTCTAGATGCAACAGTGATACACCGTCACCGATTCAATGTTCAACATTACTGAAAAATGTCCAAGTTACTAACCTGCCGGTGCCAGTGCCAGGTACACCGCCAGGTTGAGTGGATCCCCGGTGGCCCGGCAGACCCAGCTGGCCCACTGGCCCGCCCTCAGCTGGCCCACCGACATGTCCAGCACTACGTAGGGGGAGTTCTGCGTTACCCAGGTGGGAGATAACATGAGGGACCAAGTGTCGGGGTGGAGTTTGTGTTGTATTGGGTCGTCTGTGCTGAATGGAGGCTAACGGTACAGGAATGAATGAATAAATGAATGAGTGAATGGATGAATGAATGAATGAATGAATGAATAAATGAATGAATGAATGAATGTATGGATGGATGAATGAGTGAATGGATGGATGAGTGAATGGATGGATGAGTGGGTGGGTGGATGGATGAATGAGTGAGTGAATGAATGAATGAATGAGAACATGAGGGACCAGGTGTCGGGGTGGAGTTTGTGTTGTATCGGGTCGTCTGTGCTGAAGGGAGGCTGGCGGAACAGGAATGAATGAATGTATGAGTGAATGAATGAATGAATGGATGGATGAATAAGTGAATGGATGAGAGGGACTAGGTGATGGGGAAGCTTTTGTAAGACAGAAAAAACGGAACAGATCAATGAATTATTGATTGATCAAGTGAGTGAACAAATGAATGGATCAATGAGAATAGGAGAGACTAGTTGTCAAGATGAAGACTACGTTAGCCCTAAGAATGCCGACAATTTGTTGTTGCAAGTTTGACTACAGTCGTATGACGTGCGTGATAGGTTTCTTACCCTTGAGACATTTATGGTGATTGGTGACGTCACCCCGCCACGGCTGCCAGATGGGTAATTCGGCGCATGCTCACAGAGGACCTGTGTTGTCTCATTGTTCAGGTGTCGGAGGGGGAACCCCGTGTTGTAGACGTCTGTCCACCTCATACCGCCTGCCAAGGTCATTGGGACGGATTGGAGAACATTTTGTCACAAAACTGGGATGTTTTTTAAAACAAACTGTCCCTCGTGTATCCAGATTAGTCCTGAAATCTGATAGCTTTATTCTTGAAACTAGAGGTCAACGATCTCATGCCTTCGTCAAAAGATGTTATCGTTATATAACTTAAGAAGGTAGAAGTGATATATTAGTCCCCCTAAATATGGAAGTTGGATTGTGAAAATTACCCCTGCCGATGCAGTCTGCAATCGTGCATTGGGCAAGGGAAAAAACATATGTGCAGGCTGTAAGGCAACACCGCCTGCAGCTACATGGACTATCCCCTCTGGGACTTTCTCCCTCTGGGACAGCCTGTAGCCCATGTGTCACGATGAAGGTAGAGTATCATGGAAGGTAACTGAATTATAGAATTGCTTCATTTATTATGCAAATTAGATCATAATTTGCATAATTGCCATCTAATTATGTCAAGCATCACTTAAGCTACCTACACACCAAATATCAGGACGATCCGTCGACCGGTTATTGAGTTATCCTACTTTAAACATTTTCATACAAATGCTCCTGCAGTTCCAAAGCAAGCCGCTAGGGGGCCCAAACTTATGTCACTTCTTCCCGAGCACAAGACCTATCTACCATCCAAAAATCATGACCCTAGCTCTTCCAGATCACCATATTTCAAAACCGGAAGTACCGCTGCAGTACCATAACGAGCCGCCAGGGGGCCCATATTCCTATCACTTCTAGACCTCATCAAGACCTACCCACCTACCAAATATGAAGACAATCCATTTAAGCCTTCTCGAGTTATACTGTTGACAGACTCACGCACACACGCACGCCCATGAAAACATACCCTTCTTGACGAAGGCAATAAGAGCTTAGCTGTGGGCATGGTAACAGCCTAGCTGTAGGATGGTTACAGCCTGGCTGTAGACATGGTAACAGCCTGGCTGTCGGCATGGTAACAGCCTGGCTGTAGGCACGGTAACAGCCTAGCTGTAGGTATGGTAACAGCCTAGCTGTACGCCACTAAGTGGCCAAGGACGCATGTAAGAGATCAGGATGCATGGATGCAGCCGGATACATCACGGCGTTTATTAACACAACGCAGCCATCATGGCGGAGTCGATGGTCGGACTGACGTTACCATGACAACACAGTGATGTCATAACTAACATTAACATAACACACTGGCGTGATCCATTTTTCTTTCTTTCCTTCCTTCCTTCCTTTCAGGAGGTATGAAAACGTTTCTACTTTACGAGTTATGAACGAACAAACAATGCTTTTCTAGCTTCACATGAACTGAGTGAATAAAGTGAAGTAGGCTCTTTTCTAAATTTTACGGTTACAACTGAATAAAAGAACAAATTATACTCTTCCTGTCAGGAGGGATGTAGACTTCTTTCTACGGTTACAATTTAATTCAATGAACAATACCATTCTTCCTGTCATGAGGTGACTTCTTTCAATCTAGCATACTTGCGGTTTTATTGGAACAAAGGTTATAGATTAAAGCAAGGAGCCTCTACAAAAGGTTTGTAGAAGCTCCTTGATTAAAGGGAGGCTACGTTGATATAATCACATAGTATAACACGTGTAAAGAGAACTTGAAAAGTGTAACAGTGTCGACGGTAATTTTTTTTTTGCAGAAACAGGTGATTAGACAAAAATGTAAAGTACAGTACAGTATGCTTAACAAATGACTTGACTTGATTCAAATTATGGCTGGAGAACGAAAATCCACTATATCATATAAAGGAACAATTTAAGTGTTCGGCAGAGTTCAAATCAACAGGTAAATAATGGTCTTATTGGTAGGTACTGTTTACTTGTGTTGTGGTCGAAGTGCCGGTACAGTTCAGGTTGTGGTCCGCGGCCGACTGATCGTAAGGTTCGGGATTAGCGTTCTTTTGGAGTCTGGTTTTTATCTGCTACCTTGACTCGTCTTGAGCGACGCTCGCGGGGCGGCCATGTTAGAACAGAGAATAACAAAGGAAATGGCGGTCACGCCGCGCACTGTGACTGAAGAAAGTTCGGTTGCAGGCCAAATGTGAGCTGTCCTCTTCGGCGAACGTCGGCACGAGCTACGACCACCGGGGGAGCTGTCCTCTTCGCGGCGAAGCCGGCACAAGCTGCACGGAGCGTGTGGGGAACTTACACAGAACATTTAAGGAAAATGGCGGTCACGCCGCTGCGCACATGTGACTGGAGGAAGAACTGGAACTTGTTTTCCCGGGTGCCGGATAGAGTACCGCTGAACTCAGCAGCTCCCTGCGTCTTCAGGCAGCCTGGCTGTAGGCATGGTAACAGCCTGGCTGTAGGCATGGTAACGGCCTGGCTGTAGGCACGATAACAGCCTAGCTGTAGGCATGGTAACAGCCTAGTTGTAGGCACGGTAACAGCCTAGCTATAGGCATGGTAACAGCCTGGCTGTAGGTATGGTAACAGCCTGGCTGTAGGCACGGTAACAGCCTGGCTGTAGGCATGGTAACAGTCTGGCTGTAGGCATGGTAACAGCCTGGCTGTAGGCGTGGTAACAGCCTGGCTGTAGGCATGGTAACAGCCTAGCTGTAGACATGGTAACAGTCTAGCTGTAGGCATGGTAACAGCCTAGCTGTAGACATGGTAACAGCCTGGCTGTAGGCATGGTAACAGCCTGGCTGTAGACATGGTAACAGCCTGGCTGTAGGCATGGTAACAGCCTAGCTGTAGGCATGGTAACAGCTTAGCTGCAGGCATGGTAACAGCCTGGCTGTAGGCATGGTAACAGCCTGGCTGTAGTCATGGTAGCAGCCTAGCTGTAGACATGGTAACAGCCTAGTTCTCGGCATGGTAGCAGCCTAGCTGTAGGCATGGTAACAGATTAGCAGTACTCACAGTGATCGTTGTTTGTATCCACAGTAACCAGGGCGTTGTGATTGGGGGGAAAGAACTCGGTTTCTATCTCAGCAATGGAAGCGAAGACGTCTATTGACACGTTCAGCATCAAAGCCTTTAGAACAGTTGAAAGATAATGTGTTAATCATTCTAGCTTATTGTGTCTTCTCGCACATGGAAATTAGCTAAGGAAGATGTCTGAATATTGTCACAGTGACATGCTATCAATACTAGAAAGGCCGACATTTGCTCCGGAGCAAATACAGCATATTTCAGCCATTTCTTTCCCATTTTGAAGTCCCATTTTACACAATTTGAAAGCGTTGTATGCCAGCAAGGTGAATAGCGTTCTGTTTGCATGTGCCCAAGGATCCCCCATACCAAATATCAGGTAATTTGGTTTCAATATCAGGTCATGGGAGCCAAAAACGTACATTTTTGGTCTGAAAATAGAAAAAAAGTCCCATATTACACAATTTTAAGTGGTGCATGCCAACAGTGTGAATAACATTCTTTGCACATGTGCCCAATGATCCCCCATGCCAAATTCCAGGTCATTTGCTTTTAAAATCAGGACCCAGGAGCCCAAAATGTACATTTTTTGTCTGAAAATAGCAAAAAAGTCCCATTTTCACAATTTTAAAGTAACATATGATAAAAGTATGATTTATGGTCTGTGAGCATGTGCCCAAGGCACCTATATACCGAATTTCAGATCATTTAGTTTTAATATTCGGGCACAAGAGCCAAAAATGTACATTTTTGTCCGAAAATAGCGAAAAGGCGCTATTTTACACAATTTTAAAGAGATGTATGTCAAAAGCATAAATGACGTTCTGTGGGCATGTGTCCAAGGTATCCCCATACCGAATTTCAGGTCATTTGGTTTTATTATTGGCGTACAGAAGCCAAAAATGTACATTTTTTGTCCAAAAATAGCAAAAAAGCCCTATTTAGACAATTTGAAATTAGTGTATGTCAAAAGCGTAAAAGGCAATCTGTGCGCATGAGTCCAAGGTATCTCCATACCAAATTTCAGGTCATTTGGTTTTAATATTAGGGCATAGGAGCCAAAAATGTACATTTTTTGCCTAAAAATAGGAAAAAAGCCCTATTTTACACAATTTCAAATTGGTGTATGTCAAAAGCGTAAATGATATTGTGTGGGCATGTGTTCAAGGTGTCCGCATACCAAATTTTGGGTCATTCGGATTTAATACCAGGGCTCCAGGTCCCAAAATGTACATTTATTGCCTGAAAATGACCAAAAAACCCAAATAAAACAATTTTCAAGGCCTGTTTCAAGAAAATGAAAAAAACGTCTGGGGGTATTTGGTCACTCTACCATCATGCCAAATTTCAGGTCATTTGGCTGAAAGATGACAGAGTTGAATCCATTTAAAGAAATGACAGGAGAAGAAGAAGAAACATGAGGGAATACTAGAAAGGCCGACATTTGCTCTGGAGCAAATACAGCTTATTTCAGCCATTTCCTTCCCATTTTAAAGTCCCATTTTACGCAATTTGAAAGCTGTGTATACCAGCAAGGTGAATAGCATTCTGTTTGCATGTGTCCAAGGATCCCGTACCAAATATCAGGTTATTTGGTTTTAATATCAGGTCATATAGGAGCCAAAAATTTACATTTTTTGTCTGAAAATAGCAAAAAAGTGCCATTTTACATAATTTTAAAACGGTGTATGCTAAACTTTTGAACAATGTTCTGTGGGCATGTGTCCAAGGTACCACCATAGCAAATCCCAGGTTATTTGGTTTTGATATCAGGGCACAGGAGCCAAAAATGTACTTTTTTTGGCTTAAAATAGCAAAAACGCCCTATTTTACACAATTTTCAAGTGGTGTATGTCAAAAGTGTTAATGATGTTCTGTGGGCATGTGTCCAAGGTATCCGTATACCAAATTTCTGGTCATTCGGATTTACTATGAGGGCACAGGAGCCAAAAATATACATTTTTTGTCTAAAAATAGCAAAAAAGTCCCATTTTACACAATTTTAAGTGGTGCATGCCAACACTGTGAATAACATTCTTTGGGCGTGTGCCCAATGATCCCCCATACCGAATTCCAGGTCATTTGGTTTAACTATTAGGACACAGGAGCCAAAAATGTACATTTTTTGTCTGATCACGGTGGTCAAATTTGGGCCCAAATGTTCCAACTTTTTTTCGAACCGAATCACGTTCGATGTGACGTAATTCGAACCGAACATGCGTTCGAATTCGGGGTCACCTACGGTCATGTACAGAAGACCCGCGACTTCAAGCCCTTTTTTACATGAGTGCCTCCTGATAGACGAAATCCACCTTTTCACACATATAAACCGATTTCTGGAGAGTACGTCTATGCTGTCAGTTTGTAGTGGATATGTAACATGTAGTGAAGCTACGGCTGTCACCGTGGGTGACCTTGAAGATCGTAATTCTAGTTTACGTAGATATAAATAACCCACTCCCCATATCCACGCGGCATGACATGCGTGCAAACATGGTATTTCAATCGCACGAAAAACAAATTCAACTTACCTCAAAAACATTTTAAATTGAAGACAGGACAAATATCTCGGTCTGTGTCGGATGTTTTTCTCAAAGACGGTGGCATTCTCGAATAATTGGTCTTGAAAGTTAAAAAATTGCATTTTTCTTCCATTTTTTCCACCTTAGCAACACTTTAACTTTGAAATTTAATAAACTGTCCGACTCAAATCTCAATTTTGTTATAATGTTTTAGAAAATGCAAAAATTAAGCAATTTGGGGGAAATTTGGGACCGGTTTAAATCAGTTGTTTGGTTAATATCGCTTGTTCTTTGATAAGCATGCAACGCGCTTGAGAGTCATTTCACAGACATTTTAGATCTGTAAGCAAAAGAACAACATTTAATGTATGAGCAGTGCGAATTTCTTTTCATTTGGACAAGAGAGTCCCTATGAAACTGTTAAAAAAGATTTACCGTTGAGACCGGCTCCACGGAAACCAGACGGAAACCGCGCGCGGGAGCCCCTGCAACCTGATACCCTCCCTCAAAATGGGATCTTTACCCTAGGCACAGACCGCCGTGGATAATAGCAAAAAAGTCCCATTTTTATAATTTTAAAGTAGTATATGATAAAAGTGTGATTTTTGGTCTGAGCATGTGCCCGAGGCACCTCCATACCAAATTTCAGATCATTTGGTTTAATTATTCGGACACAGGAGCCAAAAATGTACATTTTTTGTCCAAAAATAGCCAAAACGCCCTATTTTGCATAATTTCAAAGTGGTGTATGTCAAACGCGTGAATGATGTTCTGTGGGCATGCGTCCAAGGATCCCCCATACCAAATTCCAGGTCATTTGGTTTTAATATAAGGGCACAGGAGCCAAAAATGTATATTTTTTGTCCAAAACTAGCAAAAAAGCCCTATTTTACACAATTTTCAAGTGGTGTATGTCAAAAGCGTGAATGACTTTCTGTGGGCATGGGTCCAAGGTATCCCCATTCCAAATTTCGCGTCATTCGGATGTAGTACCAGGGCTCCAGATCCCAAAATGTATATTTATTGCCTGAAAATGACAAAAAAACCTAAATAAAACATTTTTCAAAGCCTATATCAAAAAAATGAAAAAAACGTCTGGGGGTATTTGGTCACTCTACCTGCATGCTAAATTTCAGGTCATTTGGCTAAATAATGACAGAGTTGAATCCATTTAAAGAAATGTCAGGAGAAGGAGAAACATGAGGGAATACAATACATTTCATCCATACCTATGGTATGGCTGAAATATAACAATACATTTCATCCATACCTATGGTATGGCTGAAATATAATGAGAGAAGCAAACGGCAAAATCAGTAAAATTTGTAGGGTCGCACTGTATAGCAGACTGCTATGACACTGAGCTGGGCCACCTCGGTAAATGAAAAAACAAACAAACAAACAAACAAATCCCAGCCGTACCTTGTCGCTCCTGACGTGTGGCATCGCGCACGTCTCGTTATAGACAGGTGGATAGCCGGGAACGTCAGTCACGTCGATTTGCAGCTGGACGTGACGTAGCGTCACAACCTGGACAGGAGAAATGCATCAGACAATGGTGTTGTATTCAGAACCGTTCGTTATTCAGAACCACGCTCAGGTACGCTTTTGGATAGTCCACGCGTATCCAGAACCGCGCCTGGGGCAAATTTACGTTCCTAGATACGCGGAGACTTTCCAGAACCGTGCCTGATTCTAACCGTAACCCATTCAGTCACAGAACTAGACAGGCACAAACGTTAGGACGACATAATCGATACACAGACTCACCATTCCGTACCTTCAGTCAGACTTCTTAATATGCAAATCTGAAGAGTATACTGATATGCAAAAGATGAGGGTATATAATTCGTTGTTTTTGGTGTCTGAACATCATAAACAGACAAGCCATGGGTGTGTTCCCTTGATATTTGGTATGTAGGTAGGTGTTGACATATGAAAGAAATTACAAAATTTTGGCTCCCTAGCAGCTTTCTTTGGTACTGAAATGGAATCTTCTTGTTAAGAGTGCAGTATCAATTCTATTATTTTTATATATTAAACACCATTTACTCTAAGCCGATTTATTAAAAAATATGCTTATCATACCTCATTAACCTCAGTGATGACGCTGATGTTGAGGTCATACCGGGCGTCTATGGTTCGGTCCAACGCCTTAGAAACGGTAACCAGGGCAGACGACGCCCCCAGCGAAAACCGCTGGTACTGCAGGTCAAACACGTACCAGGGATGTTACATTTGTTAGCCGTCTATACATTGTACGTTAAGTGGCACAATTCGATGGATATTTCCCAGGTGAAAATAAATAATCTCCTTTTTTGTCTAGTTGTAGGCTTCGTAACAGTGCAGCAAATGTAATTGAACACATAACATTTACAAGTGGACTAGCCCCCTGCTTTTAAATGCTAGCTTGCACAACTCTGTGGCCCAAGGGCTGTAGAAACGGAGATGGGAGATTATGAGTTATACCGTCTATAGATCGTACATTATCACAAAGCTTGCCTTATTTCCGGACACAATCTCGTAGATCCTCTGGCCCGAGTCTTGGCCGCCATTGGCTGATAAAGTGTCGTTCCCAGAGTCAAGTCTGACCACTTCTGAGCCAATCGACGCGTCCTTTAAATATATAGAACAGCAAAGTTATAAAGTTATATATACTTCAGTATTACGATCAGATATAACTGCTGTTTTTCCAGATTATCTAGACTCTTAAAGGCACCCAATGCAGTATCAGTGCATAAAACTAGAAATATTCTGGATACGGCACTCTGTATGATATTGACATATACTGCCACCTATTAGCACATTGGCATCATTATTTCATACTTTAGGTGTTTAAAACAGCGCAGAAACAAGCCACGCGAGGAATCTTTTATTGCTTGGGACCCCAATATATCAGGACAGCCTGCAGCGCTCAAATTTTCAGCGAGATCGCACCGCACAACGACGTCGCATTTTTGCTCCATGAATGTCTAGTATACTAGTGCAGTAAGATCATGTTGTTTAAACTTACTTTGTAAGTAAATGAGTAGAATATTGAATTTGAAAATCTGTTTTTCAAGCCCCGAACTGCATTCTGCACAGACGAATATCTATATCTCTTTAAGATGAAACAGTGATCTTCACTAAAGAGATTTCAAACTTATTTCCTGTCAAACTGAGGAGGAATTTTTTTTTGAAAGAGAAAATTTTTCTTACCTCCGGGATTTGAACCTGCAAAGCCTCTACAAGGAGTAGGCGAGCGCAAAGCATGATGGTAGTGGTGCAATAAAACATCGCACTGGCCGCCATGTTGTTCACAAGTTTGCTAACTTCGATCTGAACGTCAGAAGACACAAACCGCCGTGAGGCACTTTTCACACATAACTGTATCCGCCCCCATCCAACGAGAATAGGAAGTGCCACTTGACACTAGTACTGCGATCATTGTATCGTTTCTCTCTTTCATACGCCTAGGGAACAAGTATATAGGGTTCAACAGTTGTTAAAGCATAACTTTAGCAAAAGCGTGAAGTTTAGAACGAGGAAAAACAGTAAGGTTACTGAACAAAATCCAGGAGGTTCGAACCACCTTGCCAATACAGAATGCAGGATTGTTGTAAACACCAATCCACGGTAGCCATTTTAAGATAGCATTGCCCACAAACAGGTGAGCTTTGTGCAGACTTAAAGGAACTTACCTGGTGCACTGGTATCTAAATTCTTCACACCTGGATTTCTAGACGACGTCTTGTGTTCGATGAAAGTCTTAATTCGCCATACGTGTCAAGGAAACTATCCCGAGAAAAAGACACGAGTCTTGATGTCGTCCATCTTGTTATAGAACCAGTGAAGGTCATCTGTAGGACGTCACTGTGAGGTGGTTTTTCTGGTTGGGACGGGCGTTTAGAATATCCCAATGTGACGTCATACGGAGGAAGCAAATGGATGTTTCTGATTGGTTTGCACAGTAAAGCAGCTCTTTTGCGCAAAATGTATGTAAGCCTTTGGATAGGGATATGGATGTTCGCTTTATGCTGTACTGCACAGTTTGCAAAAGTGTTACCCTTATAGATCTGTCGGTATGTCACGGGGACCAGTTACGAGCGATCTCTAGTGAGAGTGTAGTCCCTAGCTAATTCCTTTGAAACTTTTTTTTTCTGTTGAAAATTTTGGTCCAGTTTTGAGACTTTTGGGCTAGGAGTGGCAGGTAGGGTCTAAACTTTCCTACTTTGGTCAAATTTTCTTGATTTCACCAGTTTAGTGGGTGTAATGAGAGACCTGAGTGATGAGGTCTTGCCTGCCCAGAGCGGATGGATACATGAGAAAATTAGGTCAGAAATAGGGTTTGTTTACTGTTGTCAGCTGTTGTTGGACTTTGATGAGCTGGTCAACCCCCTGTTTTCTTTCTATATTTAGGAGGCAGACCCTTGTGGCTTTCTGGTGCAGAAGAATTTTTGAGATTGAAATGTGGGAAAGTACTTTTATAACTTCTTCTTTTAGTGCATTTAACTATAGGTTTCTATGGGCACATCTAACTGTACTGTCTGCCCATCACCCCCAAAATCTTATGGAACTCATCATCAAAAAAAGTGTGAACGTAATCCTAGGTAACACCTGGAGTTAGGTACGCCAAATACTCCACAAGAGCAAGATTTACCAAAAAGCGATGAATTTCAGATAAGTCTGCCTTGTACATCCGGTAATTTCTGACCTAGATAACAGCAATAAATGTCAAGTAATGTTTCGCTTAAAGCATCAGATGCCAAACCAACCGCTACCCGGCTTTTAGCACCATTGTTGAGTCCCACATTTCGTGCAGTGAAGCTTGTGATCCCAACAAGAAAAAACACATTCAGTGGCGTCTTAAGGGTGACCTGACGCTTTAAGAAGGCAGACGACAGCGAGCTTCGTCTCTTTTTCTCAGGATAGTTAATTGTCTTGACAAGTATGGCGAATTAAGACGTTCACCAAACACAAGACCGTCTAAAAAAACAGTTGTGAAGAATCTAAGTACCTGTGACCCAGGTGAGTGCCGTAAGTCTACACACAACGCTCGCCTGATTGTGGGCATTGTTATTTAGCGTCAGAATCGGATGCCGTGAATTGGAATTGACTATGATCCTGCATTCTGTTTGGGTCAGTGACCTCACTGTTCCTCGTTCTAAACAACACTTCGGCAGAACGTACTGCGCCTGCGCAAAACATGGATTTTCGCTGGATTTTTGGTCAACGTTGCATCAGAATTTTGCCTGTTGCAGACGGCATCTTTTTCTACACAACATTTAATAACTACAGACGGGATGTCACTCTTATATGCTCTAATACAACCTTATATGAGACGTTCTGCCAAAGTGCTATGCAAAATACATTACGGGTTTCGCGCAGGCGCAGTACGTTCTGCCGACGTGCTGTTCTAAACTTAGTCTTTACCAGACTCCTCTGCAAGCTGAATAGATAGTAGAAATCGGCCATAAAAGGAATATAATTGGCCAGGGGAGTTGCAGGCCATAGGAGGACAAGTTTGCCTGCACTCCGTGAAGACTATTCCAAACTTGTCACATTTCCCGTCGGCTGAACAGACAATCACGTGACGCTTACCAGCTGACCGAGAAGTTCCGCAATGCACTGCGGTTTTCCCCCATCCCGATCTGTGCCCCGTCTGTTGTACTTTGTATTCTCGTTTGATGTACTACTGTGGTTTTCGATGTCGGTTTCATCATTATACTCTGATGCTTAGTTTGTCCTTGTTTCTACCACAGGATGTTGCCGTAATATAGTATAGATCTTCTCTTATTGCGTAGAGTCATTTCAGCAACGAGTTACACCACATGGCTATACGCTATACGCTACTAATTTCCCTGCATATTCCTAGTTTGATCTCCGGTCAACACTATCTTCACACGGCTATTTTATACATCTCGTTCCTCATGAGAGACGCCCCCGCCACGAGGTATCGCCCCGAGGACTACACACCTGCATGTTTTGACGTTTTGATGCCTGATCGCTTTCGCAGAACTGTTTCACACGTTATTCTTTTTACGACATAGTGTTATCCAGTGACACAGGTTCTTCCAGTAGCCGGTTCGTTTAATTAATGTTACCGCCTCACCGACCGTTTTTACACTTTTACAGCTCCCTATCTACACCTATCAGCATAGAGGTCTGAGACTTTTTTGACTGATGATTGCTTCCTCATTCGCAGGTTCCTGTCTGGTGTAGCCCGATCGGTCCGGGTATTGTCTATTCAGTCCCAGTACCCCTCCCCTGCTCTATCCTCCCCCCTCTTCCCCCTTTTACCCGTTATCCTTACCCCCTACCCTTGACAGGTGATTGTACGCGACGTTGACTCGAGATACGCTCCCCCGTGTGGAGGTATTTCATTGTTGTTGAGGTACGCTCCCCCGTGTGGAGGCATTTCATTGTCTGTATGTTGTCCCCCCTGTGGATACATTGTGGATTCTTCGTAACCCCACTCCCCTGTGCGGATGGACGTGACGTTTCCTCGGAGTCCCCTCTCCCGTGCGGAGAAACGTATCATGAGTTTCACACCAACCTGAAGCTGGCCGCCTGTTGAGCCGCCCATTCGAGCCCCCGATTCAGCCCCCGATTCGTGACTACACCGAGTATAGCAGCTGATTCAGATGCCGATTCGAAAACACGAAAATTTTCCAGATTCCCCCCAAAGCCAAAACACAAATGGGGAATTGTTGCAAATGGTCTGTCATAACCCATAAAATATAATTTCAAACAGAGATGATATCAGAAAGTACCAATTAAACGATAAAGTGCAAATTAAAGAATTGCAAGCGACACTATCATAAACTGCGGAAGCTGGCCGCCGATTCAGTCGCAGATCTAGCTTGCAAAATCCTACATTTTCACGAACCAAACGTAGCACGTATATTTCTGTAGTGCATTTAAGATTGCTTCAGACCCAAATCGTCTACTAAAAATGGGAAACAAGCCTGCTTATTTTAATTGGCCGATTCAAGTGCAGATTCGTAGCCTAGGAATCAGCCGCCGATTCGTGGTGAACTACATACATACAGATAAACGGTCTATCTGCTAATGAACTGTACGTGGCCCGTGAACCTGAAAAACTGTTGATGACAGCTAATCACCTATAGTGTTCAATAAATGTATTGGATTTGACGGGCCGAATGTAATTAAGGTGCCACGGCCTCACTTATTAAAATCTTGAAGCTGGCCGCCGATTCAACTGCAGATTGGTAGCCTGGGAATCAGCCGCCGATTCGTGGTGAACTACAGCCATACAGATAAACGGTCTATCTGCTAATGAACTGTACGTGGCCCGTGAACCTGAAAAACTGTTCATGACCGTTTATCTATGTAATTATTATAATCTATGTAGTTCTCCACGAATCGGCGGCTGATTTCCAGGCTATCAATCTGCAGTTGAATCGGCGGCCAGCTTCAGGATTTTAATCAGTGAGGCCGTGACACCTTAATTAAATCCGACCCGACAAATCCAATACATTCATTAGACACTATAGGTGATAAGCTGTCATCAACAGTTTTTCAGGTTCACGGGCCACGTACAGTTCATTAGCAGATAGACCGTTTATCTGTATGGCTGTAGTTCACCACGAATCGGCGGCTGATTTCCAGGCTACCAATCTGCAGTTGAATCGGCGGCCAGCTTCAAGATTTTAATAAGTGAGGCCGTGGCACCTTAATTACATTCGGCCCGTCAAATTCAATACATTTATTGAACACTATAGGTGATTAGCTGTCATCAACAGTTTTTCAGGTTCACGGGCCACGTACAGTTCATTAGCAGATAGACCGTTTATCTGTATGTATGTAGTTCACCACGAATCGGCGGCTGATTCCTAGGCTACGAATCTGCACTTGAATCGGCCAATTAAAATAAGCAGGCTTGTTTCCCATTTTTAGTAGACGATTTGGGTCTGAAGCAATCTTAAATGTACTACAGAAATATACGTGCTACGTTTGGTTCGTGAAAATGTAGGATTTTGCAAGCTAGACCTGCGACTGAATCAGCGGCCAGCTTCCACAGTTTATGATAGTGTCGCTTGCAATTCTTTAATTTGCACTTTATCGTTTAATTGGTACTTTCTAATATCATCTCTGTTTGAAATTATATTTCATGGGTTATGACAGACCATTTGCAACAATTCCCCATTTGTGTTTTGGCTTTGGGGGGAATCTGGAGAATTTTCGTGTTTTCGAATCGGCATCTGAAGCAGCTGCTATACTCGGTGTAGTCACGAATCGGGGACTGAATCGGGGGCTGGAATGGGCGGCTCAACAGGCGGCCAGCTTCAGGTTGGTAGTTTCACAGGAAGTCCCTCCCCCGTGCGGAGGAACGTGAAGTTTCATCGGAAGTCCCATTCCCCGTGCGGATGAACGTATAATTAGTTTCACAGAAAGTCCCTCCCCCGTACGGAGGAACGTGAAGTTTCATCGGAAGTCCCATTCCCCGTACCAGAAGTTCCATCCCCCGCGATCACCCAATCTTGTCATGATTAACAAGAGAGTTTGTTAATCATGAGCCATGATTATGCAAGGGCCTTGCTGAATCACGTACGCCGAGCACTCCAGAGTACGCTGATTAGCAAGGAGTTCGCCCGAGAGTACGCTCATAGGATCCGCGCTATGCCTGGTGGGGGCCAGGCGGCGCAGGATGACCTCACGGCCAGGGGTCACCCAGAGGGTCAGCAGAAAATGGCCGCTGTATTTTTCACCGGCGTGGCTTGGCTTCTGTAAACGTTTCCAAACATACATTCTACATTATCTATTCTACAGGTAAGTCCTGCTCTAGGCTATAGGCTGAAGGGTTGAATGTCAAGACTCAGGCGACCCTCGAATCTAATACGAGTAGTTGAGTAGTTTTCTATTTGCAAGGAGGTGTATAACGTTAGGTCATGATATAATTTCGAATATATTTCTAAGCATAACTAGAGTTCCACGACCTCATACCTTCGCCAAATGAGGTTACCCTTTTTGACTGACGAATTATAGATTTTCCCCTAATTATGCAAATAAGATCCTCATTTGCATGAATTACACCAGTTGATCATATTCTCCTCCCAATGACAGTGTTATCTTAACAAAGAAGGTATTTCTAGCATTTCCTCATAAATTATGCAAATGAGGTGCTGATTTAAATAAGTTATGGTGAATGATGTTCACCTCCACTCAACTTCGAAATGCGCAAGTATGAAATTTCCAACATCAACCACTATGGAACTACAGTATTTTCTCATTAATTATGCAAATTAGGTCTTTATTTACATGATTAATATATGGCGATGTTCCTCTCATTCTTAATTACACATGTCACAAGGTATAATATCATGGAAGGTAGCTGAATTATAGAATTTCCTTATTAATTATGCAAATTAGATCCTAATTTGCATAATTGTCATCTAATTATGTCAAGCATCACTTAAGCTACCTACATACTAAATATCAAGACGATCCGTCGACCGGTTATTGAGTTATTCTACTTTAAACATTTTCATACAAATGCTCCTGCAGTTCCAGAGCAAGCCGCTAGGGGGCCCAAACCTACGTCACTTCTTCCCGAGCACAAGAGCTACCTACCATACAAAAATCATCACCCTAGCATGTCCAGATCACGAGATATCAAAACCGGAAGTTCTGCTGCAGTACCATAACAAGCCGCCAGGGGACCCAAAATCTAATCATTTCGAGGTCTCATTAAGACTTACCCACCTACCAAGTATCAAGATAATCCATGTAAGCCTTCTCAAGTTATGCTGTTGACACACAAACAGACACACACACACACACACGGCCACGAAAACATAACCTTCTTGGCGAAGGTAATTAGGGATATTAAAACAGGTATTTCGCGCAACGGGGCAAAATCCACCACCACAAAAATGTTCAAATAGGTGTCCCCAGAATTTCTCACAGTGCTTTACCAGCTTTTAAAGTACCGTTTTTGGCCAAATTTACGCCACGATCACTGCCCCTGTTGCGCGTCAGGACTGACATAATTTTTTGCGAGAAGTCGTCATTAGCTAAAAACCCGAAAGTAAGTGGTTATTCTATAAAAAGTCGAAAATAAGCTGGAAACTTTGATTTATATAATTTCGCATCGATGGATTTGCTTCAAACTTTGTTGTTGTCGACACTTTGCACAAATACCTGGGAGTACACTCTGCACATGACCACAGCAAAAAAAATTAAGATTCATGCTACGCCGACGTCGCTTAGAGTGGTCATTCTATAAAAAGTCACACCGATCATGCTAAATGCCAAGTCAGTTGCTTTTCATAGGTCCATGCATGGAAAGACCAGACGTACAGGTACTACATGTGTGCCCTTTCATCTGGGGACCAGGTAAGGCACCGTACAGGTACATTTAATATGTGTGTGGCCCTTTCATCTGGGGACCAGGTAAGGCACCTTATAGGTAATATGTGTGTAGCCCTTTCATCAGGGGACCAGGTAAGGCACCATACAGGTAATATCTGTGTGGAACTTTCATCTGGGGACCAGGTAAGGCACCGTACAGGTAATATCTGTGTGGCCCTTTCATCTGGGGACCAGGTAAGGCACCATACATGTAATATCTGTGTGGACCTTTCATCTGGGGACCAGGTAAGGCACCTTATAGGTTAGCCGCGGCGACTGTTGCATGGCTTCTTTTGCTTGCAGTCTTATATATAGGGCCACATATAAGACTGCAAGCAAAAGAAGCCCTGCAACAGTCGCCGTGGCTACTTATAGGTAATACAATGTATGTGTTAGGCCCTTTCATTAGGGGGCCAGGTAAGGCACCATACAGGTAATATCTGTGTGGCCCTTTCATCTTGGGACCAGGTAAGGCACCATGCAGGTAATATCTCTGTGGCCCTTTTATTTGGGGACCAGGTAAGGCACCATACATGTAATATCTGTGTGGCCCTTTCATCTAGGGACCAGGTAAGGCACCGTACAGGTAATATCTGTGTGGCCCTTTCATCAGGGGGCCAGGTAAGGCACCGTACAGGTAATATCTGTGTGGCCCTTTCATCTAGGGACCAGGAAAGGCACCGTACAGGTAATATGTGTGTGGCCCTTTCATCTGGGGACCAGGTAAGGCACCATACATGTAATATCCGTGTGGCCCTTTCATCTAGGGACCAGGTAAGGCACCGTACAGGTAATATGTGTGTGACCCTTTGATCTGGGGATCAGGTAAGGCACCATACAGGTAATATCTGTGTGGCCCTTTCATCTGGGGACCAGGTAAGGCACCGTACAGGTAATATCTGTGTGGCCCTTTCATCAGGGGACCAGGTAAGGCACCGTACAGGTAATATCTGTGTGGCCCTTTCATCTAGGGACCAGGTAAGGCTCTGTACAGGTAATATCTGTGTGGCCCTTTCATCTAGGGACCAGGTAAGGCACCGTACAGGTAATATGTGTGTGGCCCTTTCATCTGGGGACCAGGTAAGGCACCATACAGGTAATATCTGTGTGGCCCTTTCATCAGGGGACCAGGTAAGGCACCGTACAGGTAATATTTGTGTGGCCCTTTCATCTGGGGACCAGGTAAGGCACCATACAGGTAATATCTGTGTGGCCCTTTCATCTAGGGACCAGGTAAGGCACCGTACAGGTAATATCTGTGTGGCCCTTTCATCTGGGGACCAGGTAAGGCACCGTACAGGTAATATCTGTGTGGCCCTTTCATCTAGGGACCAGGTAAGGCTCTGTACAGGTAATATCTGTGTGGCCCTTTCATCTAGGGACCAGGTAAGGCACCGTACAGGTAATATGTGTGTGGCCCTTTCATCTAGGGACCAGGTAAGGCACCATACAGGTAATATCTGTGTGGCCCTTTCATCAGGGGACCAGGTAAGGCACCGTACAGGTAATATCTGTGTGGCCCTTTCATCTGGGGACCAGGTAAGGCACCATACATGTAATATCTGTGTGGACCTTTCATCTGGGGACCAGGTAAGGCACCTTATAGGTTAACCGCGGCGACTGTTGCATGGCTTCTTTTGCTTGCAGTCTTATATATAGGGCCACATATAAGACTGCAAGCAAAAGAAGCCCTGCAACAGTCGCCGTGGCTACTTATAGGTAATACAATGTATGTGTTAGGCCCTTTCATTAGGGGGCCAGGTAAGGCACCATACAGGTAATATCTGTGTGGCCCTTTCATCTGGGGACCAGGTAAGGCACCATGCAGGTAATATCTGTGTGGCCCTTTCATCTAGGGACCAGGTAAGGCACCGTACAGGTAATATCTGTGTGGCCCTTTCATCAGGGGGCCAGGTAAGGCACGGTACAGGTAATATCTGTGTGGCACTTTCATCTAGGGACCAGGTAAGGCACCGTACAGGTAATATGTGTGTGGCCCTTTCATCTGGGGACCAGGTAAGGCACCATACATGTAATATCCGTGTGGCCCTTTCATCTAGGGACCAGGTAAGGCACCGTACAGGTAATATGTGTGTGACCCTTTGATCTGGTGACCAGGTAAGGCACCATACAGGTAATATCTGTGTGGCCCTTTCATCTGGGGACCAGGTAATGCACCGTACAGGTAATATCTGTGTGGCCCTTTCATCAGGGGACCAGGTAAGGCACCGTACAGGTAATATCTGTGTGGCCCTTTCATCTGGGGACCAGGTAAGGCACCATACAGGTAATATCTGTGTGGCCCTTTCATCTAGGGACGAGGTAAGGCACCGTACAGGTAATATCTGTGTGGCCCTTTCATCTAGGGACCAGGTAAGGCACCATACAGGTAATATCTGTGTGGCCCTTTCATCAGGGGACCAGGTAAGGCACCATACAGGTAATATCTGTGTGGCCCTTTCATCTGGGGACCAGGTAAGGCACCATACAGGTAATATCTGTGTGGCCCTTTCATCTAGGGACCAGGTAAGGCACCGTACAGGTAATATCTGTGTGGCCCTTTCATCTGAGGACCATGTAAGGCACCGTACAGGTAATATCTGTGTGGCCCTTTCATCTGGGGACCAGGTAAGGCACCGTACAGGTAATATCTGTGTGGCCCTTTCATCAGGGGACCAGGTAAGACACCGTACAGGTAATATCTGTGTGGCCCTTTCATCAGGGGACCAGGTAAGACACTTTACAGGTAATATCTGTGTGGCCCTTTCATCTGGGGACCAGATAAGGCACCGTACAGGTAATATCTGTGTGGCCCTTTTATCTGGGGACCAGGTAAGGCACCTTGTGTGGCCCTTTCATCTGGGGACAAGGTAAGGCACCTTACACTAAAAGTTACAGGTAATATCTGTGTGGCCCTTTCATCTAGGGACCAAGTAAGGCACCGTACAGGTAATATCTGTGTGGCCCTTTCATCTGGGGACTAAGTAAGGCACTGTACAGGTAATATCTTTGTGGCCCTTTCATCTGGGGACCAGGTAAGGCACCGTACAGGTAACATCTGTGTGGCCCTTTCACTTGGGGACCAGGTAAGGCACCTTACAGGTAATATGTGTGTGGCCCATTCATCTGGGGACCAGGTAAGGTACCATACAGGTAATATCTGTGTGGCCCTTTCATCAGGGGACCAGGTAAGGCACCGTACAGGTAATATCTGTGTGGCCCTTTCATCTGGGGACCAAGTAAGGCACCGTACAGGTAATATGTGTGTGTGTGGCCCTTTCATCTGGGGACCAAGTAAGGAACCTTACAGGTAATATGTGTGTGGCCCTTTTATCAGGGGGCAAGGTAATGCACCTACAAGTAATATGCCATTCAGCCAATCTTGAAAGGTTGTCTCAATGGTTTGCGGTAAATTCCCTGTCAATGAATGAAGGGAAATGCAAATGCATGCTCTGAGCACGGACAAACATCTTAAAACCGTTAACAACCCCAGGTTGGCTATCAATGGACAAGTTATAACTGTAAAAGAAGTGCAGCAGCTAACCCCTGATCCCTTAGGTTCAATGGATGATGATGATATTTTATTATGTTAGCCCTGTCTATATGTCATCATCACGCACACTCTCAATATCCGGTTTAGTGTCATCTTACAAACAATAAATGAAAGCTAGGTTCCTTAGAAGAGTCACAGAAGCCATATTTCTCTGGATTGGGACCCAGTTAGCCTGCTGGTTAGAATTAAGACTAGTGTTAAGTTAGAACCCGATAGAGCTAAGTAGGATTATACATGGTAAGACAACTTGACTTTCCTGGGGCTTTTGAAAGTTAAACACTGTTTAAACATTGTAAAATTGCTATAATATCCCATTATGGCCACCAATCCTGTTCACCAAAGAAAAAAGTTTTTTTAAGGGGGGGGGGGTCTTACCACTCTATCCAAACAGCGCTAGCCCACCCCCACTCCCAACCACCACACACACACATGCACGCACGCACGCACACACACTAGAACATCACACACACACACACACACACACACACACACACACACACACACACATGGACACGCACAGACATAGACACAGACCACTCACACACACACAGACCACACACACACACACACAGACAACACACATGCACACACTCACACACAGACAACACGCACAAACGCATGCACACACTTACACACAGACAACATGCACACACACATGCACACACTTACAGACAGACAGACAGACAACACATGCGCACACCCACACACCCATGCTAGGTCAGGTCATGTTGTTTATATGTATGGAGTCAATATAGTGCACTATTGGCATGAAAATACTTGTAGCTCTGGTTTTATCAACATTTCAGACAGAACAGACTTTCATTGCAATTTTGCTGATGAACTCAAAATGACAGCTACTAAAACAATTAGCCTAGACTCCTAAAGTCCAACCATGTAGCTCCTTCGTGTAATTACATTTATAAACACCATAGGTCTCAGCTCTTCTCCCAAGCTATGAAAACAATTAGAGCTTATAAGATGAATGAAACATGAAGGTGTGTGGTGAAATTGGCACAGGGAGAAATGCATGAAGCAAGAATCCAATGAAAATCATGACATAGGGGAGTGAGATATAATGATTTAGGCATAAACATAATAGTGTTTTATTCAGGAAGCAATTCCTGACAAGCATCAAGGCACTGAGTGTTACTGTTGCTTTGCAACTTTTTCAAGTAAGCTGAAGAAAACACAGTATCTTGAATAAGTTTGTAATAGCTACTATGCAATCCAGGCTTTTCTATAAACCTGCTGCATAAATCACCAGCTTAAAGTTTACATAGAAATCCAGTTTGGATCTTCTCTAGTCTGCTACAGAGCAAAATTGCAACAAGGTTTGCCAACAAATTTCAGATTTAAAAAAAATTAAAAAGGTTGTAGGTGCACTGGGTATTGTTTTGTTTATTTAGACCTGATTTTGACAGTAGGTAGTGCCAAGGGTTACATATATTCATTTTTTTACATGTCTAGGAAGATCATGCCGATAAATTGTGATACATTGCTGTACATATTTTTCCCTTATTTCTATACAGAGACTTCAGAGTTGGGAGGAGGGACAAAAGCAAACAAAGGCTTGCACCAGTTTTTCTTGCTTGCAAAATTTTCACAATCATGATTCATGGAAAAACCTCACCGTCATATATACTGAAGGTATAGGGTTGTAGAATTCTAGTTTATTATCATGAGATGTGTGACATCACTCACCTTCTTACTTGGAGAAAAGTAAATGCTAAAGATCTGAAGTTCATCTTAGATTTTTATGTGCAAAACAGTGTCTGCCAATGAATTGGAACCTTTATATTTACTTGGGAGTTGAGAAGCACAATATATATTAGCATATTGTGCATCATTTGTAGCCAAGTAGTTGTATAATCTCTGTGAATTCTTTTGAATATAAATTACCGTAACATGAAAAAGCTGCTTGTCTTGTTTGCTATTATTGGTCAGGAAAAGTCATGCGATAGGAACAAATTAAATGTATGTTAAGTGTTGATTATTAGGCAAGTTAAGTTTTAAAAACACACCTCAATGATGTTCTCCGTGTGCCTCGCCAGTGGGTTCATCAGTTGAACTTCCACCCGTCGTCGGGAATTTCGGCCCGTTATGTTCAATATTCCCTCGGGGTGGGGGGCCAGCAGCGTCTGAATACACCACCACCCACTGGCGAGCTGACTTTCTTGAGTTGAATTTTTCAAATACTAGAACGCACGCTTGACGTTCGAAGTTCGAACAGCCGCCGACGGTCACGTTCGAAACCCCCGTGACTGGCTTCACTTCCGTCTTCCTTCTTGCATGTATTTGTTCCAAATCCATGCAGATCCCGCTTCTGCTGCTTCTGCCGCTGCTCTTGTGGTTGACATGATCTCTCTTCTGCTCAGACCTAACTTCCTTAGCCATTTTTGTAGCGATGCAGCAACAAAACCTCTGCATCCTACTTCGAAAGGGTAGCATGCTGCCCTCCAGCCTTTGTCCTTGCACGCTGCGACCAGTTCTGCATACCTTGTTAACTTCCTTTCGTACGCTTCCTCTATATTGTCTTCCCATGGCACTGAAAGTTCTCCAAACACCGCTTCTCTACACCTCTGTGACCATATTACGATATCGGGGCGCTGCAGCGTAAGTGCAATCTCCTCTGGGAAGCCACCTCCCCCATCCAGGTCGGCTTTTACTTTCCAATCGTTTGCTGCTGAGAGGATACAAGGTTTACACTTGGAGCTGGTGTCTTTCCGTGGCTGGGAACCTTCCTTCAGGAATGAAGTGAAGTACTTGTTTCTGACGGGTACTTCCTCAGCGTTGACACACTCAACTCTCCCCTTGATGGCGTCCACTATGACTCTCAACACGCTGTTGTGCCTCCACGTGTACTTCCCACTAGAGAGTGCGGCTGGACATGCACTGAGGATGTGTTGCAAGGTGCCCTTCCGTCCGCATGCTGCGCAGCAGTCTGACTGCTCATCATACCATCTGCTCAGATTCACTGGTGTTGGTAGAAGATCGTATGTGGAGCGCCACAGGAACGAGATGCGGAGAGGTTCCATCTGCCACAGGACACTGAATGAAATGTTCCTTTGCTCAACACTCTCCCATGTTGTCCACCTCCCCTGTTTAGCTTGTCCGGCTGCTACAGCAACCCTCTTCTCCTCTTCCTTTTCTCTTACTTCTTGCACAACCATCTCTCTTCGCTCCTTCTCCGTTGCTGATGACCACCACTTGTGGCGTATCAGCCCAAGTCCTTGGCGGCCAGTCTGGGTCGCTCCAACCACCTCCTTATGTTTGAGTCTCGCCTCAGCTTCTTCCGCTGCAGCACTAGCTGTCCACTTCCTTCCAGACCTCATCTCAGGCTGAATGTCTTTAACCACTGGGTCTTTGGAGTTACCCAAAGTCACAAAGGTTCTCACTTTGGCCACCTTAAACTCTTCCACAAGTGACCTCACTGGAATATTCAGCTTTGACTTCCTACTGTGAATAGCAATATTTGTAAGGCTATTCGGCACTCCCAGCCATTTCTTCACATACTTATTGATGTTACGTTCCATGGCTTCCACATGGCTTAGAGCCACCTCATACACTGTTAATGGCCACATAATCATTGGCATGAGCCCATATTGTAGACACCATAGCTTCAGTTTTCCAGGCAGGCCACTGTTGTCTATTGCCTCTAACCCCTCTCGTATGAGCTTTGCTGTCTCCTGAACCCTCTTGGTGTCTTTCAGATCCTCAGTATACCACCGACCCAGGCTCTTGACAGGCTGCTCTTGGATGGTTGGTATCTGCTCCCCACTCAGGCTGAAGTGGAAGTCAGCTAGCTTCCCTTGTTTCAGGACCAGACTCCTGGATTTCTTGGTTTTGAACTTCATTCTAGCCCAAATCATCAGTTCATCCAGTCTGTCCAAAATTCTCTGTGACGCTTTGGTATTTGGGTTTAGGAGTGTCAAATCGTCCATAAAGGCTCTGATTGGTGGCAGTTCTTCCGAACCCTCGAGCGACACCCCAGGTCCCATCCGCTCTGCGGCTCTCGTGATCACCTCCATTGCTAGCACAAACAAGATTGGAGATATAGCACATCCCATCGGAATTCCAACTTCCAATCTCTGCCACCTGGTTGTGTATTGTGTAGTTGAGAAACGCATGTGGAAGTTGTCATAGTACTGCAGGACATAGTTTGTGACTTTGTCTGGAATCCATAGGAATTGCATTGCAAACTTGATTAGAGCATGGGGTACTGAGCCGTAGGCATTTGCTAAATCCAGCCACACAACACTCAGGCTCTTTCTTGACCTCTTTGCTGTTTGTATGGTATGCCATATAATGCTGCTGTGTTCCAAGCACCCTGAGAAACCAGGTATACCTGCCTTCTGCACAGACGTGTTGACAAGTCCGTTCTCTAAAAGAAACGACGCCACTCTGCCTGCTAGCACACCGAGCATTATTTTCCCTTCAACATTCAGCAAGGATATTGGCCTGAACTGTCCTATAGTGCTGGAGTTTTCCTCCTTAGGGATGTACACACCGTCCGCTTTGTTCCAGGACAGTGGGACCACGTCCTTTCTCCAAACCACCCTCAACAATCTCCAGAGGACGTTCCTCAGCTTCTCACATTTCTTGTACACTTTGTACGGGACTCCATTCGGACCAGGTGCCGACGCTGCTCGCGCCTTGTTGATGAAACTAGCAACCTCCGCGAGCCTGGGCTCTGATACATCAAACTTAACACCTGGCTGTGATGGTCTTATTAGGCCTCCAATCTCGGGCATTGGTGCCTCACGATGCTCATCAGAGTACACACCCCGTAAGTGGTCTTCCAGATCCTTCTGTGGGATGTTCAGCACCCCGCTTTTACTCTGTTCGAACAGTTTCTTGGTGAAGCGATGTGGGTTTTCAAAGAAAGACCGCCTAGCCTTCTCTCTATCCTTTCTCTTCACCCGTTGTCTTTCGGCTCGCTTCAGTGCAGCAAGTTTGAGCCTAACTTGGCCTTGCAGCTCCTCAAGTCCTGGCTTCTCTTCTAGTTTTGCTTTCTTCCATCTGTGCTTGAGAGATCTCAATTGCTTCTTCAATCTAGCGATTATCTGCTGACGCCTGCTTGGTTTTGGAACAGGACCTCGTTTACGCGGTTTGTCAATTCCAAACTTCTCTTCTCCAATATCGTAAATCAAGTCACCAATCATTTCTAGCTTTTCCTGAGCTGATCCTTTCAGCTTCTTCTTCAGCATCTTGCTGGTGTCTTCATCAAACTCACGCCAAGTCTTCACATCTGTCATCTTTGGCCATTTTACCTTTCCCTTCCTGCCTCCAACTTCCTCCGCCTTCTCTTGCGGTGGATCTACCCGGGTACTGTGGTCTGCAACCTGCCCTGGGCTGTCTCTCGACTGACCTGGAGCCTGATGACTCTCTCCAGTGCGATCCGCTTCTGTCGGCTGGTTGGAAGTGTTCGGCAAAGCCGGGATACTCTCTTCCCCTGATGTTGCACCCTCAAAAGTGTTTTTCTCTACCAGTGTTTCAACTGCGTAGCATTTCATCTTCCCTTGGTGAATTCTTAAACCTCTGGTGCTTTGAAATGTTCTGCCGCACCAACAAACTGGACACTCAGAACCGTACGCCATTCTCCGAGCTCGTGGTCGTAAATAGTTCCTGTGCGTATCCGTGTTATCCGTCCTACCGGGTCTATCATTCTCCCCCCTCTTTCGATTAAGACCCTGGGGGCATTTCTTCTTATATTGACTTGTAGCAATCGATGGGGTATGTGCTCATCTCTGAGCTGGTGTCCGGACTGCTCATCCCTACACCCCCCGTGCTGGGCTTTCCCAGCCGTCAGCTGTCTCTCCACGCTGTCTCCAGTCTATTCCTGGTCGTCATCCAGTCTATTCCTGGAAGTCACTGGTGTCCAGAAAGATAAGTTTTAAAAACACACCTCAATGATGTTCTCCGTGTGCCTCGCCAGTGGGTTCATCAGTTGAACTTCCACCCGTCGTCGGGAATTTCGGCCCGTTATGTTCAATATTCCCTCGGGGTGGGGGGCCAGCAGCGTCTGAATACACCACCACCCACTGGCGAGCTGACTTTCTTGAGTTGAATTTTTCAAATACTAGAACGCACGCTTGACGTTCGAAGTTCGAACAGCCGCCGACGGTCACGTTCGAAACCCCCTATGACTGGCTTCACTTCCGTCTTCCTTCTTGCATGTATTTGTTCCAAATCCATGCAGATCCCGCTTCTGCTGCTTCTGCCGCTGCTCTTGTGGTTGACATGATCTCTCTTCTGCTCAGACCTAACTTCCTTAGCCATTTTTGTAGCGATGCAGCAACAAAACCTCTGCATCCTACTTCGAAAGGGTAGCATGCTGCCCTCCAGCCTTTGTCCTTGCACGCTGCGACCAGTTCTGCATACCTTGTTAACTTCCTTTCGTACGCTTCCTCTATATTGTCTTCCCATGGCACTGAAAGTTCTCCAAACACCGCTTCTCTACACCTCTGTGACCATATTACGATATCGGGGCGCTGCAGCGTAAGTGCAATCTCCTCTGGGAAGCCACCTCCCCCATCCAGGTCGGCTTTTACTTTCCAATCGTTTGCTGCTGAGAGGATACAAGGTTTACACTTGGAGCTGGTGTCTTTCCGTGGCTGGGAACCTTCCTTCAGGAATGAAGTGAAGTACTTGTTTCTGACGGGTACTTCCTCAGCGTTGACACACTCAACTCTCCCCTTGATGGCGTCCACTATGACTCTCAACACGCTGTTGTGCCTCCACGTGTACTTCCCACTAGAGAGTGCGGCTGGACATGCACTGAGGATGTGTTGCAAGGTGCCCTTCCGTCCGCATGCTGCGCAGCAGTCTGACTGCTCATCATACCATCTGCTCAGATTCACTGGTGTTGGTAGAAGATCGTATGTGGAGCGCCACAGGAACGAGATGCGGAGAGGTTCCATCTGCCACAGGACACTGAATGTAATATTGCACCTGTGATAGGCAGAGGGAAGAGTATTGAAATTTCCATTTTCAGAACCAGATTCAAGCTCCTTCTACTTTAAACATACATGTGACATCAAAATCAATCAGAACAAAACATAATTACTTAAAATACTGTCAATTTTTACAAGTGCAATAGTTCAATATTAGTACATTGGACCACCCCAAACAATAGTAGTTCCAGTAATATATATACCACCCCAAACAATAGTAGTTCCAGTAATATATATACTGCCCTTTTTGTAATTTGCAAGTTGCAAGAAAACAATTGAAGTAGGTGGGTGAACAAAAGTAAAGTAAATCAGGCCTAGGTATGTTACAATAGTTCAATATTAGTACATGTACATGTACATGTGCCATAGGAGTAACAGAATCAGCATACTAGACTGGTTTAAAATTAGAACAGTTGCTACAGGCAGGGTCATTGTGAGAATTTTATTTTCTTCACAAAAATTGACAGTATTTTAAGTAATTATGTTTTGTTCTGATTGATTTTGATGTCACATGTATGTTTAAAGTAGAAGGAGCTTGAATCTGGTTCTGAAAATGGAAATTTCAATACTCTTCCCTCTGCCTATCACAGGTGCCAGAAGTCAACATACAGCTGAACTAAGTATTTTAAGAAAGCAGACCACATTGGACCACCCCAAACTCCTGGCTAGCTAAAATAGTGTAATTATAGTAATGTGGAATATGTTGACATTCTCATGACTACTGTATATTATTTCCCAAGAACTACTGACACTTGTACCCTTATGGGCAGGGTAGTTACAGACAGCTTTTTTACTGTCATTTCTTGAGCAGATTAAGAAATGCTTCAATAAAATCACTGAACTTTAGACCTTGTGTTGAATGTATCTTCCTCTAGTTATTGTTATTATATTGAAATTATAGAAGGGGAAACATGTCATGTGACTTCATGCCTGAAAACAGTTCCACTAACTTAACACAACTACTAATATTACACTCTTAACAAGAGTTCCACGATCTCATACCTCGATTTCCAGTATGTTTATAGACTGTGTAAGTAATCCAGATGCTCTTTTTAGCTTTCACAACAAAACAACATAGGGATTGGTTACACTATGCCATTTTAGCATTATAAAGTTGTCCAAGGTGAACTAAGCTTATATTACTGTTGTTTGAAATGACAATTAGTCATTGGCTTTCAGGATGGTCCTTGCACATTTAGGAACTTGAATTGTAGATCATGTATTGTAGATAGCAAGTTCATGACAGCATGTGGTATCTTGTATACTCTTGAAGTAACTAAAGATGTACAGTAGGTGAAGTACATGTATGAAGATAAAGATAAAGCCTGGGTCGATTTATGTGCAAACTTGAGCAAAATACAAAGTAAAATTAGGTTATATCAATCTTGAGCTTTCTTGAAATTACATTTACTGTGTTCAGTCTTTAGCTTACATACCGGTAGTTACATGTAACTGTACATTAAATTAACACTGTGCAGAAACTTGTATCTGAAAAGTAGACATTTGAAACATGGCTTCACATAAAATGGTGTCTCAGAATAAGTGTACCCGTTTTTTATGTTTAGGTCTTGGAGATTATGTCTTTTAGTTACTTTGCTCATAACTTCTATTTAACCACGACATGCTATTGGTGCAAGTGTATTACGGTCTTTCAAGTGCAGTAGCATTTTTAATAAAAATGTTTAAATGTATCATTGCATGCATCGAATGCATAAGTCGTCAAAGTTATATGGCACCTATTATTACCTACATGGAAAATGAAGGTAGTATTTTTGGTATGTCTTTGTGTGTTAATTTGTGCGTGTGTGTGTGTTAGTTTGTGTTTGTGTGTGTTATTCAATTAGCAATAAGACCTTTCTAATAGTAGGGCTTGATTACAAACAAAATATTAGAAATAGTGCCTGCCATGAATGATTCTGTCGAAACGAACTTTCCTTGTGTTCAGCAAAGCTATTTGATAAGCACAGTGTTTCGAGAAACAAGATCTCGACGTTAGGCGGGTTAGATCAAGGAGGTTAGACGGAAAAACTCCTTGGTAAGATGATACCCTGTCACCATCGATATTTTCCACAGTTACTCAGCAACAAATTACTCGGTGATAAACCACGACATCAGCACGGGAATTCTTACAACGACTATGTAGCACAGGCTTTCAGAAGTAAACCAGCAAAATTTGAAAGACGTCGTTGTATTCTAGCTGAGATATGAAAAACCAAAACGTCCTGGACGCTGGCAAAGCAAGGCTGCATGCCAACGCAATGTTCGTTTGCTGCAGTTTCACTATATCTCGCAAGGGTACCTACACTTGTTTTTAAAGTTTGAAAGATGGAGATGTGATGTCATGGCAAGTCTAACAACAAAAAGTGTGTTTAACGTGATTATTAGTTAATTTCATTGAAATAATTGCCCGAATTCCTCTCAATTATTACACGCTGCACTTTTGATACATGTCGCTAGGACAATTTTTAACGGGTTTTCGTGTAAAAATTAAAGAAATTGTTTAGGACACGGTCCAATTTACTTTGTTTAAAGTTACATGGTATTGTAGGCTATCCGGTTACAAAATATGGATTACCTGTATTGTTTTGAACGCGATCTATGTGGCTCTAAAGTGTTCTAGGAACCAACGCTACCGACTACATTTGCGCCTGACTGAAATTGAAGACAGGTGAAAGTCCTGTATGTCCACAAAGGATGAAGGAATAGCAAATCTATTAACAACACAGCAAGAGCAGTATATTAGCCTAGTACTGTGCAAGTTTCGTGCCGATATATCAGATTTTTCTTGTTTTATGAAGGAAAGCGCACTTCTGTAAGATGCGACCTAGAATCGTCAATGAGAAACACACGGTAGTGTCGGACAACGCCTTGCCAAAGCGGCGGAGTTCATAGATCGCTTAGAATTAAACATATTTCTTTCAAATTTGACTAAGTAATTTGTGAATGCTTTGATAGTCGATACGAAAATCCCCATGCCGAATCCACAATTCATTGTTGAGTTACTATCATTTAAGGTTTTAGCGATTACGGTAAATCGTATTTTTTGTCTCAGATATGAACAAGTTATGTTTCTAAATTCTAGGACAAACAAGGTGCGGACCTCATGTTATGAATGTAGGGTATCATTCTGCATACCATTAAGTTGGTTCAAGGATATTGGTCATCATTTCTACCCCAAAAACCTGTTTTGGCCTCAGGAAAGCAATTGCGCTATTACTTAACATAAACCAGATGCACATCTGAAGTCAAGGAACCAGCTTGTGTACCGGTATCACAGTCTTTTGGATGAATTGACGAAATTATGCTACCAAGATGCATATATGATGTAGTGAAGTATTACGAACCCAATAAAGTTGGTTTGGGGAAAATCGGTCATCGTTTCGCGATATCGAAATTTTATGCGGAAAATGCTGTTTTGCCCTTAATTGATGAAATTATGATATTTTGGCAAACAAGATGCATATATGATGTCGAGGAGATATTCCGAACCCAATAAAGTTGGTTTGGAGGAAATCGGTCATCGTTTCGCGATATCGAAATTTTATGCGGAAAAATGCTGTTTTGCCCTTAATTGATGAAATTATGATATTTTGGGAAACAAGATGCACATATGATGTAGGGAAAGTCTTCCGAATCCAATAAAGTTCGTTTGGAGGAAATCGGTCATCGTTTCGCGATATCGAAATTTTATGCGGAAAAATGCTGTTTTGCCCTTAATTGATGAAATTATGATATTTTGGGAAACAAGATGCACATATGATGTAGGGAAAATCTTCCGAACCCAATTAAGTTGGTTTGGAGGAAATCGGTCATCGTTTCGCGATATCGAAATTTTATGTGGAAAATTGCTGTTTTGCCCTTAATTGATGAAATTATGATATTTTGGCAAACAAGATGCATATATGATGTCGGGAAAGTGTTCCGAACCCAATTAAGTTGGTTTGGAGGAAATCGGTCATCGTTTCGCGATGTACTTATGTGTAGTTACTTAGCAATGTATATATGTAACGTTATCTGTATTTTATTCTTTTGTTGTGACCTGTACTAAACCCAGTGGGTATGTGTGTACAATAAAGGTCTTCATTTATTCATTCATTCATTAATCTAGTGCTAGTGATAGTCTGCTGAGACTGAACTGCCAAAGATGAGTGATAAAACCACATACTGTTCCTACATGTACATGAGTACCATGACATCGAGCTGTCAAGAAATTAAACTTTTCTATGTAACATTATGAGTGTTTGCTTCTTGTTTTAAATTTTAGCCTTTGATTAAACCAGCCAAGTTATCGTAAACTTTTACATGAGGTAACTTTCACGACCCCCTGTGAAGTCGGAGCACCTAGGGATGCAGATTGTCCCCACACTCGGGAGAGTGTGCCTCATCGTGGTGCAGAGGTGAACTCAGGGTAACGCAGTCAGCAATCCCTGAGGCCAATAGGTGCACGTGAAGCCCCTGGGCCAATCACCCACAGGCGGATCTCTTATGATTACGAAAACCTCAGTGAAAAGGTCTCAACCTGCCAGAGGATCATCTAGCGGGAAGAGGCGTGATTATAGACTTGACGACACTTCTGGAGGAGGACAGCCCATGACGTCTAACCGACCGAAGCTTCTGTCCCCCAAATACCGTACTAACATAGCCACATGGAATGTTAGAACCCTTTACCAAGCAGGTAGAATTCATCAAGTAGCTGCAGAAATGAAGAGGCTGAAAATAGAATTGATTGGTTTAAGTGAAACGCGATGGCTGGGAAGTGGCAAGACAAACTTACAAAGTGGAGAAACTATAATATATTCTGGCTTCCCAGAAGACCACCCGACGCATGCAAGGGGAGTCGGGATTCTTATGTCCAAGGAATGTGCAAGGAGCCTAAAAGAATGGGAACCCATATCGGAGCGTATCATTATAGCTAGGTTCACTTCTCGATGTCAAGATACAACTGTCATCCAGGCTTACGCACCTACCAACGATGCAAGTGACGAGGAGAAAGAGAGCTTTTATGAACGGCTTCAAGCCACTATGACCAAGCGCAAAAAGAGGGACATCACCATTCTCATGGGTGATATGAATGCCAAAGTAGGAGATACAGACAGCGGCAACGAGAGGGTGATGGGAAAACATGGCGTTGGAACGAGGAACCAAAACGGAGAGCTTTTGGTAGATTTCTGCGCCCTAAATGATCTGGTAGTAGGCGGCACTCTGTTTCCCCATAAGACGAGCCACAAAGTGACCTGGAGGTCTCCCTGTTGAGAACCAGATTGACCATATCGCGGTTTCTGGAAGATGGCGCGGAACTCTACAGGACTGCAGGATTAAGAGGAGCGCTGATGTTGGCTCAGACCACCATCTACTCCTGGCCACTTGTAGGATACGCCTGGCAGCCTGTAGGAAGAAGGTACAGAAATCAACCAAATACAACGTAGAGAGGCTGAAGAATCCAGAAACTAAGCAAGAGTTCAGGCTCACCTTGGCTAATCGCTTTGATGCCCTTCGCTATAACTCAGATGACGAGGAGGAGAGAGAGGACGACATAGAAGCAGAATGGTCCACGATTAAAGAAGCCTTCACAAGTACATGTGAAGAGGTCCTGGGAAAGATTAAGAGGGAAAGGAAGGAGTGGATGAGCCAAGAAACATGGGACAAGGTTGAAGATAGGCGCGTTTTAAAGGCAGACATCGACAATAGCAGGACCAGGAATCAGAAGGCGAAGGCCATGAAGCTCTATAACAAAGCAGACAGGCTAGTAAAGAAAAGCTGTAGGAAGGATAAAAGGAAGTGGATTGCAGACATCGCGGCGGAGGCAGAACAGGCCGCCTCCAAGCAAGATATGAAAACCCTCTACAGGATCACCAAAACGCTGAGTGGTAAGAGGAGACAGGTCAACAAACCAGTACAAAACAAAGAGGGTAAGCTTCTAGCAACCAAGGAAGAACAAATGGAGCGCTGGAAAGAACATTTTGAAGAAGTTCTCAATCGTATACCAGATCCACCGGATGTAGAGCCCTCAGCAGAAGTGTTGGATATACGTACCGGACCACCTAGTAAGGCAGAGATCCGTAAGGCCATCAAGGCACTTAAGAGCGGGAAAGCGGCAGGACCTGACGGTATTCCCCCAGAAGCCTGGAAAGAAGCAGGTGAGATGACTGTGGAAGCACTCCACCCCCTCCTCTCTAGAATATGGCAAGAAGAAAAGATTCCCTTAGACTGGCAGAAAGGTACCATTATAAAACTACCAAAGAAAGGAGACTTGACACAATGCAAGAACTGGCGCGGCATTATGCTTCTTTCTGTTGCTAGTAAACTACTCTGTAGAATAATTCTCAACCGGGTAGCAACCACCATGGAGTCTAAACTCAGGGATAACCAAGCAGGATTCCGTCCCAATAGAGCATGTAGTGACCAGATTGCAACGCTAAGAATTATAGTGGAACAGTCAGTAGAATTCAATTCCCAACTGTACGCAGTCTTTATATAGACTACGAAAAGGCGTTTGATTCTGTTGACAGGAACACTTTGTGGAACATTCTTGCCCATTATGGAATTCCCCCTAAAATCATCAACTTGATTAAAGTCTTCTACACTGACTTCAAGGCACAAGTTCTACATGAAGGTGACCTGACAGAGGCATTCTTTATGACTACCGGAGTAAGACAAGGGTGCCTCTTAAGCCCGCTACTGTTTATTATCGCGTTGGATTGGATCATGAGGGAAACCACCAAAGAAGGGAGAACGGGGATCCAATGGACACTGACAAACATGCTAGATGACCTAGATTTCGCAGATGACCTTGCTCTTTTGAGCCACAACATCAGCCAGATGAGGGATAAGACGCAGAAGTTAGAAGTCAACTCAAACCGAGTGGGATTGAAGGTACATGCATCAAAAACTAAAGAGATGCGGGTGAAAACAGTAGGAAAGGCGAAACCTGTGTGTTGCAGCGGAGAAGACCTAGAGACTGTATAGGACTTTACTTACCTCGGCAGTGTCATCAGCAACGACGGAGGGGCAACTAAGGACGTAGAGGCCCGCTTAGGGAAGGCCAAGGCTGCTTTCGCCCAACTTAAACCAGTATGGAAAGCAAAGAGCATCTCACTTAAAACTAAGCTGCGAATCCTGGAGTCCAATGTGAAGTCAATCCTGTTATACGGCTGCGAAACGTGGGGCCTGACGAAAGTGAACATCTTGAAACTCCAGACCTTCATTAACTCAAGATTACGTTACATCCTTGGAATATGGTGGCCTATGAAGGTCAGTAATCGGGACCTTCTAGAGATTACTGGACAGGAATTAGTGGAGGTCACCATTAGAAGAAGGAAGAGGAGATGGATTGGGCACACGCTAAGAAAACCCCCGGCATCCATCACGAGAGCTGCTCTAGATTGGAATCCCCAAGGGAGAAGGAAGAGGGGAAGACCGCGGCTGTCCTGGAAAAGGGGTGTGCAGAAAGACCTTCAATCAGCCAACACCTCATGGCAAGAGGCAAAGAAGATCGCAGGTGACAGGAGGCGGTGGAGGCAATTCACTGAGGCCCTATGCTCCCGGACAGGCGAAGAGGATTAAGTCAAGTAAGTCAACTTTCACGACGCGTGTTAAGTAAAACAAATAACCCCATAGATAATACAATTAAAACCTACAAAACAAGACTTCTTGTTAGGTTTCAGAGGAATCAGCCTTTCAGCCTAAACAGAGGATTCATTGGTCTTGTCATGTACAGTCATCACTTTGTAGCTTGACTTGTACATTGATCATTTTATATTAGACTCACACTACATTTCAGTGTGAATTCATTGGCATGAATGTCTGATGCCAAGTCGTTTAATTGTTGAAAAGATACCAAAGAAGTCTCCATACCCCATAAAATCCTTTTTGCAACACCCTTTGCCATACATGTGTATATCAAAGGTAGCACAGTGCATGCTGGTATATCTGGAGGGGACTTCTTGCAAGAGTACTGATGCTATCTGATTCAGCATGTACATATAGCCTACATGACTAATGGGAACCTATACATGTATTAGTAATTGCCTTTTGAAAGCTCCTCTTGACATGTAGGCGCTGTGCGTGTGTAAAATTAATTGTAAATGTTGTAAATTTGAGTATAGAAAATGCGTTTTTGTTTCACATGACAGAAAGTGCTCGCCGGGAGTTGAAAATCGGGACATTTACCCCTTTAGTGTTGCTATTGGATTGGACCCTCACTACCTGTGGGTAGTGGGGTTTAGACATCGTTTTCGTGGCAGAATGAGTGGCGAACGTGTCATACAGTACAGTAGGGACAGCCAGCCCATGAAGATGTTTACGTACCCTTATAAAGTGGAACGTTTGCTCAAAACCTCACCATTGCGATCGACGTGCGCAACAATAAAGTTATCGTGGGACAGGGAGATACAATAATGATATTAGATCCAAACGGGTCTCTCGATCGGAGTTTTAAAGGGTTAATAACTAAAGCTCAAGGAGTGGGAATCGGAGGACTCGTATCGGACAGCAATGGAAATATCCTGATTACTGACTCCTATGGAAGCGTCAAGGTGTACAATCACTCCGGAGACAAGATATTTGAGTTTGGTACCCATGGAGACAGCGAGGGCCAACTGCGTTCTCCCGCAGGTGTTTGTTTGAACAAGTTAGCTAACATTATCGTGGCCAACTTTCTCAACAACCGGGTAGACATGTTCACACGTGGGGGCGAGTTTGTCCGCACCATCGTGGACATTGAAAGCCCGCGGGGTATCGCTATTGGACTAGATAGACAGTTGGTGGTAACTAGCCGAATAATCAACAATGTATTTTTCTTTCCACGCAACACGGTGCACCCTTAACCCTTATATAATAACGTTATTGCACACTTGTACAGGGTACAAAGTATGGCATCTACTACTACATAACTACCGTTTCATAAGGCTAACTTAACTAATACACGAGTGGGTGGCTAATATAGGAGTGAGCTTTTACAATGAATTTCTAATGTCTGTAGTAGTAGTAGGCATCCTTCCATCTCGAAAGATGATGGTAGCACTCTGGTGTTATGGCCGTGTGCAGTGTCTAGCGTGGCTTATTAGCCCAATTTTAGCATGGCAGTCCCGGCCACAGTTGGGACACAAGAATGTCTGTACAGTCTTTAATATATATCCCTATGTATACCATGTATGGATTGTCCGATCAATGCATTTTTACCTCGGGGGAAGGAGATATCCTTCCGCGGGAAGGTCTTGTTTTCGGTCGTGTTTGTGTGTTCGCAGCTGAAACTCACAGAGGGTTCGACGGATTTGTTTAATTTTCGGTATATGGTCAGTTATTGGGGTCCACATGATGCGTTATATATATATAATTGTAAATCATATAGCGTTACTGGTAACATTTCTGTGAATGTGATATCTAAAATTTTCAGCAGTTGTTGTGAACATTAGACATCATATCAATTTTATCATGAATCTATAAGGGACATTTTGACATATTTTATTGTAAATAATTAACGCTCATATTTCAAGCAAAAAGCTTTATTCCTAAGCTCTAGCTTGAGTACTTACATTAATAACTACTCAAACATTAAAATGTTGTACTTTACTGATTACACCAAATATTAGCAAGTTTTTGTCAATGTATAATTATCAAGTTTTAGTGAATAAAACGTCGGAAGTGGCCGATTTATGAAATGAGTAACGGCGACTTCCAAAATAAAGCACCGTTTGGGCCAAAAGTAGTACCTGCCCCCCATGGGCTCTAATGGTTTATCCCTTCCAAACTTTTAGGTCAAAGGTCATGTTGATCTGGGGCAAGTGTCATCTGCAGTCGTGGGAAGATGTGGACGAATATTCTGCATAAAAGCGTTAAATTGTCGGACATTTGGAGGCACAAACTTTCAAAATTTTCTCTTTTGGAACTGACAAAGCTGTGCCGTACGTTCTCAACAAGCAGAAGGCAGAACGTTATAGATTTTATGCCCACAGGCAGACTACTCTATTCCTATTTATCATGCATACCAAGTCTTCACCTCTCCATGTCATTTGTATTCTTCACATCATATCTATCGTGTTAGCACTTACCGGTAATAAAGCTCCAAAAGACTTGTTGAACTGTTCAGGAAACGCACTATCTTAATATTATTTTCAAGCCTGCATAACTACAACTAGTATCAACAACCTGCCCCCTCCCAATACCCAGAGAGACGGCCGACTTTCCTAAGACAACAAAACACAAAACGCTGGTATTCTCCAGGTTCTCCATACCTGCGTTGCCTACAAGTCCCAGACATATGACATGCCCCACGTCTGGTTGTGTAGGCCAGTCGCCGGCAGCTACACAGGCAAACACACCACACTTCTCATTCAGCCCCCCCTCCTCTTCAACAAGCGCTTCCAGTTCGGCCATGTGGGTCACACACAAATTATCTCCCCTCAAGACGATAAGTAAACTAGAGAAAGTAGTCTTCTAGAGGCTCGATAATTACTGGAACTTCCCGAATGAAGACTACTAAATTACGGGGCGTCTTTTGTTATACTTTGATTGTTATGCCCTGTTACTTTACACCCTGGCCGCATGCCGGTCGCACCGGCCAAAGTAGATGTTTAGTGGGTCATACCACTATCTGGGGGAGCCAAGAATTGATCTCACTTGAATATTTCAAAAGCATGGTTATGATTATGGTATAGAACGTACATTGAGATTTATAAAACGATTATTCATTATTATAATGTATATACTGTAGTGTTTTATTGTCATGTAACAGGTTTACACGTGATACCATGACAGCATCTTTGCTAGCATTTCCCAATGTGGGATCGTCTAGGTTACAGGTCATATTATGGCGGGAAGCCAAGCACACGCTCAGGGGCAGCATGGGTAATCTTCAAGCAGATGTAGGGTAAGGCTTAGTGTTTTACAACGGAGGAGCGGGTAAGAACAAGTCATTAAGAAGGCTCTGGGGATCTAGATTCCTTTAGACTTTAAGCTGATGTAGCCGAGCTAAAATAAAATGGCCAAGTTACTGTGAAAATCTCATTATCATTAGAAGTAGTAGATGGCTACTATGTATCCGATGTCAAGTTTTATGACCAAAAGTGCGTCACCGTTTTCTCTGCCGCCATAGAATTGTAAGGCTAACAGGCGATCAGCAACGCATTCATTTTGAACCAACATCGTCACGTACTAGTACTGCCAGTTCTGTCGCGACAGCCGCAAAGAGCATACCGTGCGAACTTGGGTTTACTGTTAATGCTTAGTAATGCCTCGGCATGCATAATGATGAAGAACGAACAAAAGCTAGGCTTACATCGTACATTTTTTCCTGCGGCGATATTGATAAATAATCCTTCTGCCCCACAATACCAAATGACACTTATTATATAGCCGTCTTTTGTTTTTGCAACGCTTCTACTAGCTTTCAGACAATAAAAAGAGCCGACGCTGGCATTAATTTGGCTTTTATTTTTACGAACAGTTATCTTATTTCAGATGTTTATCTTGTTCACGACCTCCACTCTGGATGAACTCTGGGCATATGCGTTCCGACTGTTGAATAACCGGTATTTCCGCACGGCCCAATAGATGACCAATGCCTCCTGCCTCCTGTCATGAATAATAGATATCTGCGGCTGAACGAGTCCTCGCTCTCACTAATGAAACGACATGCAGTTGACATTAATACAACCTGTTTTGGTACAGCTGTTGTTCGTCCACACAGGCTGCTCTGTCATCGCAGTACCACTGACTTTCCTGGGTGACTTGGCTGTTCACGTGTCCGAGAACTCATTACTCTGCACAACGCAGGTGTCTATTCAGCCCCCAGGTGCTTCGCCACTAACTTTGTCTATGAACTGTTTACTTTGTTCACCTGCTTAATTTGTGATCTTCAGCATGACGGTTCCAAGTATCCTACACGGGCTTCCGCCCATCTACAAGTCACTTGTGTTTGAACCGTGTGCGAAATTGGTACGCACGCATAAGTATCCCGGTGCATTCGGACCGCGGACTACATGTATTGTTCTCCTCCTTTCCTAGAGCATCTGAAGCGGACTTACCGATTAGAGAAACATCTCAGTTGATAAGAAGTACGGGTGAAGAAGTACGGGTGAGTCTCCTTAGATCTTGTTCTGTCAAAACATTAGAACACTGTTCCATACAGACTGGCCGAGGTCACGGTGGTGCGCTGTCGTTACCTTCTGAAGTTTGAGTTGGGAGGAAGCCAGAAGCGCCAACACCTTGTCTTTGTCGACTTTAAAACGCCAAACTAGGCCAGATTTGGTCTCCAATGCCGCATCTGCGATCTGACCGCCTTTTTACATGTACAAGAACGTTCGACAAGAGAGCGCAATATATTTCTTCAATACAGATCTATATACCATGCATGATAATCAACCCCACTCACTAAGTCAAAGTTCCAGTTTCTAAACCATTATCGCACCTTTCGGTGTTAGTCTAAATTTAATTCTATAGCCACATAGTTGACAAACCCTGCAGGGGGCTATAGTCTAATAGTAGTGATGTGTACACGTGCTCAACTACCATATATCTATAGCCTTTCTTAAGCCCTTGTCACACATTCACGAATTTGGCCTTCCGAACGCTAGCCGAACGCCCGCCAACCATGGTTAGAAGTGAGTCGGCTGGCGTTCGGCTGGGTTGGCAGGCGTTTGGCTAGGTTGGCTACGGTTCGGCTGCGCCAGCCGAATGTTTCAAAATCTTTAAAACATTCGTGAGTGTTCGGGCACGGGAGGGTCGGCTTGGCTGGCTGGTGTTCGGCTGGTGTTCGGGAGTAGGTCAGCAGTGTTCGGCGCGTGTTCGGGGGTGAAATTTGGAGGCGAATGTGTGCCAACCTACAGAGGAATCCCTCCTAACCCTCTGCCAACACGGTGCCGAATGCTTCCAGAGCGTGTGCCGATCACCCCAGATTACAGAGAAACACTAGCCGACCACTAACCGAACATCAACCGTACGCCAGCTGACCTCCAGCCGACCCTCCCGACCCTGTAGGGAATGCTCCCCAACCTCAGCAGACCAGGTTCCTACCAGCCCTATAAATTCAGACTATTATAATTCCTTGCATGACACTAATGGCAAAAAGAGGTGACACCATGCCCATAAAGAAGACCAGAACGTTGAAAAATGCCACAAAGTTCAACTTTCACTGTATGGCATGATAATACGTAGTGGACCCCTGATTCTGCAAGTTTTTATTCGGGACAGAGTTGGAAGATGATTAGGAGGGATTCGGCAGTCTTCGGCTAGTGGTCGGGATGGTTGGAAGTAGGTTGGCAAGCATTCGGGGCTGGTTCGGTCCTTGTTCGGGAAATGGTTCTGAAATGGTTAGGACATGGTCGCCGCGGAAAGATAGGCGTGGCCTAAATCTGTGCAGTTGCTCACGAATACCAGCCGACCTATTCGGCTGGTGTTCGGCTGGTGTTCGGCTGGCGTTCGGGAACGAAGGTCGTACGCGTGAATGTGTGACAGGGGCTTTAGGCACTGAGTGCAAGGCATGTATATGTAGTACATGTAATATGTACTATGTACCGACCAGAGATCGAACCCGCGACCTCTCCCATGCATTACGAGCCGTGGGCCAGTGCCGCACACAGTGAGGGTTTTCAAAACGTTTTCTGGATTAAATCACTTGGTAGAGATAACACGTAGCTACATCAGTGGTTTTCACTAGCTATAGTCTCTACCAGACTAACTACGCTGGCCATAATAGGGAGATATTTACCAGGGGAGTTTGGCCGTCTTGTGGTTTGACTGGCCGCGCGAAGGGGGAAATTAACCCTCCCGCGGACTGACTCTACTGACCAGCTATATATATTCCCTTCTTTTTTTGCCGAATTCTACGATCCTTACCCCGTAGGAAGGTCGGGTGGAGGCTAGATTTTCACAACCTCACAGTACGTACCCGGGCCAGTCTAAACCATGATCCAATAAGGAATGTTTTCATGGATTCTTTAAAATATCAGGATAGACGCTCAAAGCTTTTCATATTTCTTTTCGCTTGCTCAATAGGGATTTACAGATAAAGATTTGACTGTTTAGACAACTTATACATAGATCATCGGGAAATGTATCAACCGAAGTGTAAACGGTAGTACATGAATTGTCCATACTCCATATAAGTAGCTATAGGATTATTATCATTTTTTATCCATGCACTTTTGTGTGACTCATGTTGTATAGCCTCCACCAGGCCTTCCTAAACGGATTCGGATGGTAGAATTCGGCAAAAATAGGATCTGACTGGCCAGGGCAAATGAATTCTACGGTGGCTAACCTCCCCTGGCCATATATTTTACTGTTTTTGACCCCACGTTGTTAGTCTGGTGGAGACTACATGTTGTATACGACCTTACCTTCATCAAAGTTCGTATCTGTCCTGTATATAGTAAAACAAAGTATCTTCTACGCTATATAAACAGTTCATGTCAGTTACATTTCATTGAACACCATGCTTAGGCCCTCTTTGTACTGGATGTAGTAAACGACCAAAATTGGATCTGCATGACCTATATGAGTTTATGAACTGGATATGAGCCATTACAAAAGCACAAAACTTACAAAATGCACTTTTTGTCAACTGCTAATGAGATTTTTGGTTGCTTCGTGGTCTCTCAGCAGCCACCGCATCAGAGGAAAGGGGGTATTACTTGCTGTCGAGTGCAGGTACCCCGTCTAAACCTGAATTACCATTGCTCCACAGAAGCTCCTGTCTATCACAATCTTTAGTCCCGTGTCCTCTCTCGATCTCAGACTAAAAAGTAAAATATGGGAGGTCTTTTAGCCTCTCTTTTACCATGTGTCCGTGTCAAGATTATAGTCAGATGCATGCTGAGCTTCTGAGACGGTCCCCAGTGAGTCACATCCTCCTATTCGTGGAACAGTTTTGTGAAAGTCATATCTAACTTCTGTATATTGTATACGTAACAACAGTTCATAGATCTCATACCTCCGTAGAATTATTTAGAGATTTTCTAAATTCGGTTGTTCTATTTTGTCTCATTAATTATGGAAATAAGGCCAGTGTAACTAACACAATCTATTTTAATTGATCGTCTTCTCTTCTCAAATTACATAGATTGCATTTGTAAATAGGTATATTAACTATTTAATAAAGTTCATTATATAAATCCCTCTATACTCTATAGCTACCTGCAGGCTTGTGAGTGAGGAAATGTCATTTACTCTGATATTTGTTGAACCAAATTTATAAACGTTTCATAAAGGGTGCTATGGTAGTGCCTTTATCACTGCATTCCAACGATCGAGCTCATTTGCATAAATACACATCTGAGATAATGTTCTCTCTATATATAGTGTAGAAGTATGGAAGAATGTTTCGCCATGTTCTTTGGCATTGGCATCCTAGTGGAAGACGCGACGAAGCTAAAACGTGTTGTGCAAGTTGGGGCCTGCAAGTTGTGTGTGGCGGGGATATCTATTCATTACCTTCGCCAAGAAGGTTATGTTTTCGTAGGCGTTCGTGTGTGTGTGTGTGTGAACAATGTATCTGTGTGTGTGTGTGTGTGTGTGTGTGTGTGTGTGTGTGTGTGTAAACACGATAACTCGAGAAGGCTTAAATGGATTGTCTTCAAATTTGGTAGGTTGGTAGGTCTTGATGAGACCTCGAAGTGTATAGATTTTGGGCCCCCTGGCGGCTTGTTATGGTACTGCAGCGGAACTTCCGGTTTTGATATCTCGTGATCTGGACATGCTAGGGTCATGATTTTTAGAGGGTAGCCAGCCCTTGTGGTCGGGAAAAAGTGACATAAGTTTGGGCCCCCTAGCGGCTTGCTTTGGAACTGCAGGAGCATTTGTACGAAAATGTTTAAAGTAGGATAACTCAATAACCGGTCGACGGATCGTCTTTATATTTGGTGTGTAGGTAGCTTAAGTGATGCTTGACATAATTAGATGGCAATTATGCTAATTATGATCTAATTTGCATAATTAATAAAGTAATTCCATAATTCAGCTACCTTCCATGATAGGACTATTACACCCTGTAATATGTGTAATTAAGAATGAGAGTAACATCGCCATATATCAATTATGTAAATGAAGACTTAATTTGCATAATTAATGAGAAAATACTATAATTCCATAGTGGTTGATGTTGGCAATTTCATACTTGTGCATTTTGAAGTTGACTGGAGGTGAACATTATTCAACATAACTTCCCGATTTGAATATTTATGAGAAAATACTACAGTACAGATCAAAAGCACAAAAGTTTTGTTTTGAAAACACAGGTAATACTAGTTTTTACACTAGGCTCTGAATAGTTCAAGTTGTAATGGATCTAGTCCACTTTAGTCTGATCCCAAGGGAGAAAGTGATTAATCATACTGGCAGATTGGGTTGTTGCTGTAACACGTGTGTCTGGGGTAACACGTGTGTCTCCCTAGAGGAACTCCTTGACAGCTGGTGGTTTCCTTTGCATGACAGCTGTGTTCTCTTGCTCAATGTAAGATTGCTAGCTATTGTATCAGCCACCTTTGATAATTGTAGCAAACGGAAATCTTTTTTGAGATTACTTTCAACCCATCCTAAACGCCGTGACCTGTTAACATGATGGTGAATAAGAGGATGCTTCTGATGAGCATGACTGGTGAGTGAAACAATAATGTATCTTGTACATTTCAACCCCTCTGAACTGTTACAGCTGAATGACACGTAACTCCCAAACATTCAGAAGTCTTCCCACATTGCCCTTGTTCATCCCTTGGAGGTCAACATGTCGGGTTAGGTTGCCAGGTCATAGTTTGATGATTACCGAAGTATTAGCAGCTCCATAGGCGTGGCCGCTCAAGGTATTCTCCTCCTCGACGACAACGCCTTCACAATCCAACTTCTATTCTCAGGGAGACTAATATATAACTTCTACCTTCTTAACGATAACATCCTTTGACGAAGGCATGAGATCGTTGACCTCTAGTTTCTGATCAAGCTGTCGAAGACGTTGTGACGTCTCAATCATTTCGCCAGAGTGACGGGTGAAGCGAAAGTGGGTCCAGTGTGACCAGTCATGACAGTGGGACAGTGTGGTTAACACTGACAAAGAGCTTGTCCCTGTTATTATCTCCATGAAAAATGGAGATATTGTTTTGGGTCTGTCTGTCTGTGTGTGTGTGTGTGTGTGTCTGTGTGTGTGTGTCTGTGTGTGTTTCCGCCAACTACTGGTGAGCATAGCTTAAGAACACCTTTATGGATGGTGATGATATTTGGTATGTAGGTAGGTCTTAGGAAAACAAAGGTCAAGGTCAAATCTGGGTCTCCTGGTGGCTGACCTTGGTACTGCAGCAGAACTTCCGGTTTTTGTATCTTTTGTCCTGAACATGCTATGGTCTTGATTTTTTTTGTGGCAGATACCTTTCCCTGTCAGGAATACGTGGTTTGGGTTTTGCCCCCCTAGCAGCTTGTGCTGGAACTGCAGGGTTTTTTTAGAAATCTTTAGCAGCAGATAAGTCCAAAAAGGAGCAACATATCATGATTTTTGGAATTTAGGTGTCTTACACAAAGATGAACATAATACGATGCAAATCATGCAAATTAGAACCTAATTTGCATAATTAATGAGAAAATTCTGTAATTCCAGTGTTTTACATTATAGGACTTTCATACATGTAATGTGTATAATCTATCGCTGGTAAAATATCAACAGATACCAATTATGCAAATATGGACCTCATTTGCATAATAAAAATGAAAATTCTATGATTCCTTAGTGGTAAATGATGGGAATTTCATACTTGTAACATGTGTAAGTTAGTTCAAAATCTACCCTGTACGGCAACGATACACAACCTCATATAGCCTATGCTCTGGTAAATATTCCTGGCCACCTATCTGCGGAATGGCGTCGTACAAATCGCGCCCAATCTTGAGAACACTTCGCTCGGCCGGCCGTTCTCTAGAGACTGCTTCTCGGCCGGCCGAGCGAAGTGTTCTCAAGATTGGGCGCGATTTGTACGACGCCATTCCGCAGATAGGTGGCCAGGAATATTTACCAGAGCATAGGCTATATGAGGTTGTGTATCGTTGCCGTACAGGTTATTTAGACACGACTTCCGAGTGACTACGTACCGGGGCTGAGCGATATCCGCCATTGGGTACGGCGAAAAAGTACAGGGTACGGCACGAATTACCGGGTACGGCTAGAAATTTTCGCGGGTACGGCACGAATTTCCGGGTACGGCCAGAATTTTTGAGCGGGTACGGCACGAATTTCCGGGTACGGCTTGAAAGGAGTTTGATGGGGGTGATTTGGATGGGTAAAACAGTGATAGCTCGCTCTGTACTATCACCAAAGACACCTGCATGTTATCTGCATTCAGGGAGCACATAAGACCTAGGCCTGTAACAACTTTGAGAGTCGACAGAAAACAGCTATTGAGGCCCTGGCATTGCACCCTGCGAGAAACACAGTATTTGCAGTGGTCGATGCGCTGTTGTCAATTGTGCTTTGAGTGACTTTCGTGCGTTCAAAAATATAAAAAATCTCTCAATGGTCTTTCAGTGAGCGTTCAACGATCTCCAAGGTACTGCACTGATCTCACGGCGATCTCTGTGCTTTTTATGATCTTCATGGTCTCACAATAATCTTGCGATGATCTCGATGACTCTAGTTCACTAATCGGTTGTCCAACGGTCTCCGCTTTTTTTAAGCGTCAAAAGCTTGTGTGTCGGTCTTTCCGCATGGCTCTTAGAATAGGCTGTAATGGACATGGTTGGGTTAGGCGGAAATGGTCATGGTCAATGGTCATGGTCAATGGTTATGGTCATGGTCAATGGACATGGTCAATGGGTATGGTCAATGGTTATGCTCATGGTCAATGGTCATGGTCAATGGCCATGGTCAATGGTTATAGTCATGGTCAATGGACATGGTCAATGGACATGGTCAATGTACATGGGTAATGAGCATGGTCATGGTCAATGGTCATGGTCAATGGTCATGGTCAATGGTTATGGTCATGGTCAATGGACATGGTCAATGGTCATGGTCAATGGTCATGGTCAATGGTCATGGTCAATGGTCATGTACATGGTCAATGGACATGGTCAATGGACATGGTCAATGGACATGGTCGATGGTCATGGTCAATAGACATATTCAGTGGTCATGGTCAATGGTCAATGGCCATGGTCAATGGACATGGTCAATAGACATGGTTTGTTTGTTTGTTTATTCATATCTCCATTAGTGTTGTTGATTCCACACCATTCTTCCTGGAGTCCACATACAATAAAATAAAAAAATAATAATAACACAATATTAATTAATTTTACCAATAATGATAATAAATAAAACAAAATTATGTTCAAATTACGGTAAACTTGAAACAAAATCACCATAGAGAAATAAAAGTTCATTGGAGGTCAGAGGTCAAATAATAGAAATAATATGTCTGAAATAAGAGTAATGATGTACTTGTTCAATGGAAAATTAAAGTAAACAATAACAACAGTAAACAATATTTGAACTGACATAAATAATAACAAAATATAAATAACAAAATATAAATAACTCCAATGCAACAATCTATATGCAACAGAATGCAATTCCTGTGAATCGTGTGATTAAACAAAACACTACAAAGGAAAAGAGTTCACAGCTAATTTGTAAGTCAATTGATACTCGCCCAAAACAAAATCCTGTTACCACCACAGAGCAAGGGGTGAGCCCTTGTCCCTGTGTGTTTTCACCCAGTCATTTATTGTGATCTTAAACGTTGGTTGGTTTGCTATGATCATGTTGTTAGGTAGTGTATTATGACTTTTTATACTTCTGTATAGAAAAGTCCTGGTTAAGGCTTTAGTTTTGGGCTTGGGTAGTGAAAACCCTCCTTTCTGTGACAACCTTGTGTTGTGGTGGTGTGAACTATTAATGGTTCTTATTCTATCAATGGTCAATAGACATGGTCAATGGTCAATGGACATGGTCATGATCAATGGACATGGTCAATAGACATGCTCAATGGTCATGGTCATGGTCAATGGACATGGTCAATGGACATGGTCAATAGACATGGTCAATGGTCATGGTCATGGTCAATTGACATGGTCAATAGACAGGGTCAATGGTCATGGTCAATGGTCATGGTCATGTTCAATGGGCATGGTCAATAGACATGGTCAATGGACATGGTCAATGGACATGGTCATGGTCAATGGTCATGTACATGGTCAATGGACATTGTCAATGGACATGGTCAATGGACATGGTCAATAGACATGGTCAATGGATATGGTCAATGGCCATGGTCAATGGACATGGTCAATAGACATGGTCAATGGTCATGTTCATGGTCAATGGACATGGTCAATGGACATCTTCAATGGACATGGTCAATGGACATGGTCAATGGACATGGTCAATGGTCATTGTCATGTTGCAAATGGAAACCTTTTTTCATGAAATTTTAAACCCCTCCCAAAAAGTCGTGACTTGTAAACATCATGGTTTCATGAAGGTTGTATTCAATTCTTATTATTTTGTTTGCTTACTCAAATGTTGATTTAGCTCAATTGTTTATTCGTATCTTACTTATCATTTTTGTTATTTGCTTGTTTTCATTTAGTCTGGGAAGGCCTTTGATAGACAATATTGGTCTCTGGCTCACCCAGCACAGTGTTTTGTACTTTTTCTTTGTATTAGTTTTATCAAATGTGCAAATAAAGAATACAAAGAATACAAAATACAAAGAATACAAAGGTCTGAGGTCTCCGAATTCGTGTTTCAATTTTTTTCTACTGTTCACAGCATGGCGAGATCATCTCCGCGCCGGTTGATGCCACACGCCCTGTGCTTCCTCGTGTTGCTGTTACCGGGCGTCTCTGGATGTGGAGGCAACCTGATGGCTCCCTCCGGAGGCCCTGTGACATCACCGAACTATCCAAGTGACTATGGCAACAACGAAAACTGTGAGTGGCTGATCACCGTCCCAGCAGGAAGCACGATCCGTCTCACGTTTGACAGCTTCCACCTTGAGCAGGATTATGACTTTCTGCGCATCTACGATGGAGCCAGTGCTAGTGCAGCGGAGTTAGCGGGGTAATGCCCTAAACTGTAAACATTTCACGATAATCTTATGATAAGAACTAATGCTACCAATTTATGGCATTTATCAGTGTATGAATCCCAAGACATCCTTACGAAAGCCCCGATTGTGTTGTGTGTGTGTTTGTTGTTTTTTTTAGGGGGGGGAGGGGTAAATGTAAAACAGACTTGGGGCTTAAAGACATAGATTGCCTCAGTTACTATTTACTCTTGAATCTCTAGGTTAACGGGTTCAGGGCCAGTCAGACCTATCAACAGCACATCTAATGTGATGTTCCTGAGGTTTACTTCTGACGACAGTGAAACACGTCAGGGGTTCAATTTCTCCTATACAAGTTACACCACGTACGGTAAGGAGTATTATGTACGTTTCTGTGTCATGAAGTATGAACTAAGTTTTCTAGTTAACTCTCCATTCTATGTTTTCAAGATGATCAACTGCTAAGGAACAAAAGTTAGAATCGTTATTTTATCAGTTTTTTTTTTCTAAATCATCAGTGCAAGCCAATAATAAGAGTTCCTGTAAAAGGCGTCAGAACTTAGAAAGCGATTGATGATTGCGTTATGGGAGGAAAGTAATCGTTTTAAGAAAGAATAACAAATCCTCCTCCTCCTAGTATCAAATGTGTCAGTAAAGTGGTAGACAAACATCTCGCTAGCACTACATCGCCGAAGTAAATTCATAATAATTCTAACGCAGTTGTTGTAAGCAACTCAGCATTTAGACAGAACACCTGAGCTAATAGAGCTCCATAACTGGGCGCCATATAGCTGGGCGCAATACGTCATAAACAGGTGTTTCTTAACGGATGGAGAACAACAGAAAAAATAGCAACTGTTGGCACGACTATAAATAATCTTCAACAGAGCAAGTACACAGTCATCGTCACTTAATGTGGTATTTAGATGTATGCCCAAGTAGACAAAGGAGTTTACATACTTCAGGTTGGTACCATATAGACTTACGGGTGGCAATGGAAGCTGAAGTGGCAAACGTGCACATAGGAAATACATACATACATACAGACAGTCTTATTAGTGTTAAACAATATGTCACTACCATGGCCAACTACTTCACAAATCCCTACCAGTCTCTGTAGAGATTTAATGCTAGGGCAAATCAGACATAAGTCATTAGCATAAAACAGGTGGTTGGTAATGGACCCACCTACATAGCAGCCAACCTTGGCATTGTTTAGGCTTACACTCAAATCATCTATATATACATTGAAAAGATATGGGGACAGTAGACTACCCTGACGCACTCCGTTCGTAACAGAGAAGCTGGGGGAAAGGACTGCACCCCATCTCACAAACATCCTTTGATTCGTATACCATAAACCAAGAATCGAACTAGATATAGCGGGACATTTCTGTCGATCAACTTTCTGAACAGTGTCCAATGGTTTACGCGATCAAAAGCCTTAGAGGCATCCATAAAGCACACAAAGACAGGGGACCCTAACCCCCTGTAGTACTCGATAATTTGCTTTAGGCCATAGCAAGTAAATTTTATGGATGACATCCTCCGGAGACTCCAAAATTAATGCGAGAGGGCGAAAAAAAAACAAGGCAGGCCAAAAAAACAAGATTCCTACATTTTCAGATTTTGAGATCGTAAACCTTGTTGAACAAGAACTTAGGTGGTAAAACATGATATCATACCCAACAGGTCTTCTGTCGCTGTATTCAACAGTATTACCTGTCCTTGCAGATGTGTCTTTATTAAATAGAACAACAACAAAAAAGAGCTTGCTGTACCATCTTCAAGGTAGATACTACACTGGGTATTCATTTGTAATGGAACACCCTGGACTGTCAACACTTGCCATCAAACACGAGGAATTGCGCCTCAAGTTTGCTGGATCCCTGGTGATCTCTGAGTTTAGAGACTGGCTACCAGGCAGAACACAGGGCTCAATCACTAACAGAGTGACTCATAAACCGAACTGTCTGGAAGCCATACTCTACCTATATTGTGCCAACTGTTACAACACCGATTTGTCTCTGAAACAACTTTGAAAAAAGAAGTGACTAAATAAAATTTTCAATTATTGTACAAATGGTTTTGATTCAGTGGCAACATCACATATAAAATGAATAAAATACAACATTGTATCAAGGTAAAGATAAAAGAATAAATCAGAGCCTTGTCTTGCAGATGGACGTTCATGACATATTTGCCCTTTTTTGGCATGTTGACCACCGTCGAAGGGCAACAGAATTTCTTGTTTTTTTTTCTGAAATCAGGCGAAAATCAATGCGCGCGAGGATGTCATCCATAAAATTTACTTGCTGTGGCCTTAGTATAAAACACACATGTCAGTCCCATGTTTAGGTTTAAAACCAAATTGCCAATCAGACGTCAGAAGAAAAGGCTTCAGACGATTAAGCAGGAGTGCCTCTAGGACTTTAGATAATGCCGAAGTGATCGCAATAGGTCTGTAATTATTAGTACAAGAGATGTTACCAGATTTGCTTTTGACAACGGGAACAATGGCTAAAAGGCTACTGGGAATGAAATATATATATATATATATATATAGAATATTTATACATTCCATTATAGAAAAGACAACGTACCAAACAAACTTATCAAGTTAAGTGTGTAGATGGGGTGGCGGGTGTTTGAAACAAACTTGCAATTGACGAAGAGAATCAAGGCCGTCCGGCAGACCCAGGTCACCCGAAATCAACTGACCAAGGTCACGTAGAAATGTCCGTGTCAAAATCCGTGGGAAGTTGGCTGAGAAGTTCATAATTTGTAAGCACTGGATAACGATGCAATGCATTTTCTTTTCTTGAATATAATGTTCTTGAATACTTTCTACGGGCCTAATGCTTTAGTCAAGTTGTTTTCTGGTTGTCGACAAGAATTTACGTTTTAACTGCAAGCCGGCCATGCACAACGTAAACTGATGACGACATCACATTACGTTCATTCCAAACCGTGCACATCACTTTGGGTAGCAAAACACAGTTTGTATAGAATTGGAACTCCTTAGCATTTTTAGAGAAACTTGCGTCGACATCAGTCTTGATATTCAGTACTGCTCAGGAACTTGCCACATATTGTTGCACAAGTTGTGCAATTAGTTTGACTTGACTTGTTCGCCCTATGGGCTTTTCTATAGATAGCCTCAATGTGAACTGCAGCCTGCTCACATTGGAACGCAGTTGCATAATACTGCGCATTTATAAACTAACTGAATAAAGCCTCCCAGCCCAAATCATACAGTTATAAAACTGATATAATTCCATACCACATATCATTTTTGGCACCTGGCTACCTCTCACATAAGACTTTTTAGCCAGGCTTTAAAATTTTTTTCCGTACTACTTTGTACTCCCGGGGGTCGCTCATTAATGCTGTGTTCTGTGGCTTAAACCATACACAGCGTAAACTGATGACGACACCAGTACATGTCTATTGAGCTAAAGGCTGATGTGGACGCAACCATTAGCAGAGGAAAGGGGTGATCATGTTGTAGACAAAAAACGGTGTTAATGAAAAGCACGTTCACTCGCTCGGCTGTATAAGACGTTTGTAACATAACATAACATAACATAACATAACATAACATAACATAACATAACATGACATGACATACTATGGCATCATTTCCGTGTCAAAAATACAGACGTTAAAAACGTAACGTTTTTTGGTCAAAACGTCACGTTTTTTTGGTCAATACGTTACGTATGCTAGGTGAACGGTCACGTATGACATAACGTTCGGATACGTTAGATACGCGTGGTTCTGCAATTTCCGTGTCAAAAATACGGACGTAAAAAAACGTGACGTTTTTAAGTCAATACGTCACGTACATTTCATCTTTATGTTAACGTAACGTTTGTTATGTTAACGTTACGCTCGTTATGTCAACATAACGTAGGTTATGTTATGTTATGTTAACGTAACGTAGGTTATGTTATGTTAACGTAACGTAGGTTATGTTGTATGGCATCATTTCCGTGTCAAAAATACGGACGTTAAAAACGTAACGTTTTCGGGTCAAAACGTCACGTATTTTGGTCAATACGTTACGTATGCTAGGTGAACGTTCACGTATGACATAACGTCCGGATACGTTACGTACGCGTGGTTCTGCAATTTCCGTGTCAAAAATACGGACGTAAAAAAACGTCACGTTTTTAAGTCAATACGTCACGTACATTTCATCTTTATGTTAACGTAACGTTGGTTATGTTAACGTAACGCTCGTTATGTCAACGTAACGTAGGTTATGTTATGTTGACGTAACGTAGGTTATGTTATGTTATGTTAACGTAACGTAAGTTATGTTATGTTAACGTAACGTAGGTTATGTTCACGTAACGTTTTCTATGTTAGGGTAACGTTGCTTATGTTAACGTAACGTAGGTTATGTTATGTTAACGTAACGTAGGTTATGTTCACGTAACGTTGACATAACGTCTATACGTTCACGTAACTTTGACATAACGTATGTACGTCAACGTTACGTAGGTTATGTTATAGTGTTTAATGTTAACGTAACGTATTGCGCTAACGTGGGTGTACGTTTCTTACGTTAACGTAACGTTTATGTTATCGTACGTTTTTGTCAACGTAACGTATGTCATGTATGACGTTATGTACCGCAAAAATACATACGTCACACTACGCAGTAGTGAACTGTAGTGAATTTTGTTAAGAAATTGATAACCCTTTCCTTTGCTAATGGTTCCGTCCATTTCAACCGTCAGGTCGTGTTCTGGTGACGTCATCAATTCATGTTGTGTTTGGCAAAGGCCCCATAACCGCTGGCCGTATAAAGTAGTACGGACAAACTTCTTAGAGGCTGGTTTGATAGAGTTGACCATGTGTAAACTAATTGCTGTGTGGTATAGAAATATATCTGATACGTGTGCTTTGTTTTTTACATTTTCTTGTTTGTGTACACATGTAATTTAAATTTTTAAATGAGTGAGTGCATGCTGCAGTTTAGTTCATATCCGCAGGGCGTCCTTTAAAGTCAATTGCAAACAAGCCAAGCAAATTTTAATGCACAACAACTGTTACAGGTACACTATACGGCAAGTTCTTGAGTAGTTCTAATCATCAAGACTAATATTTATGCAATGGCCTCGAATAAAAAATGCTATATAAAAGCTTTGTTCTGCTACCTGAAATAATGTCGTCATCAGTTTACGTTGTGGCTGGCTGGGGATGAACGTAAAATGATGTCGTCATCAGTTTACGTTGTCGATTGCTGGACATGAACGTAAAAACGATGTCGTCATCAGTTTACTTTGTGGCTGGCTTGAGGAGCTAAGTAACGGTCACAAGCAAACCTACAGTTCAGCTTATATATCGTTTTCTGTAAGTTTTTTTTTATTTACAATAAAATAATACAACATCGTTGCCCAATGCTTGCAAGCTGTGAATACCACAGCCAACTTGCCAGACATGGTGGCCGTGGGGGGTCAGTCACAGTCTGTAACCCCCTTCCTCCTCCCCCATCTATTAATGATATAAATGATATAATGATAAAAAGGAATGCTTGTTTCGCAAAAGGAGATATAACCTTCTTGATATATATATTCATATTGGGATTGATATGTGGGCGCGGTTTTGTTTCTGTATGCGGCAAGGAGTTTTTTTTTATTAATTAATTTCAAACCTTCTGTGTTGCTACAAGGGAAATTACACATCGCACTGTCAACACTGTGACAGACAATATTTTAGACCACACAGCATGACGGTCTTTACACCTTCTGTTGTGTGTGTATTCGCTTTGCGACCCATATACTGCCACACCTCTTTTGTCTTTAATCGGTTCATCACGAACTTACACCTACTTCACAACAATAACACCAACTGCATAACAGAAGCATTACGGTTGATGATTTCTCTTACTAGTACTACAGCTGGGCAAATGAAAAAGTATTCGTACTTTTTCGGTTTATTCCTGCATACATGTATATACCTGAAATGTTCAGAGTGTGACTGATAAATTCTATCATGGCCAGACTGCCGTGATGATATTTTCTACCCCCCCCCCCCCTTCTTCCGGGTCCTCCTCCGTAACGCCTAATTACAACTGAAATACTTTTATCTCCATCGTGAACCTGCTTGTGTGCTTGAGATAAGCCGGGCTGCCACTCAGAATTCCATCTTTCTCCCGACATCAAACTGCTTTGCGCTTGATACACCTCACGGAGGACCCAAACATCTTACTGTGACGTTGCGGTAGAACTAGAAATTACCCTGAAAGCCAGAGAACAGCGGGTCGCCAAACAACTTTCTCCGTGAAACACAATCCAGCCGGCCCAAAAAATTAATTTAAGATAGAATTTGATAGATAAAAATGTTGGTTTTACTTGTTTCATTTCAGAAGTATATTGTACTGGTAAAATCCCAGTGAGGAGATGACCCAGTATTATTAAATTCGAAAGGGGTTATATTTTCCTGTCTTCGTTTTCCTTTCCAATGCTGTTATTTGGTTCTTGCCCTAACATGCATACTGGCAGTAAGTAGTGACACTAAGTTCACTAAGTTTAAAATCACATAATCTGCAGTGAAAAATTATATCTGATACTAATGTTAAACTGTCTTAAGTTACTGACACTACCTCCATTTTTAGGCCTACAGGACTAAACATTTGATAAGGTAGAAAACGTTAACACAAACAAAAAACACACCACTCCAGACTTCTTCATTTTCTCAGCATATTTCAACATTGCCTTCTGAAGCAGACGAACAACATTTACAGTGGAACTTAACGCGTAGCCTTTTAGTGTGTTATCTGTGTCACTGTGTTTCATTTTTAAAATCCAACTTGTAAAACAAATCACTTTCATGCCGTCCCCGTAACCTGTGTGCAGCATTTCTATCCCGACCTACCCCTGCGTGTACACCAGGCTGCTAGTTGATCCTTTGTATTGTCAAATTTCTGGTTCGTTTTATAGAATTATATGGAGATATCCTTGGTGTTGAGATTGGCAATCGTTACTTCCTTTTAAATCCTTTACCCTGGAGCTTGTTCACCTTCCACTTTCTGCTGATCTTATAACTTGTATGAATGCTATTAAGATCAGAGCGGTTTTCCTGCTGAATGAACTGTGTACTGTCACCTTAATGACCCTTTTCTGTTGTCACCAAGTAGTTTTTTTTAATTGAAGAAGTGACAAATGGATATTCTAAAGGTTGACAGTAAATCCAATTACTGGGTGGCTAATGGTTACAGTTGGCGAATGCATACTGCCTGGCCAATTTGATACTGTCTTTTGTGCCACCTAAACATCTGCTTGGAGATGAGGGATTAACACGTGTCATTTCAAAATAGAAGTTGTCCTCCTTCATCAACTAGATGCGTAACGCAAATGCATTCTAGAATGTTACGGAGAACATAGCTCTCTGTACGAATAACTTTTCAGTTTAAAATCGTTGCAAAATATGCAGCAAGAAACCACACCGTTATGTGCTTGAAAATATTGTGACCACTGCAACTTTCTGTGACACCGCCTGGTCGTGTCACTGACAACTGTTCGTCACGGCCCAGTCGCAAAGCAATAAAAGGGTAATTTAGCTACTTGGCACCTATTAGATAACGATTAGTGGACCTCAAAGAACGTTACGACCCCGACAGGCTTCAATCTAGCGGACCAACTTCCCGGCATGTTATCTCTATCTCTATTTGACTGGCACCCAGGCTACCCAGAAACATTAAAATTAGAAAAATATGCTTACCCAGCTAATTTCAAATTCGAATCTATATGCCACAGCCAGTTAGGTGCAACTGAGAAGTACTTCATCCTAGGGATACGTTTTCGCCATCGCAAGGAACTAGCATGGGGATTAAGACGCCTCAGCGACTCGTGTACTCTGGCCTTGGGGACACGGATGCCTTGTGTTCGAAGGGCTGTTTCTGTCATGGTGCCCCCATATGCGGTCTGCCTGATGTCGCCTCTCGCACGGCTTCGTCCAAAGCTTCGTTGCTGATATCAGTCGTGCTAGGTGCTGTTTGTCTGTATTCTCTGCGCCTACGATACAAGGTGGATCGCGACACCCCTGAAAAATGTAGGCAGACGTCAGTTGTGTCATCACTTTCATGTCACTTACTATTAGACCACTGGTTTCCCTAAAAGACGCATTACATCATGCATAACCAAACACACATCGCCAGGTAAACATGACGGTAGGATATACAAGTGTGTATATAATCTGCAATGAATTACCTAAAAGGATACTAGAATTTGGTAACTTATTTCAACTTTTAGACAGGGTTGCATTTGGCCTCTAACTGTCAGCATTCGGAAGCGGCTGGGAAGAGTAAAACTAGAGAAAAATCCGCCTATATTTTTCCAAAAGATTTTGTGTTACGCATTTCTTACTACAAGGTCGCAATGCAGTTTACTCTAAAAGCAGAGGTTGGTGGGAAGATTGTTCCCTTTCTATAACGTTACATGCCCGCTTTCGGGAGTAGAGACAGAAAACAAACGGGGCATATAACGTTTAGCCTCTACCAGGCTTGAGGGCACGGCTGGAAATAGTAGAAATTGGCCAAATAGAGAGATAACACGCCGAGGGAGTTAGCCACCCAGTTTACAGTTTGCCGGCCCCACGCCCTCAAGCCTGGTAGAGGCTATATAACGTTATAGAAAGCATGCCCACCAACCTCTGCTTGGAGAGTGATTTTGTAGTAGCAAACAGTGTGGAAAACGCCTGTTCATGTATTTAAATCTCCAAGCAGGTGCATTTCGATGACAAGGCAGTTAGAGGAGGCTAATGGCACTACTCTGGCTAATGGATACTGCTTGCCATCGTATGATCTGCTTGGTGATTACTGTTCATGGTCTATTTCCGCATCAATAAATGGATTACTTTACCATTTGGCACCTACAGCCTTCAAAGAACAAAGCGACACCGAAAGGTTTTGGGGCGCAGTAAATGTAGTCTTCTGCAGACTGCTAACTTAATTGAGGAACGTTAACGCTTACCTGTCTCTGTACTACTTGCCTCATCCCCGGCATCCAAGGACTCCTCATTTTCACTAGGGTCCGCCATGTTTTTTAAACCGAGACTGCAAGTGTAATAGAACTTAGAGCTCGTGGGAACCTGACCGAACTGGCCCTTGAAAATAACCAAATGACTTCGTTATTCAGAAACGACACGCCTTTGTTGTGGCCGGCCATAGAACATACGTGTGAACACTGATGTCATGATATGTACCGGAGTGAGCTGTTTCTCCAACAGTAGAAATTCCACGCTAGTGAGTAGAATGCAACAAAGGGCAGATGCTCCTTGTAAAAACTATACTTCCCAGTATTTTATTCACTAAGATTTGTTAAAAAATTTATATAGTTTTATTATGAGACAAGACAAAATATCGATCCTTTTACAAAACAACTACACTATTTCTCCTCTGAGTTCATACTGTAACCGCAACTTGTTTGGGTTCTCCGTGAGGTGTATCAAGCGCAAAGCAGTTTGATGTCGGGAGAAAGATGGAATTCTGAGTGGCAACCCAGCTTATCTCAAGCACACAAGCAGGTTCACGATGGAGATAAAAGTATTTCAGTTGTAATTAGGCGTTACCAAGGAGATTATACAGATCTGTATAATCTCCTTAGCGTTACGGAGGAGGACCCATAAGTGAGGGGGGGTAGAAAATATCATCACGGCAGTCTGACCATGATAGAATTTATCAGTCACACTCTGAACATTTAAGGTATATACATGTATACAGGAATAAACCGAAAAAGTACGAATACTTTGTCATTTGCCCAGCTGTAGTACTAGTAGGAGAAATCATCAACCGTAATGCTTCTGTTATGCATTGGTGTAAGTCACATGATGAACTGATTAAAGACAAAAGAGGTGTGGCAGTTTTATGGGTCGCAAAGCGAATACACACACAACAGAAGGTGTAAAGACCGTCATGCTGTGTGGTCTAAAATATTGTCTGTCACAGTGTTCACAGTAATTCCCCGTGAAGCAACACACAAGGTTTGAAATTAATTAATAAAAAAACCCTCCTTGCCGCATACAGAAACAAAATCGCGCCCACATATAAATCCCAATATGAATATATATATCAAGAAGGTTATATCTCCTTTTGTGAAACAAGCATTCCTTTATATCATCAATAGATGGGGGAGGAGGAAGGAGTTACAGACTGTGACTGACACCCCACGGCCACCATGTCTGGCAAGTTGGCTGTGGTATTCACAGCTTGCAAGCATTGGGCAACGATGTTATATTATTTTCTTGTAAATAAAAAACTTACAGAAAACGATATATAAGCTGTACTGTAGGTAGGTTTGCTTGTGACCGTTACTTACCTCCTCAAGCCAGCCACAACGTATACTGATGACGACATTGTTTTACGTTCATGTCCAGCAAGCGACAACGTAAACTGATGACGACATCGTTTTACGTTCATTCCCAGCCAGCGACAACGTAAACTGATGACGACATTATTTTAGGTAGCAGAACAAAGCTTTTATATAGCATTTTAATTTGAGGCCATTGCATAAATATTAGTCTTGATGATTAGAACTGCTTAAGAACTTGCCGTATAGTGTACCTGTAACAGTTGTTGTGCATTAAAGTTTGCTTGGCTTGTTTGCAATTGACTTTAAACGACGCCCTGCGGATATGAACTAAACTGCAGCATGCACTCATTCATTTAAAATTACATGTGTACACAAACAAGAAAATGTCAAAAACAAAGCAGACGTATCAGATATATTTCTATACCACACAGCAATTAGTTTACACATGGTTAACTCTTTCAAACCAGCCTCTAAGAAGTTTGTCCGTACTACTTTATACGGCCAGCGGTTATGGGGCCTTTGCCAGACACAACATGGATTGATGACGTCACCAGAGCACGACCTGACGGTTGAAATGGACGGAACCATTAGCACAGGAAAGGGTTATCAATTTGTTAACAAAATTCGGCACGTTCACTACTGCGTAGTGTGACGTATTTTGCGGTAACATAACGTCATACATGACATACGTTACGTTAACAAAAAACGTACGTTAACATAAACGTTACGTTAACGTAAGAAACGTACACCCACGTCAACGCAATACGTTACGTTAACACTATAACATACCTACGTAATGTTGACGTACGTTGGTTATGTCAACGTTACGTAAACATAACCTACGTTACGTTAACATAACACAACCTACCTTAAGCTAGCAAATTATAACCTACGTTACGTTAACATAAGCAACGTTACGTTAACATAAGCAACGTTACCTTAACATAACCTACGTTACGTTAACATAACATAACCTACGTTACGTTAACATAAATATAACCTACGTTACGTTAACATAACATAACCAACGTTACGTTAACGTAAAGATGAAACGTACGTGACGTATTGACGTTAAAAATACGGACGTTAAAAACGTAACGTTTTCGGGTCAAAACGTCACGTATTTTGGTCAATACGTTACGTATGCTAGGTGAACGTTCACGTATGACATAACGTTCGGATACGTTACGTACGCGTGGTTCTGCAATTTCCGTGTCAAAAATACGGACGTAAAAAAACGTCACGTTTTTAAGTCAATACGTCACGTACATTTCATCTTTTAATTTATGCTAACCTAACGTTGGTTATGTTAACGTAGCGCTCGTTATATCAACGTAACGTAGGTTATGTTATGTTGACGTAACGTAGGTTATGTTATGTTATGTTAACGTAACGTAGGTTATGTTATGTTAACGTAACGTAGGTTATGTTCACGTAACGTTTTTTATGTTAGGGTAACGTTGCTTATGTTAACGTAACGTAGGTTATGTTATGTTAACGTAACGTTGACATAACGTCCATACGTTCACGTAACTTTGACATAACGTATGTACGTCAACGTTACGTAGGTTACGTTATAGTGTTTAATGTTAACGTAACATATTGCGCTAACGTGGGTGTACGTTTCTTACGTTAACGTAACGTTTATGTTAACGTACGTTTTTAGTTAACGTAACGTATGTCATGTATGACGTTATGTTACCGCAAAATACGTCACACTACGCAGTAGTGAACGTGCCAAATTTTGTTAACAAATTGATAACCCTTTCCTTTGCTAATGGTTCCGTCCATTTCAACCGTCAGGTCGTGTTCTGGTGACGTCATCAATTCATGTTGTGTTTGGCAAAGGCCCCATAACCGCTGGCCGTATAAAGTAGTACGGACAATCTTCTTAGAGGCTGGTTTGATAGAGTTGACCATGAGTAAACTAATTGCTGTGTGGTATAGAAATATATCTGATACGTCTGCTTTGTTTTTGACATTTTCTTGTTTGTGTACACATGTAATTTTAAATGAGTGAGTGCATGCTGCAGTTTAGTTCATATCCGCAGGGCGTCGTTTAAAGTCAATTGCAAACAAGCCAAGCAAACTTTAATGCACAACAACTGTAACAGATGCACTATACGGCAAGTTCTTGAGCAGTTCTAATCATCAAGACTAATATTTATGCAATGGCTTCGAATCAAAAATGCTATATAAAAGCTTTGTTCTTCTACCTGAAATAATGTCGTCATCAGTTTACGTTGTGGCTGGCTGGGGATGAACGTAAAATGATGTCGTCATCTGTTTACGTTGTCGCTTGCTGGGCATGAACGTAAAATGATGTCGTCATCAGTTTACGTTGTCGCTTGCTGGACATGAACGTAAAAACGATGTCGTCATCAGTTTACTTTGTGGCTGGCTTGAGTAAGAGCTAGTAAGAGCTAAGTAACGGTCTACGGTCCAGTTTACGTTGTCGCTTGCTGGACATGAACGTAAAAACGATGTCGTCATCAGTTTACTTTGTGGCTGGCTTGAGTAAGAGCTAGTAAGAGCTAAGTAACGGTCACCAGCAAACCTACAGTACAGCTTATATATCGTTTTCTGTAAGTTTTTTATTTACAAGAAAATAATACAACATCGTTGCCCAATGCTTGCAAGCTGTGAATACCACAGCCAACTTGCCAGACATGGTGGCCGTGGGGGGTCAGTCACAGTCTGTAACCCCCTTCCTCCTCCCCCATCTATTAATGATATAAAGGAATGCTTGTTTCGCAAAAGGAGAATCGTTATGGGGATTTACATGTGGGCGCCACACGGAATTATTAGCTGTTTTGTTTCTGTATGCGGCAAGGGAGATTTTTTTATTAATTGATTTCAAACCTTCTGTGTTGCTTCACGGGGAATTACACATCGCACTGTGAACACTGTGACAGACAATATTTTAGACCACACAGCATGATGGTCTTTTTACACCTTCTGTTGTGTGTGTATTCGCTTTGCGACCCATAAAACTGCCACACCTATTTCACAACAATAACACCAGTGCATAACAGAAGCAGTACGGTTGATGATTTCTCCTACTAGTACTACAGCTAGGCAAATGAAAAAGTATTCGTACTTTTTCGGTTTATTCCTGTATACATGTATATACCTGAATGTTCAGAGTGTGACTTAGAAATTTTATCATGGCCAGACTGCCCGGACATGATATTATCTAACCCCCCCTCACTTCCGGGTCCTCCTCCGTAACGCCTAATTACAACTGAAATACTTTTATCTCCATCGTGAACCTGTTTGTGTGCTTGAGATAAGCCGGGCTGCCACTCAGAATTCCATCTTTTTTACCGACATCAAACTGCTTTGCGCTTGACACACCTCACGGAGGACCCAAACATCTAACTGTGACGCCAGAAAACAGCGGGTCGCCAAACAACTTTCCCGTGAAACACAATCCAGCCGGCCCAAAGAGTTACTCTCCAAGCAGAGGTAGGGTTTGGGGCTTATTTTTGGCGTGTTTTTAGGCTTTTTTATCGGGCTTTCTTTTTTCACTGAAATTTTGTTTCCGCCAAACCCAAGTTGAAACAAAATTTCAATGATAAAAGAAAGCCCGATAAAAAAGCCTAAAAACACGCCAAAAATAAGCCCAAATCCCTACCTCTGCTTCGAGAGTAGTTCTTCTGCTTTAACAGGCAATGTTGAAATATGTTGAGAAAATGAAGAAGTCTGGAGTGGTGTGTTTTTGTTAACGTTTACTCCTTATCAAATGTTTAGTCCTGTAGGCCTAAAAATGGCGGTAGTATCAGATATAATTTTTCACTGCAGATTATGTGATTTTAAACTGAGTGAACTTAGTGTCACTATGTTAGGGCAAGAACCAAATAACAGCATTGGAAAGGAAAACGAAGACAGGAAATTATGGGTCATCTTCTCACTGGGATTTTACCAGTACATTATACTTCTGAAATGGACCATTAGTAAAACCAACATTATCATCTATTAAATTCCATCTGGAAATCACCATTTGGGCCAGCTGAATTGTGTTTCACGGGGAAAGTTGTTTGGCTACCCGCTGTTCTCTGGCTTCCAGCGTAATTTCTAGCTAGTTCTACCGCAACGTCACATTTAGATGTTTGGGTCCTCCGTGAGGTGTGTCAAGCGCAAAGCAGTTTGATGTTCGGAGAAAGATGGAATTCTGAGTGGCAGTCAGGCTTATGTCAAGCACACAAGCAGGTTCACGATGGAGATAAAAGCATTTCAGTTGTAATTAGGCGTTACGGAGGAGGACCCGGAAGTGAGGGGGGGGGTAGAAAATATCATCACGGCAGTCTGGCCATGATAGAATTTATCAGTCACACTCTGAACATTTCAGGTATATACATGTATGCAGGAATAAACCGAAAAAGTACGAATACTTTTTTATTTGCCCAGCTGTAGCACTAGTAAGAGAAATCATCAACCGTAATGCTTCTGTTATGCAGTTGGTGTTATTGTTGTGAAGTAGGTGTAAGTTCGTGATGAACCGATTAAAGACAAAAGAGGTGTGGCAGTTTTATGGGTCGCAAAGCGAATACACACACAAAAGAAGGTGTAAAGACCGTCATGCTGTGTGGTCTAAAATATTGTCTGTCACAGTGTTGACAGTGCGATGTGTAATTTCCCTTGTAGCAACACAGAAGGTTTGAAATTTATTAATAAAAAAAACCTCCTTGCCGCATACAGAAACAAAACACCGCCCACATATCAATCCCAATATGAATATATATATCAAGAAGGTTATATCTCCTTTTGCGAAACAAGCATTCCTTTATATCATTAATAGATGGGGGAGGAGGAAGGGGGTTACAGACTGTGACTGACCCCCCACGGCCACCATGTCTGGCAAGTTGGCTGTGGTATTCACAGCTTGCAAGCATTGGGCAACGATGTTGTATTATTTTCTTGTAAATAAAAAAACTTACAGAAAACGATATATAAGCTGAACTGTAGGTTTGCTTGTGACCGTGACCAGCCACAAAGTAAACTGATGACGACATCGTTTTTACGTTCATGCCCAGCAAGCGACAACGTAAACTGATGACGACATCATTTTACGTTCATCCCCAGCCCCTATTTCAGGTAGCAGAACAAAGCTTTTATATAGCATTTTTGATTCGAGGCCATTGCATAAATATTAGTCTTGATGATTAGAACTGCTCAAGAACTTGCCGTATAGTGTACCTGTAACAGTTGTTGTGCATTAAAATTTGCTTGGCTTGTTTGCAATTGACTTTAAACGACGCCCTGCGGATATGAACTTAACTGCAGCATGCACTCACTCATTAAAAAATTTAAATTACATGTGTACACAAACAAGAAAATGTCAAAAACAAAGTACACGTATCAGATATATTTCTATACCACACAGCAATTAGTTTACACATGGTCAACTCTATCAAACCAGCCTCTAAGAAGTTTGCCCGTACTACTTTATACGGCCAGCGGTTATGGGCCTTTGCCAAACACAACATGAATTGATGACGTCACCAGAACACGACCTGACGGTTGAAATGGACGGAACCATTAGCAAAGGAAAGGGTTATCAATTTCTTAACAAAATTCGGCACGTTCACTACTGCGTAGTGTGACGTAGGTATTTTTGCGGTACATAACGTCATACATGACATACGTTACGTTGACAAAAACGTACGATAACATAAACGTTACGTCAACGTAAGAAACGTACACCCACGTTAGCGCAATACGTTACGTTAACATTAAACACTATAACATAACCTACGTAACGTTGACGTACATACGTTATGTCAAAGTTACGTGAACGTATAGACGTTATGTCAACGTTACGTGAACATAACCTACGTTACGTTAACATAACATAACCTACGTTACGTTAACATAAGCAACGTTACCCTAACATAGAAAACGTTACGTGAACATAACCTACGTTACGTTAACATAACATAACCTACGTTACGTTAACATAACATAACATAACCTACGTTACGTCAACATAACATAACCTACGTTACGTTGACATAACGAGCGTTACGTTAACATAACCAACGTTACGTTAACATAAAGATGAAATGTACGTGACGTATTGACTTAAAAACGTGACGTTTTTTTACGTCCGTATTTTTGACACGGAAATTGCAGAACCACGCGTATGTAACGTATCCGAACGTTATGTCATACGTGAACGTTCACCTAGCATACGTAACGTATTGACCAAAATACGTGACGTTTTGACCCGAAAACGTTACGTTTTTAACGTCCGTATTTTTGACACGGAAATGATGCCATAGGCCCAACAGACGTGTGCTGCGGACGGGGCGATGTTAGCCATGCCCAAGGACAGCGCGACCCACTCTTTTCTTGCTTACTATAGACTTACGTCATGGTTGTAAAGTTTGAAAATTGAACCTTCTGAAATGGCATTTCCTGCGTTTTTGAGGAAGTTCAAAAAAAATGGTAACGTAAACGTCGACATACCATACGTTACGTTATCGTAAACCTACGTTAGGTTACGTTAACGTAAACGTCGACGCATACGTTACACACGTACGTCGACACAAACTATGGCATCATTTCCATGTCAAAAATACGGACGTTAAAAACGTCACGTTTCTGGGTCTATACGTCACTTTTTTGGGTGGGAGGTTCTAGACTACATCGGGCGTTCCAACGTTTCAAATTTAACCACGTTGACACTTCGACGTGTTTTTTTTTGTTCTAAACTACGTTGACACTTCGACGTGTTTGAAACACGTTGAAATTTTGACGTGTTTCAAACTACGACATAACCTACGTAACGTTAACGTTTCGTTTCGTTTCCTCAATGTGTTATGTAGTTTTGTGTAATAGTAGGGACCACGGGAAGAATAGCTACAATGAAAATTGTTAAGCTGATTTTGAATCTAGATAAACTCAAACTTAAACTTCCTTCGGTTGAATTTTCTGTTCTCCTCACAGGCTGTCCAAAAACAGGCTACGTGTATTTTAGCGGAAATTGTTTCAAGTACTTTGATGAGGAGAAGACGTACTATGAGGCCCAACAGACGTGTGCTGCGGACGGGGCGATGTTAGCCATGCCCAAGGACAGCGCGACCCACTCTTTTCTTGCCGGAATTGGAAGTCTCGAGCACCAGCGGTGGATTGGGATGTCTGACTCCCAGATGGAAGGCCAATGGGTATTTGCAGATGGACAAACCCTGCAGTCAGCGGGCTATTCCAACTGGGGCCAATATCAACCAGACAATGGTGATTCTGGATCAGACTGCGGTGTAATTAGGAGGGACGGACTGTGGGGAGATAGACCATGTCACTGGTACAGGCGATTCATCTGTCAATTACAACCAGGTATGCTTACTATAGACTTACGTCATGGTTGTAAAGTTTGAAAATTGAACCTTCTGAAATGGCATTTCCTGCGTTTTTGAGGAAGTTCAAAAAAAATTGGTAACGTAAACGTCGACATACCATACGTTACGTTAGCGTAAACCTACGTTAATTTACGTTAGGTTACGTTAACTTAAACGTCGACGCATACGTCACATACGTCGACACAAACTACTGCAATTTCCGTGTCAATATTACGGACGTAAAAATGTCACGTTTTTTGGTCTGTACGTCACGTGCGTTCAATCCATACGTAACGTTAACGTAACGTATGGTATGTCGACGTTTACGTTAACGTAACGTAATGTAGGCTATGTCATATTTACAAAGTACATAATTCGCATAACGCAACATGCGCCACGTTCAAACGTCACATATACACATAATTTCTAGTTAGTGTACGTAAGAGGTAGCCATGTGTAAACTGATTGCTGTGTGGTATAGATATATATCAGTCTGGTGAGGGTCTAACTTGGTTCGTGACATTTTCTAGTTAGTGTTTGATTATTAATGCGCTGCATTACGCATTCTAGTGTGTAAAGGGTGCAGTTCAGCTGACCTCCGCAGGGCGGCGAACTTAGTCAATTGACTCAAAAAGGGCGAAAACAAACCAAGTTAACCTTTATTGCACAACAACTGTAACAGGTACACTATATGGCAAGTTTCTGAGCAGTTGTAATTATCAAGACTGATATTTGCGCAATTGCATCTAAAAATGCTATAATGCTTTGACTTTGTTCTGATGTCGTCATCAGTTTACGTTGTGCATGGCTGGGAATGAACGTAAACGTAAACGTCGACACATACGTTACATACGCCAGCACATACATGTAACCTACGTTGATAACATAGCCTACGTAACGTTACGTTACGTTAACGTTAACTTCGACATACCATACGTTACGTTAACGTAAACCTACGTTAAGTTACGTTAGGTTACGTTAACGTAAACGTTAACATCGACACATACGTTACATACGTCGACACATACGTTAAACCTACGTTAACCTCCGACACACGTTTAACGTACGTTAACGTAAACGTCGACACATACGTTACATACATGGCGTATGGCCTGGATAAGTGACGTGTGAACCCCAAAAACGTAAGATATAGACCCAGAAACGTGACGTTTTTAACGTCCGTATTTTCGACACGGAAATGATGCCATAGACCACACAGCATGACGGTCTTTACACCTTCTGTTGTGTGTGTATTCGCTTTGCGGCCCATAAAACTGCCACACCTCTTTTGTCATTAATCGGTTCATCACGTGACTTACACCAATGCATAACAGAAGCATTACGGTTGATGATTTCTCCTACTAGTACTACAGCTGGGCAAATGAAAAAGTATTTGTACTTTTTCGGTTCATTCCTGTATACATGTATATACCTGAAATGTTCAGAGTGTGACTGATAAATTCTATCCTGGCCAGACTGCCATGATAATGTTTTCTAACCCCCCTCACTTCCGGGTCCTCCTCCGTAACGCCTAATTACAACTGAAATACTTTTATCTCCATCGTGGACCTGCTTGTGTGCTTGAGACTGCCACTCAGAATTCCATCTTTCTCCCGACATCAAACTGCTTTGCGCTTGACACACCTCACGGAGGACCCAAACATCTAACTGTGACGTTGCGGTAGAACTAGAAATTACTCTGGAAGCCAGAGAACAGCGGGTCGCCAAACAACTTGCCCCGTGAAACACAATCCAGCCGGCTCAAAGAGTGATTTCAAGATAGAATTTAATAGATAACTAGAGTTTGGAGTACTCATGCCTTCGACAATGTGATATTGTTTTGATGGGTGTTGTGAAGATGACATGTTGTAACAGTTTCCTTGTGGACTGTAATCATCTGCTCCCTTCCTGTAATCATTGATTTAGTATAAATACCTTCAATCAATGTAGATTTTCTTGAAGACAGTATTAGTAATCTAACTATTTCACCCGGACTGATGTCTGGCAATCCCCGGTCTCGAATCAGCTGACATGGTGATTTACATCATCACCCTGTGACCCGGGCTGAACCCCTTGTTGGAGGACATCCATTACACCTAATGTTTATTCCACTAAACCACAGCTTCCCGGTTGTTAATTTAACCTAGATAAACCCAGGAAGATACAACACGTCGAATGCACTACAAAATGTTCACACAAAATGACCAATTGTTTTGATGGTATGTTTCATGTAAGATAAACGGGTTTCTCCCATGAGTGGCAAATTGTATCTCTCTGGCGGGCTAACTCTGGCATACTATATAATTCCCTTTATTTTGGCCAATTTCTACTATTTTTTCGAGCGATCCATCCACGGTGCCTGACACAGGGAGAAACTCATTTATCGTACATACCTTAGATCTTGTTAGAACCCTCTGACAGGTAGTGTTGTTTCAACAAACAACCCTTAACAGGGATTGTTATTTCGTCAGTAGCCACAGGTCCCTGGATGAAAGTTGTTAGTTTGACCTACATACAGTGTAAAATTATAAGGAGGAAGACTTCGCCTGCACTTAAAAATGTTCACACAAAATGTCCCGCAGCACTATCCCACAACCTACTAGAAAGTCCAAACTTAAAACACTCAATTTAGACCCCATAACCGATTCACAATAAAAAAAAAGGAACATTGCTTTTTCACAACTTGTACTGCTGACCACCAAACCAACAACCACCAAAAGCCCACTACGGCAACGTACGGACCTCCCATGACGCCCATTTTCGAACTTGACTTTGCTATCGTCAACGGTAACTTGCTTACAAAAAATCTTGAACATCCATACAAAGATTCTCGAGTTATCCTGTCCACAACACAAACACAAAAGGTCCACTACAGTGACTTTGGGACTCCCGACATGGCCCATTTCCGAACTTGACCTTGGCATTCACAACGTCACCTTGCAAACCAAAAATCATGAACATCCGTTTAAGGATTCTCGACTTATCTTGTCCACAAGAAAAAACACAAAAAATAAGGTCAACTAAAGTAACGTAGGAACCCCCCACGACACCCATTTCCGAACTTGACCTCGGCATTCACAACGGCAACTTGCCCACCAAAAATCATGAACATCCATTTCAGGATTCTCGAGTTATCTTGTCCACAAGGAAAACAAGAAAAAACACAAAAAACTAGAGTTCCACGACCTCATACCTTCGCCAAATGAGGTTAATATTATATGACTGACGAATTATAGATTTCCCCCTAATTATGCCAATAAGATCCCCATTTGCATGAATTACGTCAGTTGATCATATTCTCCTCCCAATGGCAGTGTCATCGTAACAAAGAAGGCCATTCTAGCATTTTCTCATAAATTATGCAAATGAAGTCCTGATTTGAATAAGTTATGTTGAATGATGTTCACCTCCAGTCAACTTCGAAATGCGCAAGTATGAAATTGCTATCAAGCACTATGGAATTACAGTATTTTCTCATTAATTATGCAAATTAGGTCTTCATTTACATGATTAATATATGGCGATGTTCCTGTCATTCTTAATTACACATGTCACAAGGTAGAATAGTCCTTAATGGAAGATAGGTGAATTATAGAATTCCCTCATTAACTATGCAAATTAGATCCTAATTTGCATAATTGTCATCTAATTTTGTCAAGCATCACGTAAGCTACCTACATACCCAATATCAAGACGATCCGTCAACTGGTTCTTGAGTTATCCTACTTTAAACATTTTCATACAAATGCTCCTGCAGTTCCAGGGCAAGCCGCTAGGGGGCCCAAACTTACGTCACTTCTTGCCGAGCACAAGAGCTACCTATCATCCAAAAATCATGACCCTAGCATGTCCAGATCACGAGATATCAAAACCGGAAGTTCCGCTGCAGTACCATAACAAGCCGCCAGGGGGCCCAAAATCTAATCAGTTCGAGCTCTCATCAAGACCTATCGACCTACCAAATATCAAGATAATCCATCTAAGCCTTCTCGAGTTATGCTGTTGACAGACAGACAGACAGACAGACAGACACACGGCCACGAAAACATAACCTTCTTGGCGAAGGTAACAAGGTCAACTACAGTAACGTAGGAACCCCCCACAAGGCCCATTTCCGAACTTGACCTCGGCATTCACAACGGCAACTTGCCCACCAAAAATCATGAGCATCCATTTCAGGATTCTCGAGTTATCTTGTCCACAAGGAAAAACAACAAAAAAATATCATCAATATCAATGACGTAGGAACCCCCCATGAAGCTCATTTCATGCCATCACAATGGCCACGTTTAAGACAACCTGCCTGCCAAAAATCAAGATCATCTAACCTTGCCTTCCAAAGTTATCATCCATCATTTGCCAAACAGTGCAAAACTCTTTTCATAGCCTTCGTCGTCGAAGGCAAAAATGTTAGTATAGTTTTTACAAGGAGCTTCTGCCGTATGTTGCATTCTACTTACTAGCGTGGAATTTCTACTGCTGGAGAAAGGCTCACTCGGAAACGTTACGTACATATGGTTCTGCAATTTCCGTGTCAAAATTAGTGACGTAAAAAACGTCACGTTTTTTGGTCTGTACGTCACGTGCGTTCAATCCATACGTACGTAACGTTAACGTAACGTTAACGTTAACGTTATGTAGGTTTTGTCGTATGTTAACGTAGTTATACGTTAACGTAACGTATGTGTTTACGTTACGTAACCTAAAATATTAGGAAAAAACAAGAAGACGATATGTACAAAACACTGGTTATGATTGTCCTCTCTCCTGGGACAGGTGACAATGTCGCCCTGGGGAAGACAGCGTTTCAAACAAGCACTTCCCACGAAGGGGCTGCCAGCCGTGCCGTAGACGGGAACAATAATACCGACTACCAAACTGGTTCCTCCTGTACACACACTACGGAAGAGGCTGATCCAACCTGGTGGGTGGATCTTGGTCAATCGTTTATGGTCGGCAGGTACGTGTACAACATGTATGGGGTATATCAAGTGCACACAAACACACACAATATATATAAATGGTAATAAATAGGCTTTCCAATGATGCATAATACTATACAACAATAAACGAAATAATAATGATTATATTTAAGAGCAAATGTCTAAATATTTCATCAGCTCAAAGACAGCCCAAAACCCGCATTTGGGGACAAGTGTGGAAAATGACCTACTTCCTGGGACAGCCACACGGCTATAAAACATAAACTCAGCAATAAAAAACATTCAGTTGTTAGACAACACTGTGATCCACATCTGATAAAAGGTTGAGTCCAAATAAAAATTCACTTTGTTGTTTACATCTGCTCAAAGATAGCCAAAACTCCAAATTTTGAGATTGATGTAAAAAAAAGCCTACTTTCAGGGACAGATACACGGCTTTGAAAAAACATCTTAACTTTACCAAGCATGCATTTGATAGACTACATATAGGTCTACATCTGACACAAAAATAAACAGGTGGATCATATCAGTTTGGCAGATCCTCTATTTCAAAGTTAGCAGAAAATCACATTTTTCCGAAATCACGAAAAGTGACCTACTTCTGGTGGCAGCCATTCGCTAACAAAACAAGAACCCAAACTTTGCAAGCATTCATCTAATAGCTATTTGATGTATCTAGACGTGGTAGAAATTTTAGGCAAAAATATTTTACTTAATGAGGCTTACAGCTCCTCAAAGTTAGGCAAAAATCCTATTTTTTCAGCCTTGTAACATCGTATTGCTTTGAGGTTGCCCAAAGACTGAAATCTGCCTGTACATCAACTTCACACCTATTTCGTACAAGTTAAGGCATTGGTCTAATAATATCCTGAAGTATTTGTCGTTACGTTAAAGCAGTTGGCGGTGACCGCGTCCTAAACTTTGCCAATTTCCATGTTGTATAGACGCAAAAATCTGTCAAAATGGCCCCAAAACTTGATTGGGCTGTTGCCATGGCAACAATGGGTTTTGAGCGGAAAGAAAGCTATTTCAAGGGGTTGTGGTCCAAGTACTATCACTGTGCAAAATATGAGCCGAATCGATTTTTTGACCCCGATCACTATTGTTTGATCCTTACAGACATTTGCTCTTAAGTTTCCAAAGTTTTTGTGCTGAGTATATGTATGTAGTATAATAAGTGAGCTCCCGTGAAAATAAAATATTAATTTTTTTTTACCTTCAATCCTTAGGGTAGTTGAATGTGAACTTAAAATGAACTTAATTGTACATCCAGTAGTAACAGTCTACAAATTTAAATCTATAGTCTGCTTCAGTACGTGACGTATGGCCTTTATACGTGACTTGCGAACCCCAAATATCTGACATATAGAACCAGAAACGTGACGTTTCAAACGTCTGTATTTTTGACACAGAAATGATGCCATACATACATAGAGTGACGTAACCTTACGTTATGTTAACGTTGCGTTAACCTAAGGTTACGTTAAACTAACGTGACCTTACGTTACGTTAATGTGGTGCGTTTTGACGAGTTATGATAACGTGTTAGACGTATGCAAGTAACGTTTCAATACGTGACGTATGGATGAAACCTACATTTTGCCATACGTGACGTATGGTATGGGCTGCAATAAGTGACGTATTAAATCAAAAAACGTGACGTAGAGAACCCAAAACGTAACGTCTTTAACGTATGTAATTTTGAAACGGAAATTGCAGAACCACATGTACGTAACGTATCCGTACGTTTAGCCATACGTAACGTGTGGCCGAGATACGTGACGTATTGACCCCAAAACGTGAAGTATTGACCTCAAAACGTGACGTTTTTTACGTCCGTAATTTTGTTATTAGTGGTGGGTACTTTCTCGGGTTTAATTGACTACAGTAATTGTAATTGTAACCACTCTTGACAATATAGTATTGTATTTGGCAATCCATCTGGATTAAGTTGCGCGTAACCTTTCTTAACCAAAAAGTAACACACTACGTTTTTAGGAACAACCTGCCCAGAGTTACCGAGCCCAACCAACGGCAACAGGACCGAAGATCATCTTTACGGAGACACAGTCACCTTTTCCTGTAACGAAGGCTACGAACTGATCGGTTCTGAAACCAGAACTTGCCAGGCCAACCAGAGCACCCGTTTCTCTTGTGGTTTATGATATTTCTTGTAAACCATGGCCCACGGTTAGTCAGTAGCATCGCATAACCATCATACAACGGTATAACGGGTATACATGGTTAGTGACAATCCTCACTACAAAGTAACCAAAAACTGCGCGGTGCGTGTCGGGATTGGGTCCAGCAAGATGGCGGCCATGTGTACGATCCGGATCGTATCGACTAGATATTTGGTCACGAACTTTGCTGCAGGTAACCCTCTACGATGTTAACAGACAATAGTATTTACCTTGAGAGATATTAAAATTTTACGTTTCTACTTTTTAAAATTGTCTCTTGGTGTCGATGTCAACAAGAAATGGTCTGTTGCAAGAGAAGAAAATGTGAACCATCGGCCACCCAGGCACGTACAAAAAAGACTCGTGCATGTAAACGTGTATATCTGGGGTTCGCTCTCGTTATGCTGGAGCAAAAGTGTGACAAAGAAGTCACCATAAGTTAATAAAGACATAACTATTGGATAGACCCTATAGAAAAAAACATTGGAGAAGTACTGTAGTCTTATTATCTTACATGTATCTCGCCTACCCCCCTCCCCACCCTGTCGTAAATTCCTGGTTACCATTCTGTTAGGGTTTATGTCAGACCCAGTCGTCACCCTAGTAGAGAAAAAGAATCAGAAAATAGAGGACTGACACTTATCTATCTATATACAGTACTGGGCAAAAGCCTTGTGGGGATCCCGTCCAGGGTGCACCGCAAGTGCGGCCGGTGGGTGGGGTGAAAGAAAAAAGTGTGTCAGCTCAAACAAAACATCTTATTGTGATTAGAGGTATGTTTTCAGAACAATCTTGATATACAGGTAAACAAATTACAATGAATATGCAAATCATAATTTTTTACCAACCCCATAGCTCAGAGTATATTGACGTTTTCTAAGGTCATATGTAGGGGCTGCGTGTTCCCGCTCTGTCAAGGGATTGTAGTAATAAAAGGCGGAGCCCTATGCAATCCTCAGTCCTTTTAATTTTCAATGCCTTTTGCCTCTCCAACCGAACACAGGTGTCCATTTACACCTGTGTAACAGGAAGGTTCAAGGGCTCCCAACTGACCAGTCTAACGTGGTCTGGACCCTTTGGCCTAGTGGTTAGGGCATTTGGTTTGTAAGCTGGCTGCCTGGGTTCGATTCCCGGTTTTCAGGATTTGTGCTATTCGCCCCTTCGTGTTTCACCTTGGTGGAGTGAGGAAAGTCCCAGGGACCCAACACCAGGCCCAGTGTTGCCAGGAATTGAACCTGTGACCTCATAATGTCTGTTTGCCTATAGCTAACTTCTTCTCTAGGCTACCAATGCTGCTAGGTATGTATTGGCTTGAAATTCCTTTCTAGGTGCACAGAGGGATGTTTATTCTAACACTAACAGAAAAAGACTGAATGAATGAATGAATGAATGAATGAATGAATGAATGATTTATTATGGTGTCTTGTGATCTTGTTGCCCAGCCCAATGGACTTATAAGACACCAGTACCAAATTGTTGAAACACAGGTAGAATGTAAACATAAATTCAAAAAATAAACTCAAAGCATATAAGGTCACTTCATACATAAAGTCAAATCAATTAAGAAATAAAATGAACATGTTAGGGAGAGAGAAAACCCAAAGGAAAAACAAAACCAAGTTATTGTAACTAACCTTTTTTTAATGATTAAATGTAGTGTTTACGTTTTTTCCAAGCTTGTTGTATGTATAAGGCAATTTCAATTAAGTTTTATTTCATCTCTTTCCCAAATAAAACAGGGACTCTTTCTGTACATTTTTTTCAAAAAGTGTTTGACGCGAACTATCATACTCATAGAATTCGAATGGGCAATGAAATACAAAGTGAAACTCATTCTCTATTTCGTATAAATCACATATAGTACTTTCCTTTTTGTGACAGATATGACTTGGGTAGAGAGAAACATTGATATGTAATAATTATGCAAATCAAGAGTTCATTTCCATAATAAATGGTAGAAGTATCATAAACGTAGTGGTGTTCTGATGGAAATTTTATACAATGTACATCATGTACTTGGAATGCTCGTTCCTTAGGCCACACCAATTTAATTTGTTGGTTCTCGGATTCGCTGCTTCATTTTTTACTGCTTTGCAAATAAAAATAAAATTGGATTCAGGCTTTGAATTAACTGCAAAATGATCCTATTTTGCCAAAAACAGTTGAAGAAAGCTCCTTGTCTGCGTTGTTTTACAGTTTCTTTCATGTATCAATGCACTGGTTTGAAAAAAGTTTAGAATTCATTGTTTGAATTATAAACCAGCCTGGTATGGTGACATCAAGGCTCCTATCGTAGCTTTGGGGGCTATCAGAGGATGCCTAGGCTTCTTTTAATTTTATTTTTTTTTCGCCCGGTCGCTTCATATTTCTTCTGGAAAAATCCAAGAACCAACAAATTAAATTGGTGTGGCCTTAGGTAGAGAGGAACACAGGACATTACCTTTTTCTAATGGCAAATGACCATCTAAAATTAGAGCGTGGGTTATGAGGGACATTAATAGATATAATTATGCAAGTCATGATCTCATTTCTATGATAACGATTATTGAAAAAGGTATGGTCGTGAATGTCTACGTTATGACGAGGCTGATGTTATATTTTTGGTCCAGCCACGTGAGTGTTTATATGTAATGTCCTCACTTAAGGTAGAATTTGAGTGTTGATCTTATCTTACTTGGTGGGTTTGTGTGTCAGTTTTTGTCGACAAAGTGAAGGTTTAACTAGAAAGGCCGACATTTGCTTTGGAATTGGAGCAAATACAGCAATGGCTTCACCACATTTTACGACATGGCAGGGAAAGAATGAGAAACACAAGGGAAAACAATGCTTTACATTGATATAACTATAGTATAAAGTAAAACACAACTAAGACTACAACAGTTGGATAGCTATTCCCTACATTATTGGTTAGGCCACACCAATTTAATTTGTTGGTTCTCGGATTTTTTCAGAAAAAATATGAAGCGACAGGGCGAAAAAAAATAAAAATAAAAACAGGCCTGGGCATCCTATTATAGCCCCAAATGCTAGAATTGGTGCCATGAAGTCAACACAAAAGACTGGGTTAAAATTTGAATAATGAATTTTGAACTTTTAATCAAACCAGTGCGTTGGTAGATGTAATAACTGTAACAACTAGGAGTAACAGATCTTTCTTGAACTGTTGGAGGCAAAATATAAGCATTTTTGAGTTGATTCAGAACCAGAATTTTTTTTTTTTTTTTGCAAATCAGAAAAAAATGAAGAGGCGAATCCGAGAACCAACAAATTAAATTGGTGTGGCCTTAGGATTTTTAAACATTTAATAATAAGTAATTCTAAAGCTACTTTAAATACACATTTTTAGTTATTGTTGGGTTTGATTTATTTTCCGAGTGCAGTAGAAATTCTTGTTCTGTTACACAAGCATACATATGCTGTTTTGAGCATGGCAGTCAGTCATGATTTGGACTTATAAAGTGCTGATAGTTTTGTCACACTGGCAGCAGTTTTGATATATATGAGGCACATTTTCTTTAGTGATAGCTGTGCCACATAATTTTTTCAATCCCTATTTTATGATTAAGGGGGGGGGGCAGCCCGTCTGTAGGATATGACCTCAATAGAAAGGTTGTTTATGACACACAATGTGGACAGGTGGTATTGCTTGCTGAATGTAGTTCTTCTAGTTGACTTAAGCTAGTAAGAGTGACTTTTGTCAGTATTACCTGTGTTAAGGAAATTTTTATGCTTTCAAAAGCATTTGCACATTTATCTATATCATTATAAGACCTCCAAAGGTCTGCGCATGCTGTTTCCTACTAAAGTTGACAAAGCGACCTTTTTGTAAATTGACGTACATCACTTTGTATGTTGAAATCAAAGCTAAATGTAAAATTGTACGTATTGGCACAGAAAAAGATATGTCACAGGGGAGACTTGATTCCAGGGGAGACTGGAATCCAGGTTTTTTAATGATTTTAAAATGTGCTGCATACTACTCACTACTTTTTGAAGTTAGCTATAGAATAAGGAATACTGTCACTTAAGTGTGTTATTCAGTACATTTTAGGGTTAGAAACAATCATTCAAAACCTTGATTTCAGTCTCTCCTGTGACATATATATATAAGATTCGAGGCAGAATGGAATCTGAGTTTGGCAGCCCTGGGGCATGGGGTGCCATTGAAGGATGGCTGGCCAATGGAGTGATTTTACAGCTCAGTTTTTGCTATCATTAGTGCATTAGTCCCCTTTGGAAAAGGCCAGGTTTAAAACATTATTTTTTGTATTTTTTAGATACATGTATTGGCAAAAACTCCAAATATTTGTAATTTTGCAAATCAGGTATTTCGAAGAATTGCCTTCCATACCCTTTGTGAAACCAAATATTTTTATAGCTTAATTAATTATTACCAAGTGCCTCAGCTGCCATTTAAAAAAGCCCCGTCCAACACCATACTAAGTATGTCTTTTTGAATTTTTTTTACTTACGTTTACAATTTTGCAACTTACATGTAGGTGATTTGGGGCATGCCTTCCATACCCTCTGATTCATACCCCCTCCCTCCAATTCCTTACCATGATATAATTTTTTTCACAGCTATAAGGTGAGCAACTTTTTCCATTTTATGGACAACCATTTTGTCCTCCTTTGAAATGGCTCTTACATTTTTATATTCTTTGTGCATCATTTTAACCCCAGGTTTGCTTACTTGGTAGGCTTTAGATTATGCACCATAAAGTCACCTGACAGAACTTGTTTAACAGTGTTAAGATTTGAGAATCAAATAAACATTTGTCCTAACAAGATTGTTGCAATTGAAGTGGATTTGTGGGAGATCAAAATTTAGGAAGTGGACTTTGGCACTGCAATCAATCATACACACAGCAGAGACAACAGTACCTTGGCAATACAGAATACTCTTTAGGTAAATGTTAATGTTAAAATAGACTTTTAAGTTGTGCAATATTGTGTGATATCTTACCCTTCAGCTTTAAGACTTGTGTTTTAACTCCCAGGTACAAGGTCTGATGTTTAAGTTCCAATGTTATTTGAAGGACTTTTTGTACAAAACCTGCAATTCAACACTTTGCTGCGAAGGTTTTTTTAATAAACCATTCTCTCTCTCTCTCTCTCTAAGTACTGGTACATCAATAGACTTCAAACATTTTTGCACTAACATTACTACTCTAACCTTAAATACCCTAAGAAACACTTACATGTATAAACTTCAAATTTGTGGTCTTACATTTTCTCATATTCATTAAGAAAACATCACAGATGACACAAAATGGAATTAGGCCACGCCAATTTTATTTCTTGCTTATCGAATTTTTTTAGAAAGTAAGGTAAGATAACAAGATAAAAATAACTAGGAGTCCTAGAAGGCATTTAACATACATTTCATCATGTGCGCCTTTTAAAACTGTGTGCATACTGTTTTTCTCCTCAGGCTCTGTTTTTATTTTGTTTTTCCGGTTAAGCATTTTTTAAGTTAATCCAACAAGCCGACACTGTTAACGTTAGACCCGTTAGACATTTATTAAAGTGGCCAAACTCACGTTTGATCTTTTGTTTGTGCTTGAGACGAAGGGTAACGCTTTTTCATAACCTGCAATGCGGCTTCACTACATGTAACTGCTCAAGGTTTCTGGCCAAGCACACCAGGTTTCCCCTTCTCTTTTTGATAAGTGTGTTGGGTTACAAGAAACACCTTTCCTCACCACATTGTCTTCAGTTTTATTTTGTCACACTAGTTGAGATGAAAGACAGAAAAATGTAATTGATTGGAGCTGGTCAATATTGGCTTGCCAAATGCTGTACATTGTCTATTTTTGCATTTAGTATAACCCGGATAATTCTTGCACTGCTAATTATAATATCCTTTAAAAGCTATCATACTATGAAACAATACAGGCCAGGACAGTGATATATAGCTTCTTGCCAAATCAGGATTCATAATTATGCAATATCTACTGCTATGCAAACAAAGTAACCTAAGACTACATTATTTCATGCAGGGGCAGATCTACCGTGATTATAAGAACCATAGAAACCATGTAATGTACTCCAAACAACCACACTACAAAGCATGTTGCATGGGGATCAAGGTTTATTGTCATCAAAGAGAGGATGAAAAAACAGGCCTTACCATTTTACAAAAAAATGGATTGATTCAGGAATTGTACCCACGGATCATTGTTAGATGCTTAGTATCATCTCATACATGACACACTTTGGACAAAGTTCAATGATACGATAAATTGGCTGTAAGAACTATATATCATACAAAGAGCAATGCCTAAAATGACAAACATTGTAACAGTTACATATGTCAGATACATCATAAAGTAGAAATCACTCATTTTCATCCATACAGCTACAAAAAGTCATACAAGTTGTTAATGATAGACAACATTGAATTAACATACACATGCTGTAAAAGGTGGGCTAAACAAGTACGGAATGATCCTAATATTTTCAAGGTTCAATGGAAGGAAAGAACCCTTTGCTAACCTTTTGTTCAACTTTTTGCATAGAATCCTTCCAAATAATGAAAGCTCTTAAAATAGAAATTACTGCAATCATTGTTACAGAAAGATGGACTTCCTTCAACCATTGGGGCCAAAATATGTCTTTTATTGAGCATTTTGGAGTTGATTTGTTTTTGCAAATCAGGAAAAATGGACAGGCGAATCCGAGAAGCAACAAAATAAATTGGTGTAGCCTAAAAGGCTTTGAAATTTTTGGAAAAGACTGGAACAGTTATGGAACACTATAATACAACATTAAAGATATCAATGTTGACACACTGATTTACGGACTTCAAAAGAGCCTAAAACAATAAAAAAAACAGCCAAAGCATGTCCCCTATCTACTGGTAAGCTATGTTTTTGGATAGCTGGCGGAAGCAAGGCCCCCCTAGTTCTTCCTTCAAGCTTGAAGCCTGCTGCCATGTGCTTTCATCTGTGCTATACCCTTTCCAGTGCACCAGGTATTCCACTTTGCCCTTCTTTGTTCTTTTACCTATGAACTGCTCTATCTCGTACAACCTGTTCTCCATCTCCTCTATTTCCTCCATGTCAGTTGTACTCAGCCTCTCTGTAGCTGTTGATAGAGAATGCAGGAATATGATAAGTATACATAAACATGTAAATGTTTACAAAGTAATGTTACTGTGTTGCTAGACTATACTTGTTCCACTTTGTGATCATGTACAGAAAATATCATCTGTTTAATATCTAAAAATGACTAGCAATCCAAATAAAAAAGTACCCTTAATTTGAATCCTAACTTAAAGGCAATTTGTCTTTTCAACAATGTATCTGAAATGGTACACATAAAGTTTGATTCAGTTCAATTAATTTTGCAGAAAAATGCATGATGTTTAATTGTAATAGGTACTTGTGTATTATGGCATCATAGATGGACGTTACCTAAAAGTGTTCGCTTTGCCACTGGAGTGACTTCTCGGGAAGGGGCTGTGACAAGGCTGGGAGAGGCTGTCACAAGGCTGGGAGAGGCTGTCACAAGGCTGGGAGAGGCTGTCACAGGGCTGGGAGAGGCTGTCACAAGGCTGGGAGAGGCTGTGTAAGTGAATGGGGGTTGGAATTGGCCTGGTCCTGTGTTAGGGGAGGGGACTGGGGCTGTGCTAGTGGAGGAGGAGTGGGAAGAGGGCAGTGAAGTGTCAGTGGAGTCCAGGGCCTGAGAGGTAGGGCAGGCAGCAGTATCCCCCGTTGACACAACTGTTGACAATAAAAAGTATATTGGTAATGGGTACAGCTGTACTACACTATTTACGGTATGTCTCTATGGATAACATTTTTGAAACAGCCTTAATGTTTCCCAGCTCAATCATTTTATGCTCCTAACACAGTCTACATGAGCATGTACACATATATTACAATTTACCATAACTGAGAACAAGATTTGGTTCAAAGGTCAATCATGTTATTTGTATACAGGAACTTCATGTACCAATTTAGCAAGATCATCTCAGAATTCTGGGTACTGACTATACTAACAGTATACCATTTTCAGACACACCAAGCAGCACACCAAACTCTTGCATTTAAAGCTCAATCTGTATTGCTAGGGTGGAATATTGGGAAAACCAAAAAATGATTTACACTGTATATTCACCTTTGACAACAATCTGGTCCCTGCATGCCAGGATCTCCTGTAGCCTTCTGCTCCCCATCTCACCTGGCTTTCTGAGTGTAAAGCCCTCGGGTAGCCCCTCCACATACACCTGGCCCTGCTCCAGTTTAAGGTATGGGAAGCCTCCCCTTCTCCCTGATGCAAGCTCTGAAAAGATGATTATTCACAATTTCCTACATATTCCCACTCAATTGGCATGATTACACATTGAAGCCATTCCTATAGACAACTAAAAAGGTAACATGAATATTAAGTCATTTACTATTGATTGAATTGTCATTTTATATCCACAAGAATGGTCGCTATAAAATATTGTATCAATGGGAGGCACATTACTTACGCCATTTCTCGGCCAAGAGGTCCTGAACCTTTTGCAGGAGTCTGTGTCTTGTGTCTTTTTCTTTGTCTGAAAATAAAAGCAAAATTTTTCAACCACACCATACTAGTAATCTCCAAGTGTACTCCGGCCTGCTTTAGTGTTGGTATCAGATTTACATGTATTTATTTTCACTTCCATATAGCACTGGGAGGGCACTGGTTTCAATCAATCTGAAAATAACTCTGTTGTATTAAAGTACATCAAAACATTTTTTCCCACGACTTTGTGTCTTCTTGTTCCTTATTACCTAATAGCTTTGTGAACTAAGACTATGAAGGGGGTTGTTGACTGGTGCAGGCTTACAACTGGGGTAGTGACTAAATGGCTATAAACACTCACTGTCTTATGCATGTCAACTAGACCACTACAGCAATAAGAGCATAATGGTGTTCAAGATAGTATATATCTAATATCTCACTCATACTTACCTTTTTCAGTTGTTACTGAGGCTGCAAACTTCCATTCAAGGTCAGGGTTGGCATCAAGGAAGTCCAACCCTGCCTCCGTGCCCATCTTGCAGAAGTTACAGCTGATATGGCTGTAAGCCATACATGCCAGGTCACATCCACATTCTTCAAGTTTTTTCATCTGTGAAAAAGAATGAACATTTACTTGTACAACATATTCCTTTATCTGCTGTAATGTCATTAACCATCATCTCTAACTAGTCTACGTTATTTCAAAGATCTAGCTACTAGTAGTTGCAAATTATTGCAGACATTCTTTTCTTATGTAAACAATCATGTTCTTCCTTCCTCCTACCATGTTACAAGTATAACATTCATTTTACATTACAGCTACATGTAGCTAAAGTGAATGGGGCAATTGAACTTTGATTTCTCCAGTGCTTTCTCCCGTCACTAGGTTGCTTGGAATGTCACTTGAATTCCAATCAACCTAGAGCTAATCTTTGGCAGAAGATATCAACAGTCACTACCCCCTTACACCCAACCTGAATCTGTGTACCATTTTGCTAGAAATAGTATAAAATACAGTTGGATGTATGACAATGGCACACCGGCAGCATTAATGTATGTAGAACATGAAATTGGTCACTTCCATTAAAGATTTCTTTAAATTCTATTGACATCAACCCAGCTCTGTACATAATTTTGTTCCAGTTAGAATTTATTGTGCATACACACAAAAGTCACATGGAAAAAATTACTGTTTTTTTCAGGTCTCGGTACAGCTTCATCACTGTTATCTCTTTTTCCTCATCGGTGCAGTCTGCTGGCTTGATCTTTGGCAGGTTGTTTGCTTTCTCCAGGTACTGTTGGTAGACAGTGGGATTGTTGGAATCCTTGAGCTCCTTCCATGCCTTTGCAGCATCACCCGCCACATTGCCAGATTTTCCTGAGAAGACAATTTGGATTCAATTTGATTGGTTTGTTACAAAGAGAATCACTTGAAATTCCATCTTTCATCAATTTAGCTCTAGAATCTAGTACATGTAATCTATTTCTTCCCTGTTCACATATTAGAAAGTTACTTCTAGACTTACCACAAAGATTTTAAAAAGTTCATTTGTTACAATATAGAAATTTGTTTGGACATTTCAAGCCTAAAAATACATGCCCTTCTTCTAAATTGATTGTATGCCCAAATGTGCTTGTGTGACATAGTTGTGTATTGCATATCTGTTGTCATGTATCAATTTTTGTACCCTGACTCAAATCCCAGTGAAATTAGAAGTATCTGCTTTTTAAGGACACTATTTGCTGTTTAATGGTGATAAAAACAGTAAAAACAATTCAACTACATACCTGTGAAGTAGTCGCTTTTAAAGAGGTCATAGCCACTTATAACCCTCTTTGGCATTAGGGACACCTTCTTGCTTGGCTGTTTTGGCTTCTCAACTCTTTTTTTGTTGTTGCGCATCCATTGCTACAGGACAAATGATATCATTCAAGTTTATGTGTCTGTACATCTTTTACTGTCGACAGTGAAAAATAAACCTTTAAAAATTTACCTTCATTATCATTCATCTGTCATGAGGATGAAACGTTGTGTGTTATACATATACATGTACATGACACATGGATTAATAACATTTTTCTCAGAACCTACATCGCAGTATTCCGTATGACAATATTTCGATGAAGGGGTACTGCACTTGGTATTAATGCCTTGTTCCCACTACATGTAACGTTACCTATCCTGTGTATTTCAATACAAAGTTTGATGCCACTGAGTCACAGTAAGGACAAAAATTAAGTTATATTACTTAATAATGGTTCTATTAAGAATACCAATCAGCGCAGGTAGGAATCCTTAGACTAATGCCATCACTTACATGAACAAAAATGACACATTGTAAATTTCATCAACCATCAACTTCAGTACTGTACAACAACAGAGTTACCTCGACAGTTTCCTCCAGGAGTCCAGTTTCCAGTGCCGCCTGTTTAATCAGCTCTCGGTTTTCTGGAGTCTTTTTGTCTTTCATCCCCTTTTCCCAGTAGGCCTCTAGGGTTGGGATGAAGGGCTGCAGGTCTGTCCTCTTTCTATTTTGTAAAGCATAAACATAGTAATACATTGTCAAAAGAAAATAGATACATGTAGATCTACATGACTGTGCATGTAAATGTCATTTCCATATTATTTTGCATCCACTCATTCTGGAACCAAACAGCATGATCCGAGCTATTAATATAGCCTTAATAACATTGGATTACAATTTCTCATCAATGGATGATACATGATTTTTACTTGAATTGTTACAGTAACAAATTTGTTTTCCTTTGAACGCCATGCACATTTTATGTATCTTTATAGAACTTTTAGGGTCTGACAAAAATTTCAGTACCCTTAAGAGTAGAAACTTAGTAGCAACTTTTACTTAGATGTTTACTTTGGTGTTTGATTTTTCAAACACTCCATTGAACTACATGTAACAAATCATTTCATGTCCAATTGTTCCTTTTGTAATGATATCAGAAACCAACTATTTGTTAGTACATGTATAATCCCTTCAAAAGTTAAAATCTCCCTTGTTGGTACAAGCAAGGAGATTATAACTTTTTTGAATCTGATTTTTAACCTCCCTGGTAAATATGTAAGTAAATAAATCAGATAAAGAATGGGTCGTATTTGCTTGTAGTAGCGAACCCTTGCAAAATACATTAAAAGTGTGAGCAGTCTGATATGTTACCGCATGTCATGGCCTGAGATTGGATACAGCTTTGCAAATGTCGACAACTGCGGGAATTCGAGCGATACTTTACATAAATAACAAGAGACTATTAGGGGGTGTGGCGGACATATGATTTGCTTTCGGTGTGGATCTTCTGCATCTGTGGCCTCTGGAGGACATAACCATGCTTTTATTCCACATAACTTTTCCGTTTTTCATGAATAAGAATTAAATTGAAAAAAAATAGTAACACCAAATGTATATCATTTTTATTTCTAATTCTTTAATGGCTGTCTTCCTGCGACTTTTACTTGTACACCAGCCTACAACCACTGTTGAAGTATCCATCATTTTTATTCATCCAACAGATGCAGAAGATCCGCACCGAACGCAAACTGTACAAATGTATGTCTGCCCCAAATACACCCCCTAATTACTAATAGCTGCCGCACAGTCATTTATCATAGTCATTTAAACTTCTATGCTTTATCATTTACGTAATGTATCGCTCAAATTCCCACAGTTGCCGGCAATTCCATAGCTGTATCCAATGAGTGTGCTTCAGGCCATGACATGCAGTAACATATCAGACTGCTCGCACTTTTATTGTATTTTGCAAGGGTGCGTTAAAGTGGACTGGACTGCTTTTTCCACCAACCCCATCTTTTCTTGCTTGGGGGGGGGGCAGAAAAGTTGTATCTGTTCAGAAAACAATTAAGTTATTAGACATTTCTAAGAAACGTCTGTCATGTTGTGGTCTGCTATGGAGTTACTGTAATATATGCTTAAAACTGGCGCGAAATTCGAAATGGCCCAGTTTCTGACGAAACGGAATAATTGCTGTATTTCACTATAAACGTTACAGCGTTAACTCTAAGTAAATTCTGGCATATGATGTGGATCTGCATTTTTAAAAACAAATGTGCTGATTTCAGACTACTAGTCTACTAGTTACCACTTTTAACCGCAAAAGTCAAAGAAGTTTATAAAAATCTCGTACCAAAGAAGTGCCTGTTGGTCCTACTTACCGCTTGAGTTTTTCCACATGGGAGACACCGGTGGCCATCTTGTAAAGTCCCGATAGCTTGTACTCTCCAAGCAGAGGTAGGGTTTTGGGGTATTTTTAGCGTGTTTTTAGGCTTTTTTTATCGCGGTTTCTTTTATGCACTGAATTTTTTTTCCGTTGGGTTTGGTGGGAAAAAAATTCAGTGCAAAAGGAGAAACCCCGATAAAAAAGCCTAAAAACATGCTAAAAATATCCCAAACCCTACCTCTGCTTGGAGAGTAGATAGCTTGAACACCAGACTACAAACGTGTTCGCCTTCCTGACAAGTTTGAAAACGTCTTGAAGTTCACTTTCAAAAGTTAATCTTCTATAAAGTTGGTATTTCTGCCTTGTATTTGGCTCGATCTGATCATGTAGTCTTGACACCGGCACTGTTTCCTACCACAGAAACACAGAAACTAGTACACGGCTCCATATGGGGGTTTCGTGTCATCTGCTTTGTCGTAGAGGTGTCGAGTTGGCGACCTGTCAAAAGCAAGACTCGACAAGAAAACACAAGGGCTCAATCTGGGCTCAATCTGTGTAAAAAAAACACAACAAGAATAACAACATTTTTATGAAATTAGCATATAACATTATATTATAAGCCCAAGGATAGCTTAACGAGGTTGTCATTGAGTTCATCTCTACAGAAAAAAAGGATTTTTGGCCAAAAATGCTATATCGCGAAAAATCGACTGATTTTCATCAAACCAACTTTGTTGGATGCGGAATGGTGTCCCGAGATGAGGTATATATCTCGCTTGTCTAAACGACTCAATTTGGTGGAATGGGACGAAAAAAGCATTTTTGGCAAAAAAACTATATCGCGAAAAATGGACCGATTTCCGTCAAACCAACTTTTTTGGATGCGGAATGGTGTCCCGAGATGAGGTATATATCTCGCTTGTCTAAACGACTCAATTTGGTGGAATGGGACGAACAAAGCATTTTTGGCAAAAAAACTATATATCGCGAAAAATGGACCGATTTCCGTCAAACCAACTTTTTTGGATGCGGAATGGTGTCCCGAGATGAGGTATATATCTCGCTTGTCTAAACGACTCAATTTGGTGGAATGGGACGAAAAAAGCATTTTTGGCAAAAAAACTATATATCGCGAAAAATGGACCGATTTCCGTCAAACCAACTTTTTTGGATGCGGAATGGTGTCCCGAGATGAGGTATATATCTCGCTTGTCTAAACGACTCAATTTGGTGGAATGGGACGAAAAAAGCATTTTTGGCAAAAAAACTATATATCGCGAAAAATGGACCGATTTCCGTCAAACCAACTTTTTTGGATGCAGAATGGTGTCCCGAGATGAGGTATATATCTCGCTTGTCTAAACGACTCAATTTGGTGGAATGGGACGAAAAAAGCATTTTTGGCAAAAAAACCATATATCGCGAAAAATGGACCGATTTCCGTCAAACCAACTTTTTTGGATGCGGAATGGTGTCCCGAGATGAGGTATATATCTCGCTTGTCTAAACGACTCAATTTGGTGGAATGGGACGAAAAAAGCATTTTTGGCAAAAAAACTATATACGTCCACAGAAAATAACCACAGGTAATAACTAATAGTACAAAAAGTCCATCGTGTGAATTACATACTTTCAGGATGAAATATACCATCTACAGCTCACTTTATAACGTTACGCATGTTTGAACCACACCGAGATGCGCCACAAGGCGCAAGACTAGGGTTAGTCAGGGTTAGGATTAGGGTTAGGGATACGTCCACAGAAAATAACCGATTTCTATGACGCATGTAATAACTAACAGTACAAAAAGTCCATCGTGTGAATTACATACTTTCAGGATGAAATATACCATCTACAGCTCACTTTATAACGTTGCGCGTTTGAACCACACCGAGATGCGCAATGCGCAAGACTAGGGTTAGTTAGGGTTAGGGTTAGGGTTAGGGATACGTCCACAGAAAATAACCGATTTCTATGACGCATGTAATAACTAACAGTACAAAAAGTCCATCGTGTGAATTACATACTTTCAGGATGAAATATACCATCTACAGCTCACTTTATAACGTTGCGCGTTTGAACCACACCGAGATGCGCAATGCGCAAGACTAGGGTTAGTTAGGGTTAGGGATACGTCCACAGAAAATAACCGATTTCTATGACGCATGTAATAACTAACAGTACAAAAAGTCCATCGTGTGAATTACATACTTTCAGGATGAAATATACCATCTACAGCTCACTTTATAACGTTGCGCGTTTGAACCACACCGAGATGCGCAATGCGCAAGACTAGGGTTAGTTAGGGTTAGGGTTAGGGTTAGGGATACGTCCACAGAAAATAACCGATTTCTATGACGCATGTAATAACTAACAGTACAAAAAGTCCATCGTGTGAATTACATACTTTCAGGATGAAATATACCATCTACAGCTCACTTTATAACGTTGCGCGTTTGAACCACACCGAGATGCGCAATGCGCAAGACTAGGGTTAGTTAGGGTTAGGGATACGTCCACAGAAAATAACCGATTTCTATGACGCATGTAATAACTAACAGTACAAAAAGTCCATCGTGTGAATTACATACTTTCAGGATGAAATATACCATCTACAGCTCACTTTATAACGTTGCGCGTGTTTGAACCACACCGAGATGCGCAATGCGCAAGACTAGGGTTAGTTAGGGTTAGGGTTAGGGTTAGGGATACGTCCACAGAAAATAACCGATTTCTATGACGCATGTAATAACTAACAGTACAAAAAGTCCATCGTGTGAATTACATACTTTCAGGATGAAATATACCATCTACAGCTCACTTTATAACGTTACGCATGTTTGAACCACACCGAGATGCGCCACAAGGCGCAAGACTAGGGTTAGTCAGGGTTAGGGTTAGGGTTAGGGATACGTCCACAGAAAATAACCGATTTCTATGACGCATGTAATAACTAACAGTACAAAAAGTCCATCGTGTGAATTACATACTTTCAGGATGAAATATACCATCTACAGCTCACTTTATAACGTTACGCATGTTTGAACCACACCGAGATGCGCCACAAGGCGCAAGACTAGGGTTAGTCAGGGTTAGGGTTATACGTCCACAGAAAATCACCGATTTCTATGTCGCATGTCGCGTCTTCTGAGTGACTCCGCCGGAGATCTGGACGTCCTTCACGGAGTAATAACGCACTTTAACATGTCATTCGTTTTCATTGCGTTTCATTGAATATATCTGCCAACAATTTATTTTATCCTAGCGACGGAGCTCAGAACTACAGATATGAATGTAATTTTGGATTTGAAGTGCTTGTTAATTATGAAAATAAGGCCCTAATCAACATAATCTATATAGATCTGTAAATGCTCATCTCCATCTGAGTAACAAGCTTCAAATGTAAGAAATCCCCATCTGTTACCACTGAGATGTTATGGCAATTTTTTCATTTATTATGTACATAAGGACTTCATTCTTTTTTCTACACTCCAGCCTGGTCGATGACTACTTATAAATATTACAATTCTTTTGATCCATCTTAATTAACTGGAAGTGATATCTCAAATTATGCAGTCCCCACCTTTAAATCACCAACACAACAGCATACTGAAATGCAAGTAAAATAGTCTTTCATGACTCATACAAAGTGTATTTATTCAGTCGTCTTCTAAAAAAACACTTCAATCATATACATATAGAGCACTTGGTGGATCACAAGCATATAACACCAACAATTTTTATACAATATTAAAAGGCCATAATGTTAACCTGTAATTGATCATTTTCCACGACAAATGTTAAAAAAACAGTGTGCAAAACACCAATTAATAATACAAGTGACTCTATAGTGAAATGACCTCACCGTTATAATCACTGTTAAAAGTTGGAGACTGTGTAGAATTCAGATTTTCTCTAAGTTTGACAAAACTACAGCATCGCTACTGTAGGCACATCTTAGCTTAACATTGAAAAAGTATACATCAAACAACATTGTTAAACAACTTAAAGTGTAACTTGCAGCAATTTTGCAGGAATGTACTGAATGCAATATGAAGACTGACTTGAGAGATCGGAGCCTTCATTCTTCAAACCTACACTTTGCTGATTATATTTAAACTTCTTTTAGTCATAAAATTCGTCTCTACATTCATACTACAGTCTATCATTACTAGCCTGTCTCTCATTCAAATATGCTTCATCTTTAGCAGGCCTCCTGCCAAACCCCACACCAGAAGGTTTGAGTATTTTTAAGAAATTACATTGGTAAATCTTTTTAATTCACATGCAAAAAAGTTTTCGGACCGCTCACCTATTTGAATTCATTACTTTTCTTATGGCTTAATATTGTTCTACTGACATCACAGATAATTTCATTAATCAAGAGTGTTATGAAGGATATTTTAGGCCTGGCATGAAGCAACCCCAACCAGTATTGTTCAGATTAGATTTACATCTTCAATGCAAGAGTGTTTTAAACATGGCGTTTCATCATTTACATACAGGGATGGAAACCATTACAGGAGTGCATACAACAAAACTAACCTTGAGCAAATTTTCGTCTGCATACTTAAATCTTACTGTGATCTTCCCTGTCTAACCCCCTTTTCTAGATCTAATTGATTGATTTCATATTGAGCAAAATCTGGCCACACACACACACACAAAATCACTAAAGATGACACAGAACTTAAAGAAGAAGATACTTTCACAAGCATTATCAGAAGAACATATCAATCTTGAAGTCATTTGTTGGCTTGGGTACATGTAGTGCCTGACGTGGGGTGGGTAATAGGGCACTAGCTTGCTTTACATTATCAAGCAATCCCTCTCAAAGTATCATCCAGCATATATATATGGACTCTTTATGTATGCAACTAGACCAGTCTACAAAAGAAAAGCAAACAGCATACAACTTACATGTATATGTACATGAATATATAAACAAATTGTTCTAATAACTAATTGCAGTGCAACTGATCCTTGACCTCTGACCTCTCCCCGTTCACTTTAAGTTCAGTTTTAAGTTATGCTGTATGCGTTATGTTATATTTTGATTAAGACTCACACCTTTGTTATGTTGGTTTTACTTTCATGTGCATGTTTTTGTTCTGTTCTGTACATTTGTTTCATTGTAATTTTGCGACTCCAGGAAGAATAGATTTCATGTAAATCTGTAAATCTATGTAAATCTGGAGATCAAATAAACAAACAAACTGTTACAACAATCAACAACATCAAAACTATTACTACTCCTCATCAGAGGAAACTATTGTGCCATATGCACTGTCATTATCTACCCATGGGTCATACGTTCCATGATTTTCATCTTCATACTCGTCTTCTTCTTCATCTTCAATGTCTGACTCAATCATGACCATTAGTGGATCTTCATCATCTTCATCATCATTTCTATTTCCATCATCATAAGCTTTGTCTGAATGATCATCATCAGGGGGCCTCATGATCATGGGGACTTCTGGGATGTCTGTCAGATACCGAGCAAACAAAGTTTTGGCATGGTACAGATTCCTTTCTATTGAAGCAAGTCTATCAGTTAGCATAGCTACAGCCCCAGAATTGTTAACCAGCTTGTATGATTTCAATGATTCTGCTAATACCGAATGTTCTCTTTTTCCTGTTTCCAAAAACTGGTGCATCTCTCTTGACGCCATCCGCACCTCCTCATCTGCCCTCTTTTTGAGGCAAAAAGCATCTATGGCCTGCCGTTTAACTGATCATGGTACCGCACCCTCTTCCTGAAGAACACACAACAACAAAAAGAAAATAATTAGGGACCTATGATGGTAGTGGAGTAAAATAGAATTCAAATATACCGAGTAATGGTTTTCTGGAATTCTAACACATACACATGCAATTGCACCACCGAGCAAGATCTTTTCATGATACTAATTAGGGTTCCCAAAATGATCTTTTAAACCACTATCAACAAGTCATTCTAGAGTTTTACTAAGTAGCCATTATTGTACAATAATACATGTAGCTGCTGCATGTGTGTCATTCTGAGGATTTGTTAAAAGAGACCAAGTAAACTTACCAACACATCTAACTGCATGTAGCCCTGCCAAGTTGGCTGACAGGCATTGGAGAATTCAATGGTCGCTGGGAACATGTTGTCCTGGGGAGGCCTTGGAATACTACTGTACTTTTTGATGGTTTTGTTGATTTTTTGGTTCACTGATGTGATTTGTTTTGAGATTTTCTTGGCTATGGTCTGACCATCTGAAAGAGAGATTAAAGCAGATGTACATGTATACAGTAAGTTATACATAATTTCAGCTGCAAGTTATGGCACAAACAAAACAGAGAGTCAATTACTTTAAACATGTCATTTTAACACAAGACTGGCAATGTAAAAGACATTACCATGGCGACGGCGCATTTCTTCACAAATAATGCTAATCTACCAATTTTCTTTAAAATCCATCCAAAGCTTCGTGAGTTATAGTGCTAAAACACATCACATACATTGTACTTGTGGACAAAATTCCTAGAATTTCTAGAATAGAGCGTTTGCACTGCCATGACCAGCACAGACAGAAGCCAGCAACCCTTTTTGTCACAGAACAGCTCAGGGGAAGACTGTGAGCAGTGTTCTGTGACAAAAGGGGTTGCTGGCTTCCATCTGTGCTGGTCGTGGCGGTGGCAGTAAACCTTGGTTTGACACCCAATGCAAACACTCTATTATTGCAGAGTGCACACAATAATATACTATTACTAGGCTCGCCCCTGAGGGTCTGCCAAAAAGGCTCCCTCTCAACAAACCATTGTATTTTCTCTTCAGGGACAAGAGGAATGTCCTTTCGGTGGCCTCTCTCCACAGTTTCTCCATAAGCATTCGCCTCTCCTCAGTGTCAATGACTAGTAGTGTGGCTTTGTATTCTTCGTCCTGTTCCTGCCAACGGTTGATGTGGTGTTTCCTTTCAACTTCAGTCAGTTTTTGGTCTAACCTTAACAAATATAAAGAAGTCAATCAATAATGATAATCATAGGACAAATTCTGGTAACAATGCAAATAAATTTCTAAACCAACTGAACTAACTTTAATTGTCCTCGTATTCTATTCTACTCTACATTGTATTGCTTGGAAGGTAAAGACTTACAAACACTTGCGACATAAAAGAGCAAAATCCTATAATTGACAGAAAAATGTGGGCTTTCCATTTCCAGCCATTACTTGTATCCTGCATTTACTTTGGTAGTGATGTTTATTACCACCTGTAAAAAGACAATTGCATGTATTGTTCACAGAAAAAAGTGCAACACTTACTCTCTACATCGAGCTACCAATGCTGCAAGGCTGTTGCATGACTGAATGTCCTTCCTGTCAAAAACATTGCACAAATACATACTTAAACAATATTAACTAAAGTCATATTACAAAGGTAATAATTCTCATAATCTTCTTATAATCCATCCACGCAACTACTAGTATTAAAATCTAATCGATATCATTTTGTGCAGCTTTCCTATTAGACCCGTAAGAGAATTGAACCTGCAACAGTAATGAATTAGAAAAAAATGATGGTATTTCTAAAACTGTCATTTTTTACAGGAATCTTACCGTAGTGAAAAGAAGGTAGACAAGAGCAGGACATACAGCTTCTTCCATTTACTCACAGTTGCTAAAACACCATAAAAAAATAGGTCAACTTGATATGTTACGTACAGACATCTTTCACGCTAATATTGATCAATGATGGTGAAGACTTTGTGGTGAAGCCATAAATAGTTATCATGGCTTCCAATAAGTTAAGGTTGATATATCTGAGCCATCCCTTTTTTAGTATAGAAAAACAAAAGCCTCAGAATTTAGCAATAATTTCTGCTTTCTTAATGAGACTGAGTAATGTTGCAGCAGACAGTTGATATCATATGAAAAATTCCTATTTACATAATACATGTATAATTGTACACATATATAACACATCAAATCTTAGATTGCATTGTAAATTGGACAACATTATTCAATGCCTACATGTCTGCTTTTGTTGATTCCTCTGCGTAATGGTCTCAATCTCCTGCTTTCTCCAGATCTCAACATCCTCTTCAGATACTGCCACTAAGAAGAAAATTATGTTCCTTAGTATGTCAGTTTCAAAAAACTTTACCATCATGTTGCACAATAAAAACTGTTTAAGTTTACTTTCTAAGAAACTGTCTTTTGGCTTGTTATTATAGTCCTAGCTGTGTTGCTTTGTCTCTTGAAAGAAAAAGTTTGTGTTTTACCCGATGAGCATTTGTCTCACAATGCATGAAACAGATTTAAAAAATGCAGAAATTGTCTTTACACAAACTGTAGGAAGAAGGAAAAATAACAACATTGTACATTAGCATGGCCTACATCAGTAGATGTTGATTTATGTGGGTAGCATTCTTAATCATAAGCTGGATGGCAGAGATTCAAGGGTTTATACATGTACATGATGACCAGCAAAGTTGGTTCGGTAAAGTACAACAAAAGCTGGAGCACATGAAGTAAAGGCTTAAGATGCAAGAGTGCTTTAACCTGGGGAAGGGCAATCTTTTTAGCATTGTTATATACCCTTTCATACATTCAAATGTTGACTGACCAATTAAGCCGTAGAGTTTGCACTGGGTACAGAGTTCAAACAGATCTGTCATCATAATTACTAAAAGGCCTAGTGTCAGCTACATGTACATGCAGGTAATGTCTATACGATGCCTTTAAGCACGCTCCATTTTTATTTTGTTTTCTTCTAAATAGTCCAACATCTTTTATGACAACAATGATGCTTCCAAATGAAGCTATTAATCTGTAAACAACTCAGTACATTTCTTAGTTTAGAGAAAAATCTTTTTGTAAAATGAAGAGGCAAAGGTGAATGATAAAATTGAAGACAAAAATAAATACTTAGGAGTACCTGGTGATTGGTCAAGAAGTGTTGCCAGTTCTTCATTTGCCAGCCTGTACGCATTTTCAGCCCTGTCATATGACTGTGCTATGCTGATTGCTGTAGTACAACAGGGATCATAATATATAACAGTTGCTACATATAGACATTATACAAAGCCAAACAAGTTTGCCATAAATGACGTTCATAAATTTTTCTGTGCAAAAGTAAAAATTTTTATCATTTTCTATATTGCAACCTTCTGAAAGTTTTTCAATTTATAGAAGAAATCAAAATGATAAAACCTGCTATTGTTAAACAACTCACTAAAAATCTTCAGCTATACATGTATACCAACACACCGAGTGGTCAAATCAAAATAATCTTGAAGGATGAGATTAGATGAAACTTACCCATATCCGTAACTTTCCTTCTACCATAATGCAGCAAAGCATCTGTCAAAAGGTCACTCCGATGGCTAGGGGTCATTTCCTTGGTTATTGAACTAAACTTTCTTAGAAAAGACCACAGTCTTTCCACACATTCACCGTCACTCAAGCCGAATCCCTGCATGCGACGTGGACTGTACAGTACCTATTATTAAAACAGGCAACATCAAGCGTCTCATGAGATTTTCTTTAAAATACACCGACAAATTGACCAATAACTTAAAGAGATAATGTTTACACTTGACCTGTTCAAAAAGTAACCACAATCATGATAAAATATTACTAAAAAAAGCTGATATCTTTGATATGCCAAGGGTAAGTCTATATTACCAGCACTCCAGTAAGTGTCACAACAGACTGAAATTTCTATATTCAGTTTCTGCAATCACAGCTTCTCCACAGTAAAAGTTAAGCAACTAAACATTTGCACCTTAACATACAAAAGAAAAGGAATTCTATGAAAGTGTTGTTATTGTCAGAGCATTACTTTCTTAATCGCACCCTCTGAGTGAAATCCTATTACTAGTATTAGAGAAGAAGGTTGCATGACAGATGAAATACTGATTTACATGCAAGCCATGTGAGTACAGTAAATAACAAGGTAAATCGTAGATTTCATACCTCAGGGGGTTTTTATATTGTTTCTTTTTTTCAGGTATACATTTTTATGTTTGTATTGTACAGTCATAGGTGGAAATGTGGTCGATGTTATGTTTTAGTGTTAGTTGTATGTAATTGGTATCGTTCGCTCAATCCTTCCCGTGTAAGGATGTCTCCTTCCCCAGAGGTAATAACTACACGCTTTCCCTTAAAAGCTAGACCATGTGGTCTTCACAAATGATCAGTAAATCCAAATGTCATGTACCTGACAGGATGGCTTGTGACCATAACAATGAAAGATGGGTATGGCCAGCTCAATCTTGCCCAACATATCATCCATCCCAGCATTCTAATTAGGAAAAAGATTAAAAAAAGAAAACGTTACCTTTTAAAGTACATAGTTTACCAGTAAATTTACGATAAAAAATGCAGTGCATTAGGAAATGAAAGTAACCTATTAAAAGAATTAAATATACATGTATTATTCATTCAGTATACCATAGAACATGCAAATTTTTTTAACAGAGAAAGTCAGTCATACTTTATCTATAAGAATCTGAATACAAATTTGAAAATTGACATGGCAAGCCACAATCAAATGAAAGAGTTAGCTTGATTAAGAACAATTTCTTTTAAGAAAAATCATCTTTTTCTGTTCCCTTTGCTGGCCCTGGTTTGCAAAAAAGCAACAAAGAATTCACTTTGGCACGGTAAATCTTGCGCTTAGCTGAGCGCTACTATTTTAGGAACAATGTTTCCTAATTCGAAGCCATTTTCTGTACTTGCACCAGTTAACAGGTAATTATTACAGTGTAAAAATAAGGTGTACACCATGAGGCTAACTTACATGCAGATGTGTAGTCAAAATGCAGGCAATGTCATACATGACGAGCACCTTCAAGTCCCTTTGAGGTTGAATGGTGGTGAGAAGATGCTGGATCATATATACAGAATACCCTAGCCTGTATCAAAAATAGGTGCCACAATTACAGTAGATGCCCTAGCTACATCAGTAGAACGGCAGGGACATGTTAAATATTCTGTGAAGTCTGACTTTTAAAGTTTCATGCCACAACCCAAATATGCACTCCAGCCATCATGGGCTTTAAACAAATCCTCAATAGCTGGCTGGGGTGGAGATGGGTTAGTGGGATTGAGTAAGATCAGGAAAGCATTGTCAAGCTGAAGGCACAAAGAGGCTAAATGGGAGATACTACTTCCTATATTTTAAAGGCAACAATGTGACATTCATAGCAACAGTTAGATACGCAAATTATACATTTTGTACTCCATACCTTTCACCGTGGTGCATGTCCATGAATTTCACAGGCATGCTATGCCGACATACTGCCCCAAAAACACCTGTAACATGCAGCTTTTCTTGTCTGCCTTTGGAACGTACTGAACTCCCAGCCTGGAAGTTGTTGCAATCCTGTACGTGTACATTGTGGAAAAGTGATCAGAATTAGAATTCCCTGTTATATGGCTTAAATGGAAATATGTGCTGTTAAAGGAACCCAAACATTACTCACAATGACATTAACTACTACTGTTGGCAATGTAAAATAAAAGAACTTAATACATTAAAAAGACATGTAATTTAAAATAGAATAACATGAACTTCTACTACAATCACTTCTATATCAAGGAGATAATCCCCACCTCATCAGGCTTACTATCCTGCGAATATGAGTCCACGAACTCTGTAGCAGCAGCATCGGGCAGGAAGTACAACTCACTGTGAAGCGTACCCCCTGAACTGCTACCTGCAGATTTTTTCCGAACAAGCCCAAAGTTCGCGTCCAGAGATATTATCCTTTCTGAATCATCCTATATAGACAAATGCAATTGCACAAAATATTCTAGAAGAGCAAAGGAAGAACTGCATATTATGCCATAAAAGAACAGAGGTACATGCACATGTTGGGCTTAAAGACAATTACACAAGATACTAGAGCAGAAGCAATATTATTGTTCTAGTTCTGTAGATACTATTTTTCTCAATTCCAAAATGTAATTGTATTGGCGACTTGACCCTGGACAAGGCATATTATATGGCATCAATATTCAGGTAACCCCCGAATACCCTACAGCCAGGTGAAACATATCATTTTGCAAACAACCATTGCATTGGGTCTTAAGAAGTCTTGGGTTAATCTTAAAAGTCAATGTTTGCAATGTGTTTCTAAATACTTGTCAGACTCTTGTCAATTCATAACCTGAGCAACTTTGTTATCCATTTGGTTTGCCAAAAAAAGTGACTTTGGCACTAATCCCATTGAAACCTATAATGAATATTAAACAATGGAGCCCTCAAAAAACTTGGGAGGCTGTTATGAAAGCCAGAGGTGATCTTGAAAATAAGCAGTTCCTTGGTAATCTGTAACTAAATGTTACAAATGTGGTTGATTTCTTTCAATACAAAGCTTAAGGTGTTCTTTTATAAAATAACGTTTTTATCTGCTCAGATTTCACTCCATGAACACTGCAATATACATTGTATTTTCACCAAAAACTGATACAAATCATGAATATTGTAAAATGTACAAAAGTACAAATGTAAGTTGCTTCCAATGAACCTGAGTATAAATTTTCACAACTTTCAAACAAAATGTGGTATACAGATTAAAGGAGCACATATTGTCATAGAGGGAAAACCTTACCAGGGGGCATGCAGGGCATGCTGTTCCATTGTCAACTTGTGGACAAAGGTGTTGCAGTGTCCTCTTTCTGTGGAGATAGTAGTGAAATTCTGCCATCGGCTGCCCAATCAGGGCCTTGTACAGGTTATTGCCCTAAATATAACAAAAAAAGTGTGTAGAAGGGTCTGATAACAACCATAGCCAAAGATAAAGGAACATTATGCATGTAAGCACTGGCAACATTTTTCCAAGGTTGTAATGAATGTTTTAAAGTGATGTTTACTTTGATGCACCCATTTAAAACGTAACACATACAAAACATATTTTACTATAATATCAAACTCATTGACATAAAATGTGGAGTTTATCTGAACTGTACATTGAAGCTGAATCATTCAATGTGTACAAGAGTGTGTCTTTACAACCAGTATTGGAAAGTCAAAGTACTTTTAACTTGAAAAGAAAAGCAGAAAGCCTTAAAGGTATGATAAGCAGACTAAGTGCACACCCCATAAAAAGAGTCAGTCCATTACATTGGCATTAGTCCAATTATTCCACCACAAAAAAGACAATTTTAGTACAGACTAACAAATCGAATCTCTCAATTTTCTGCATATACAAAATTTTGAAATTTTCTGAAGAACATTTCAAGTGTCAAACACTTTCAGGCATCAACATGATAATTAGGAAAAAGAATAGAATCAGTGTTTGTGTTAATGTTTATGAAGATTTACCACTTTTGTGGAAAGATTCACAGAACAGGTGACTAGGACCTCTTTAAAGATGTCAAACCTGAGACCAGAATGTAAATTTGAATCACAATGAGAAGGAACCCTCAACTTCTTTTCGATGAATGTGGTGATGTTGTTTCACACCATGGGGCAGCTTTTAGATACATGAAAATCATAATTTTACCTCAGTTGTAGACAGATTGGACTTCCACCTGACAGCATTACAGAAACCTAGTACAGACACTTGACATTCCAATGTCAGTACTGTCAACCACTCCAGCAATGAAGTGGAAAATGCTGTTTGAGGCTTTTCTGCTGTGGCTGGCCAAAGCCCAAATCGAAGCAAGGTACAGGCATCCTCTTCATGTCCACACAGGAAAATTTTCCAGTAACGGAGACGGCCTAAGAGTAGATAAACAAAGTACGCTTGTGAAAAAATATATCACTTTCAGAGAGGATTACAAACAGCAAAACTCAACATTCTTTGTTGGAACATGTTTAGCTTTCAAGAATAGTAGCTACATCTTTCATTTTATCAACTTGGCAGAGATTTTGAGTATAATATATGCATAATGCATAGTATAAAGTATAATGTATGAAAACGTTTTCACAAATAGACTTTTTTCGTATTGAGTCAAACATATAAAACATACAGTTCTTTGGCCTTGCTAAAATGATACGGCTAAGTACTCAGTTGTCACCTTACAAAATGTATATGTCTTTCCCCCTTGTAACAGGGCAATAACACATCACATTTCACAATCAGTCAGTATACAAGTAAGTGTATAGAGCCTGCATGAACATTTAGCAGAAATCTTGAAATTTACTACAGACTTTCCATGATGTACTTAGGTTTTAGTCATTTTGTTTTTCTCAAATGACATTTTACTTAATAAAAAAAATTTCTATCAACAACAACAAAAAATCACAGGTATCATGTCCTGACATGAACATGTATGTCTACAGTAGTTCCTTGCACGTAAGTTAAAATGAATCCTTTGCTTAATCACAGCATTTTGAAATGCAAAATGCTCTGTAGTTCATCTGGTAAAAAAATTTATTGTAGAAGGCACTTTGCTGTATATCATATGTGCAATATTAGCTCATCTAGTAAGCCATTAGCTTATAATTATGTTAGTTCGTCAGTCCAGTCTTATTGATAAATGGATACCAGAATGGAATAACTACTGATAAAAAGTCTAAGATGGTTGATGGGAGATTGACAAATTACAATATGTTTTTACCTTCAGTGAGTACCCATAAAGTGCCATGTTGCCAGAGGTGAGCAGTGCAACATGACTTAAGGTAGAAAACTCTCAGTGAAAAACTCAGAAGCAGATCTCATGGGCACAATACTTTTTTTTTTACTTTCACGATTTTTTGAAGTGATGATTCCAAGAACCAACACCTTAAATTGGTGTGGCCTAAACTTTGTCACATCATGATTACAAAAGTACTATACATCTTAACAGTAGTCACCACATTGTTTGCACAATGTTCCATAACCCAACTCTCATGTCATAGGTTTTACAGCATTAACATGCAACTTTTCCAGCCACGCATATATGATGTACTAATGTAGCTACATGTATACATAGCAGAACACAAAAATGGACCCTGTGAATTACCTGAATTGTCAAAAACCCTAAAGGTCCTTAATGACCTGTTATCACAGTCGTGGTCTGTTCTCTCAAGAACAGTGGTCTCCAGGTTCTCAAGTTTGAAAGGTTTGAAATGATCTCCCTGGAAAAAATCATCAGATACAGTAAGTCTAATATTCATTACAATGTTACATGTATGTACAGTATATGCATGCATGTCATTGATGACTGAAGCAAAAAGGTAAAGGTACTCGGCCTTTTACACTGTATAAGAGGGGACTGTAAAGGCACCAAAAACTACAATGTGAAAACACAATATTTTGAGAATAAAAGGACATTGTCTTAGATAAATATACTTGCAAAATAAGCAGCCATAGGCGACATATCTCCGTGAAGTTTTATATTTTGCAGATTGGGAACAGTATAGTTATAATATAAAGTAAGCAGTGTCAACTGTGCCGACATGACACACTGCACTGTCTACTGTGCAGGCCCGGCACACTGGCACACTGCAGTGCAGTGTCAACTGTGCAGGCCCGGGCTGTGCAACTGTGCCGGGCGACAACATTTCAAATACAATATAGAAAATAGGGGTGTTTCTGAAATATGCATTTACTTCAATATGAAAACCGCTATGGTAAAAAGAAAAACACATGCATCATCACAGACATAACGACACACCACATACCCAATTTCACAAAAATACAACGTACGGAACCATGACTTTTGGCTGCTGACACATTTCAGAACTGCCCCCCATCCTTTATAAACCATGGGCGACAAATCGTATCCAGTACACCACGTATCTGTATTATCCTTTGCTAACCCAACACCTCCCATCCAACAACGCTTTACAGGCGGATGGTTCCAAAATGCCTACTAAAATTAGGGGTGCTTTTGAAATATCATATCCAAAACGGAAACAGCTACAGTATAAATAAACATTTGTGCATCATCACAGCCATGCCTGCAGACGACGTACCGAATTACATGCCGATATAACATAGGGAACCTATAGTTTTAGCTGCAAACACGTAAAACCAACTGAACTGAATACTCCGCCAGAGATCAGGATCTCCTTCACGGCGTAATAATACAATTTCATGTTATATCTAATAACATTTCTAGATGTGACAAATACATGTACTTTTATATAGATAAAATTGTACACCATATTCAATAGAGCTTATTCACCATACGTCATGACGTCATCATCCCTCATCTCCCTAGCGCAGCCATTTTGGGGTGCAACTCAACCGCGAGCTTCCTACCCTAAAACCAGAGATTACAGCGGGGCTGGCAAACAACTACCGTCCTAATAACACTATCCAGACGTCCAGGGAGGTTTTGCCTCCCCGTACTTAGTGTAACTACTGGCGAAAACCTCCCTGGACGGCTCGATAGTACGTTACGGGTACGGGTACGAGTTTCCAAACGTCAAAATGGCAGACAAAAGGGAGGTAAACTGTCTTTCGTCCGGTTACACGAAGAGTTTACCACCTCTCGTACTACAGCGTTACCGGAACAAGATAAAATCTGTTTTGACTGACCCGTTTATGCTGAGGTTTGAGCGGTTTGATGATAGAGACCGTCTCCCGCCAGTGGAGTCCATGACTTAGCATTGTATTTGGTGGTGGACACAAGTTTTTACACCAAGGAACGGTTCGAGTCAGGAAGCGTACAACTACGTTGTATCAGGGTGTGTAGAGACATTCGGGAAAGTTGCATAGTGACAAGTACGTTGTAGTGAGGAAAGAAGATCATCCTCAGTGGCAGTGCGCACTGCCGCGACTGTCTTGCTCAGTGCATACTGCCGCAACTATCTTACCGCTTCCTGGCCTTTCCCCGTCCTTGTCCCACATCTGACCACGATGTGAGACACCATACTGGTGTCACAAAATGTAGATTCTTGCCAAAACTACACAACTATCGCCAAGAGTTTGCATAGTGCACAATGGCGATAGCCGTATGTTGCACCCCAACATGGCGGACAAGGCTTGTTGCTATGGGTCGCTAGGGGGGAAGTCACGTGACAATCTGTGATGAATAAGCCCTATACTAAACATACCTGCCACTGCTCTGGCTGGTGACATGGCGTAATGTGAATCCGCACACAGCAACTTTCACAATACACGACACTGGGCCCACAATCCTCACACTTCAATGGGAAAGGTTCCTTGCAGTGGCAAAAGGAACAGACATAAGACGTTGGTCCTGCAAGTTGGGTGGCAGTGTCCAACATCGGGTCTCTCAGTTCCTCCCAACAGGCCAGCTCCCTCTCTACAGCTGCTCTATATTTACTAGTAGGCTGGGACTGTGGTTCAGGTGTGTTTGGCTGATCTAGAACAAGGGGGTTGTCAGGTTGAGGTGGATTTGCAGGTGTGTCAGGTTGTGTTGTGATAGGCATGTCAACAAAGACGTCACTGTGAGAACCGTCCAGGTTATGTCTCCTGACCCGCAGCCTTGGCCTTCTCGGGACACTCCACCCCACACGTCTCTTTCCTCCCATTCTGTAAAAGAAAATCATGTTGGTTACTAAGGTGGAAACTATTAGGGTTGATGCTTGATGCTGATAAGCAATATGATAACATTTCTATAGTAAAACTAAAATATCAGACTTTTTTACCTTTATCAATTGCTACAGAAATGTTAGTGAAAACTTTGGTTCAATATAATAATGGTTTAATATCAAAACTACCCGTGCAATCGCAGGCCCAACAGTGCAGAATTTATTTATGCAGGGTTTACAAATGAGTCGAATCATATAATATTCTATCGACTTCCTTGGAAATCAGCTGATTAAGAAAGTGCTGATTAAGCTGATTAAGGCACTGATCGAGAAAGTTCAACACAGACAAGGGCAACAGGACTAGTACCCTCCCTGCAGGAGTTGCCCTACTGCTCCAGGTTGCAGAAGCTGAAGTTACCGTCACTTATTATAATTAGATATAGAAGAGAGGGGGGATATGATACAAGTATGGGTACAATATGGGTACAAATTCATGACCAAAAGAGAGAGGGTGGAACCGGAAGAGTTCTTTGAGACAAGAAATGAAGAATGGCGGAGAAGACCAGAGGTCATTTCAAACTGAAAGTTTCGCTAGCTAAGTCTACAGTGAGACGACAGTCGTTCGCTGTTAGATCAGTGCAATCCTGGAATTCCTTGCAATTGCCTAGTTGTGTAGTAAATGCTGAAAGTGTCAACTGTTTCAAAACAAGGCTGGATAAATATCAGGACATTAAGAAGAAATACCAAGACTGCAAGAGTGACAAGAGGGTGTTATACTACAGGCTAACTGCAGCACAAGGGATTCTCAAGGTATTCTGAAGGTTAACCCCTGTCCTGCTGGCATTTCTGACAATATTTTTCAGTATTTTCATGTCTTAATCAGGTCATAAACCCATGACTTTTTTGCCCTGCGATGGCATAATTACTTCCGCATTCGTTGCGTTTCGCTGCAGTGTGATGCGTTCCACGAGAAATACCCCCAAATCATCATACAGTATTTAGGAATGGAACTATATGTGCTTCCCTACATTTGCAGGGAGCTGCACTACAAGGGTTTTTTAAAGAACTTAAGAAGTACTACACAATGCACACATAGATAAAGATTAAACAATGTAAGTCTCAGTCACATCTTATCCTTGCCTTGTATTATATCATGCTGATTGAAAATGACAAAAAATCTGAACATATATTGTGTAATACTATTATTGGCAGCATCAAAATTTGGTTCCTCTGTCAGCATTTTTGTATATGATGACTACTACTACATACTTACATGGAAATCATGTCACTTACCTACACTAAAGCCGTTTTAAAGAAGCAACAGTGCCTAGTATAGTACTTTATATATATAATACCTTAGATCATGCAACAGGTTACCCTGGACTGGACTGGGACACTGAGAGTACAAGCACAATCCTCGTGTATAAAAATACTCGGCCGCGTATAGAACAAATACATGTGACAAAACGGCATGACATGTCAGGAAGCTACACAAAAATCATAAATCACAGACTCAGATCACAGACCACATGGAGAACGAACTCTGCTCAGCTCCGTCCGTCCCAACAAGCACCGTGATGCATGCACCAGGGCTTGCTGTGACAATAGAACGCACAAATGAAAGGCAGATAAGTCGGCAAAAACATTCCCACTTCCAAATCAGTCGTGCATCAGTCGTGGTCTCGTGGATTATATTAAGGAACAAGAGCAGGAGGACTAACCTGTGACCTTCTACTTAAAAAAGGGCGCCCGTCGAGGGAAGCGAGAGAGGTGGTGGGGTGGACCCAATCCCGACACGCACCGCGCAGTTTTTGGTTACTTTGTAGTGAGGATTGTCACTAACCATGTATACCCGTTATACCGTTGTATGATGGTTATGCGATGCTACTGACTAACCGTGGGCCATGGTTTACAAGAACTATCATAAACCACAAGAGAAACGGGTGACCAGAGCTGGTCGGGTGTACAGCCCAGTTGCTCCAGTAAGTGATCATTTCTAACAGTGTTGTGGTCATGGTGGTAGGTACCTTCTCGGGTTTCATTGCTCCGGTAATTTGGCAACCAATCTGCCTGAAATTGAACATAGCCTTTCATAACTATTTAAAGTTCATTGCTATATCTTATGCCTCTTTTAAGGAACAGCCTGCCCGGAGCTGCCATTTCCAAAAAACGGCAGCAGGACCAAAGGTTATCTTCACGGAGACACAGTCACATTTTCCTGTAACGAAGGCTACGAACTGTTCGGTTCTGAAAACAGAACTTGCCAGGCCAACCAGAGCTGGTCGGGTGTACAGCCCAATTGCTCCAGTAAGTGATCATGTTTTGACAGTGTGTTTGCCATAGTGGTGGGTACTTTCTCGGGTTTAATTGCTCCAGTAATTGTAACCACTCTTAACAATATAGTGTTGTATTTGGCAATCCATCTGGTTCAAGTTGCCCGTAGCCTTTCCTAACTAAAAGTACCCACTACATAGGATCTTATACATTTTTAGGAACAACATGCCCAGAGTTACCGAGCCCAACCAACGGCAACAGGACCGAAGGTCATCTTTACGGAGACACAGTCACCTTTTCCTGTAACGAAGGCTACGAACTGATCGCTTCTGAAAACAGAACTTGCCAGGCCAACCAGAGCTGGTCGGGTGTACAGCCCAATTGCTCCAGTAAGTGATCATGTTTTGACAGTGTGGTTGCCATAGTGGTGGGTACTTTCTCGGGTTTAATTACTTCAATAATTGTAACCACTCTTAACAATATAGTGTTGTATTTGGCAATCCATCTGGTTCAAGTTGCGCGTAGCCTTTCCTAACTAAAAATACCCACTAAATAGGATCTTATACATTTTTAGGAACAACATGCCCAGAGTTACCGAGCCCAACCAACGGCAACAGGACCGAAGGTCATCTTTACGGTGACACAGTCACCTTTTCCTGTAACAAAGGCTACGAACTGATCGGTTCTGAAAACAGAACTTGCCAGGCCAACCAGAGCTGGTCGGGTGTACAGCCCAGTTGCTCCAGTAAGTGATCATTTCTAACAGTGTTGTGGTCATGGTGGTAGGTACCTTCTCGGGTTTCATTGCTCCGGTAATTTGGCAACCAATCTGTCTGAAATTGAACATAGCCTTTCATAACTATTTAAAGTTCATTACTATATCTTATGCCTCTTTTAAGGAGCAGCTTGCCCAGAGCTTCCATTTCCAAACAACGGCAACAGGACCGAAGGACATCTTTACGGAGACACAGTCACATTTTCCTGTAACGAAGGCTACGAACTCATCGGTTCTGAAAACAGAACTTGCCAGGTCAACCAGAGCTGGTCGGGTGTACAGCCCAATTGCTCCAGTAAGTGATCATTTCTAACAGTGTTGTGGTCATGGCTGGGTCATGGTGGTAGGTACTTCTCGGGTGTCATTGCTCCGGTAATTTGGCAACCAATCTGCCTGAAATTGAACATAGCCTTTCATAACTATTTAAAGTTCATTGCTATATCATATGCCTCTTTTAAGGAACAGCCTGCCCAGAGCTGCCATTTCCAAACAACGGCAACAGGACCGATGGTTATCTTTACGAAGACACAGTCACCTTTTCCTGTAACGAAGGCTACGAACTGATCGGTTCTGAAAACAGAACTTGCCAGGCCAACCAGAGCTGGTCGGGTGTACAGCCCAATTGCTCCAGTAAGTGATCATGTTTTGACAGTGTGGTTGGCATAGTGGCGGGTACTTTCTCGGGTTTAATTGCTTCAGTAATTGTAACCACTCTTTAACAAAATAGTGTTGTATTTGGCAATCCATCTGGCTTCAGTTGCGCGTAGCCTTTCCTAACTAAAAGTACCCACTAAATAGGATCTTATACATTTTTAGGAACAACATGCCCAGAGTTACCGAGCCCAACCAACGGCAACAGGACCGAAGGTCATCTTTACGAAGACACAGTCACCTTTTCCTGTAACGAAGGCTACGAACTGATCGGTTCTGAAAACAGAACTTGCCAGGCCAACCAGAGCTGGTCGGGTGTACAGCCCAATTGCTCCGGTAAGTTAACATGATTTCACAGTGTGGTTGCCATAGTGGTGGGTACTTTCTCGGGTTTAATTGCTCCAGTAATTGTAACCACTCTTGACAATATAGTGTTGTATTTGGCAATCCATCTGGCTTCAATTGCGCGTATCCTTTCCTAACTAAATGTACCCATTAAAAGGGATCCTATGCGTTTTCAGGAACAGCCTGCCCAGAGCTGCAATTACCAAACAATGGCCAGAAGACTGACGGTAATCTTTACGGAGACACAGTCACCTTTTCCTGTAACAAAGGCTACGAACTGATCGGTTCTGAAACCAGAACTTGTCAGGCCAACCAGAGCTGGTCGGGCGTACAGCCCAGCTGCTCCAGTAAGTTATCATTTCTAACAGTGTTGTGGTCATGGTGGTAGGTACCTTCTCGGGTTTCATTGTTCCGGTAATTTGGCAACCAATCTGTCTGAAATTGAACATAGCCTTTCATAACTATGTAAAGTTCATTGCTATATCTTATGCCTCTTTTAAGGAGCAGCTTGCCCAGAGCTTCCATTTCCAAACAACGGCAACAGGACCGAAGGACATCTTTACGGAGACACAGTCACATTTTCCTGTAACGAAGGCTACGAACTCATCGGTTCTGAAAACAGAACTTGCCAGGCCAACCAGAGCTGGTCGGGTGTACAGCTCAATTGCCCCAGTATGCGACCACTTTTAACATTATGGTATTGTATCGAAATTGATAATTGGTTTGCAATATTTTGTTCAACTGAATTTAAAACAGGTCATTAACACAATACTATACGTTTCAACTATTTCCTGTTCATGCCCTAGATATCGCAATGCTGGCGGCAAAAGAATCTCCAAATGTCTTGTCGTGGAAATCAAATTATATTCATTCTGTTCTTGTAGCACTTTGTTGCTATTATCACTGTCCAATTGCACGTAGCCTTTCCTAACTAAAAATACTTAGGATCTTATATGTTTTTTTAGGAACAGCCTGCCCCGCGCTGCCATTACCAAACAACGGCAACAGGACAGAAGGTCATCTTTACGGAGACACAGTCACCTTTTCCTGTAACGAAGGCTACGAACTGATCGGTTCTGAAAACAGAACTTGCCAGGCCAACCAGAGCTGGTCAGGAGTACAGCCCAATTGCTCCAGTAAGTGATCATTTCTGACAGTGTTGTGGTCATGGTGGTAAATACCTTCTCGGGTGTCATTGCTCCGGTAATTTGGCAACCAATCTGCCTGAAATTGAACATAGCCTTTCATAACTATTTATTTACTATTTATAACTTTAAAAGTTCATTGCCATATCTTATGCCTCTTTTAAGGAACAGCCTGCCCAGAGCTGCCATTTCCAAACAACGGCAACAGGACCGAAGGACATCTTTACGGAGACACAGTCACATTTTCCTGTAACGAAGGCTACGAACTGTTCGGTTCTGAAAACAGAACTTGCCAGGCCAACCAGAGCTGGTCGGATGCACAGCCCAATTGCTCCAGTAAGTAACCCCTTTCGAAATTGTATTGTACAGGAATGTATCCGGATAATCTGTTTGTAATGCCTTCTTTAACTAGAACAGGTCATTAACAATACTTTACGGATCATCTGTTTCCTGCTCATGCCCTAGATATTGCAATGCTGACCACAAAAATATCTACAAATCTCTGGTCAGGGAAATTAATGTTACATGTTCTAGTACATGTAGTACTTTGTGCTATTATTATTGTCCCATAAAAGACATTAATTTTCTTACGTCAGCTTTTAACTGTGTTACAGGAAAACTCTGCCAGCAACTGACGGCACCTTCTTATGGCAACTTCAGCGGCGGCAGTTCTTATGGGGACATCGTGACTTATCACTGTGACCCTGGATACGAGATCAGTGGCTATGAAAACCGAACATGCCAGTCAGACCAGACGTGGAGCGGCACACAGCCTACATGCGTCCGTAGGTTGTTTCCTTTGTTTCCCATGCCCATGATCCTGTCTCGTCGAGTTTCCAACGTTCAAACGTTTCGTGACAGATTGTTACTTTACTGTACTTAGATGATATCTTTGAGCATCTCTAACATAGCAAGGTGCACCATTACGCGTAGCCTTTCCTAACTGAAGTACTTGGGATCTTATGCTTTCTCTTAGGAACAGCCTGCTCAGAGCTACCGCTTGCTACCAACGGCAACAGGACCGACGGTTATCTTTACGGAGACACAGTCACCTTTTCCTGTAACGAAGGCTACGAACTGATCGGTTCTGAAAACAGAACTTGCCAGGCCAACCAGAGCTGGTCGGGTGTAAAGCCCAATTGCTCCAGTAAGTGACCGTGTTTGACAGGTACTTTGTTGTGTTGGGTAGTGTAGTGGTAGGTACGTCGTAGTGTTTAATTTTCATTTATAAAGTAAACGTGAAAAAGTGTTTTGAATTATTTAGTGTCGACGGGACGAAGAAGCAACTATCAAGTTAGTGTACTAGGAAAAGTACCGCAAACACGTTCCACTTACATTTGTAACAGGCGACCTTTGTTTTTCAATCAAACTGAACAGAGTTTTCTCGTCCCTCCAGTCTGCACGTATCCACTTGGAATGGAATCTGGTGCCATACCTGACGACAGTATTACTGCATCCTCTACCTGGGGTCCTGATCACGAGCCCTACCGCGGACGGTTAAACGGTGTTGCTGGTGTGGGCGCTTGGTCAGTCGCAACCAACACCATCGGGGAATGGTTGCAGGTTGGCATGCATTTTGGTACATTAGACAAACACGATTCTACTTGTTAATTTCAGGACGGAAAAGAGAATTTTACATTTCACATATAATCCACTGCTGACCGAGTCACGTGTGCCATCTGCATCACGTGACTTCACAGAAGCAGTGGATTGTTCATACCTTAACAAAGACTGGAGTTGCACAGTCGAAAATTTGAGTAAGTATAATGTCTTTTCTTGGAAATTACAGTTTAAATTTGCTTTATCATTACGGAAAAATTTATGAATTCAGGTGGATTTAGGAGAAATGAAGACCGTCACAGGCACCATCATTCAGGGTCGCCACAATGATAACCTCCAGTTGGTGACTTCCTACAAACTACAGTACAGTGTAGACGGCCTTAGTTGGACGACGTATGCAAGCAGCGATGGCTCCGAAAAGGTATCTTATATACAAAGGTATCCCCTTTTTAAAAATCAAACAAAAGAAGGAATCAAATACGTCCTAGAACATTACGAGGAGGAACCAATAACGGTTGTTACCCATTAGGGTTTAGGTTTGACTTGCCATTACTTTTTAAGTTAACGCCATTAGTATCATTTGTCTCCATCATTTGTATCGGCGACCAGCTGAATATACTATGCAAAAGAATTTTTGAAGCTCATCTTAATTATCCTCGTAACGTCTAGGTGTTTCCAGGCAACATCGACAGGAACACCCCTGTAACCAACCTATTGGACAATCCCAGCGATGCCCATTATGTGCGTTTCCTGCCTCAATCCTGGTATGAATGGATGAGTATGAGAGTGGAGGTTCTAGGCTGCAGCGCTAACGGTAGGTTTCTGTTGAAAATCGTTTCATTGGCACCTGACTCATTGAATTTATTGCATATTGTTAACATGTTCCTCTGCTGGTGTATTACATCTATTGTATAATCGTATTATGAAATTAGAGATTCCAGTTACATCGTTTTTCATCGCCACTGTACGTGACCGTTGGCAACAGTAGAAAATTGAAATAATCTATACAGGTAACGATGTAACAATGGTTCACGAACGTTACCATCCCTGCCCCAATATCAGGTTGTTGCGCTCGAGTGTTATCGTAATCAATCCCTCTTCCCCAGGTGTATGGCTGTCACGCGATTCGTCATGGGTTGTGAACTTCACCGGCACACCGTGGGTGGACAACGGAGTGACATACGATGCCACAAAAGCCTTGGATGGAGACACTAGTACCTACTGGAACACCATAGATACCGGGCAGAACTACAACAACTGGTACATCGTACTGGACATCGCAGCGCCCCAAACTCTGACTCGAATCGCAGTGTACAGCTACGGAGACACCACCCATGACATTTCAGCCTTCAAGTTGCAAAACTCTCAGGTCGTTAGTCCATACAGCTGGGAGGACGTGGTGTCCGTCGATAATGTGCAGGGAGGGACGGACAAGAGGCAAGAGTTCGGCGGTTTCCAGAGAACAGCGCGGTATTGGAGGTTCGTGGTCACGCAAACCCACGAGGGCTGGCAGCCTTATCTCACTGAACTCAACCTCCAAGCGATGTCACCAGGTAAAGGAGATGTTTTTTGGAGGTATTTTTGGTCGAGCATACAGCCCGATTGCTCCAGTAGCCATTAAGTCCGATTTGTCTTTTAAATAATTAAAAGTTAACAAGCAGGTTGTTTTGAATTCCTGTTTTTCTTGTCACAAAATGGCAGAGAATTAGCAAGTAGTTTAGATGCGAACAATTCAAAATAGGATCGACGTCATTTTTGCATTTTTGTCTCTGCTTCTTCTGAAAGGTGGTTGCCGTACCTGATCTGACTGTATGTTGTTTTATCAAATAGTAAAACACGGCCTAACGCTCAGGACCAGCGCTAATTCGTATTATTCTGGGAGTCCTGATCCTTTGACAGTTGAAATCTTTTCTGACGTTTGTGATGATGTCTGCACGACAAGGACTGTCTTTGGACTTACAGAAGTCGGGTAGGTAATAACATACGTGTATGCCGTACATAACTGATATAGTCTCGATCTAATGGTTCGTCTTTCTCAAGTAACAGAAAATTTACCAAGAGTTCAATGAGGCGTGTCAATGCTTATTTAGAATCGACTGTAGTTTCTTGTGTTCATGGTGACAGTGTGATAAATGAGTGACTCTTGCATTTTGATTTTACACCGATATGTAAACATGTAATCGTTTCGGCAAGAGTGTGCTCTTCATATAATGGATCTTTGATTTTATCTCGTTACATGCACAACATCAAAGGACCGAGTACAATCGACACTTTGCCGCTTCCAATTTTGGTGATCCCACGCGACTTCGACTTACAATTTCAGGAGACGACTGTCTCAAACTAGACTGGGTAAGCCACTATAAACTACTAATTCATCAGTACACGTATTTCTGTTTAGTCTGGAACCAATTACTAATGTTTTTGGGCTGATGTCATTACATTTTTTTCCAGGTTGGTGTATACAATGTTTACACGGGGCAACACTATCGTTTTTCCTGTCCCAGTAACGGTTGCCAGTTATCAACTGATCCCACTGAGAGTAGCCGCCAGGTGGTCTTAGATATTGATGGTTAGTAATTTTTTTCGCTTCGTATTTGACTTAGATTTAGTGTGAGATAATTTACGACAGGTAAGGTCATTTTCCTAAAGTGTAAAAAGAAATTTGTCCAATGATGACTCGAACGTAGAATGGAAAAAAATGTGATTACAGGTTAAAGAGCTGAGAGCTGATTCCTCCTCAACATGACAGCATCGGCGGTTACAGTTATTACCTTCGCCAGAATGTTATGTTTTCGGTTTTTCTATGGTGTTGTGTCTGTGGGTGTTAGCGGCACAATTCGTGAAGGTATGGATGAATGTTAATGGTTTTTGGTAGGTAAGTTACTGTTTGGAAGACGAGGATAAGGTTATGGCTGGTTCCTACGTCAATGCAGTGGACTTTTTGTGTTTGTTGGTTTGTTTGTGAGCAAGATAACTCAAGATTCCAACAGTGAATCGTGATAAATTTAGTAGGTGGGTAGGGTTGTGAAAAAGGAAGGTCAAGTTTTAAAATGGGCCAAATGGTGGGGTCCTACGTTACTGCAGTTAACCTTTTGTTTTTGTCGGTTTGTAAATGAGCAGGACAGCTCGAGATGCTGTGGATGGATCGTGATAAGATGTAGTGCTTTGGCTTGTAAATTGCACCCCATTGTTGTACGATCAACGTTACAGAACGGACTGGAATATCGGCAATCAGCCGTTTCACAACGGCGTGGAATATATTCTCCGTATCCTAGTTGATCAGAATATCGCGATCAGACGTTCTGTATCGAGTGATCATGATCGTCAACTAGGATGATCGCATGATGATTGGTAGCTCGCGGTGCGCGGTGTATCTTGGGATATACCAAGATGGCGGCGTCACAGAAAAAACACGCGAAAATGAGTACTTTGGAGGTCAACTTTGACGGGATATATCTCGTCTTCAAATCCTTTTGGAATCCTCAACTGACCTACACACGGTTGTCTGACTCGCCGACATCACGGGGACAAATAACCAGCCTCGTTTGACGTATCCTGACCGTACTAGTCGACTTATTTTTACCATCCAAACCACCTGAAGTCCCAAACGTTTTGCACGGTAAGTGATTCTGAAAAGCATATACATTATTCTTTTTCCATACAAATTATATAGAAGTAGATGTAGAACGGTAAAGTTCGAAGAGGGGTCTTGTATAATTTGTAGCTTCACTAGAAGTTGTTCTTACCTCGCTAGACCAAAATTAACGTTATAGGTTCAAATAGTGGAAACTAGGCTAGACGTGGTCTCTAGAAGTTGCAGTAACATTTATTACTATATCATATCAAGGAGATTCTACAGAGATAGTATAACCTCCTTGATCATATGTCCTCAGGTTTTTCTAGCAATATAGAGTAGAGTATACATAATATACATGCACATACAAAGACAATGGACAAGCGGTAAAAGTTTGTTTTGCTGTAACAGTTGCGTATTTGTTGATACTGCACATATATATTCATCAAAGAAAGGCACATATATATATATTCATTAGTGGCCCTTCTGCCTCATCACATATTCTGTGGAACCCAACTCTGGAATGGGTTTGAACTTGTTCTTTTGGGTGATGGTGATAAGGGAGCTTTGGCCTGGGTATAGATTTCAGTATTTTAGGTGATTGGCTTCATGTGCCATATGTCAAACTCAATGCCATGTAAAGGTACCAGCACAAAAAAGCATCATGCATCACCTCATTCCAAGGTGACATTGATAGGCATACACACACACACACAGACACACACAGGCACACATGCACACAGACACACACACACACAGGCACACATGCACACAGACACACACACACACATGCACTCACGCGCGCACACACACACACACATACACATGCACTCACGCACACACAGGCAAGCACGCACATATACACATGAACTCACACACGCACAGACACACGGACACATACACACATACTAGTACATAGATGCACATGCATATATAGTATACACACAAATTTGTAATCTGCATCAGATCTCTACAATTCTGCCTGTATATGATAGACAATGAAATACATGTATAGTGCTAAATTGATTGGGTTCTAGCTAGGATGTCATTAAAATGAATAATACCATAATTGTTTTCACTTAACATGTACCAACATCCATTCCTTGTTGTTACCCATATAGGTTGGGATACCCTGGATAAGTTTGCTCAATAGAACGCCTACTGGAAGAAGTGGAAAGGAAGAATGTCAAGCTGAACATCATTTATGACATCCCTTGTATCCTTCAGTCTCATCTAAAGGTTTGTTGCATAGTGTTCATTGCTTTGACACAAGTCTTGACCTGACACTCCCACCTGCTAGCCTGACTACATCTAATCCTCCAGTTAGGCACCTACAGAAGCTTGATGGCCAAGGAATCATTAATCAGGAACGACTCAATCAAGTTGATGTATATAGTTATGCAGACATTGGACCTATTATTGAATGGTTTCTATAGCTACAAGAGATGGTTCGAGTTAGTGCTGTATGGCCACAAGCTTTCAGGAAGGAGGCTCAATCAGCCCCTGACAGTGAAAGATGTGTAACAAGCTATCACACAAGCCTATATGTACCTTTTGTTTGGAAGGTCTTACTAATAATGACCGACACTTGATAACAAGATTATCAATTTCTGTGTAATTTCAGGCTTGTGATGTGTTTGATTTTATTATGTTATTTACAGGTCCATTAATTTAAAGCCAGACATCATCAAATTAAAGCATAAATCAAGAAATTCAATTGGTGTAGCTTCATGTATTATGCACATTGCATTTTCCCTTGAAACTCCTTGAGTAGAGACAAATAATGAATGTTTATAAGCATTAATTCACGGGATGCTTGCTTGCCTTCTCAGAAAAGGGGAGGAGTCTGTTGGAAAGGATAACAGTGGCACTTGATGTGTTCGATGCATATGGCCACAAGTCAGCTTGCCAGGTAAATTTTATTGTACGTGTATATTGATGACATCTATCATAATACAGGTGCTAATGCTAATATAAATATTGTCTTGTCTGTAAATGGGACAAAAATGTGAATACATTACAGATCCTTTGATTCTGGAACTTGGGTACCTGAAGTATCCATTTCTGGTTGCTTGTGTACATACATGTACATGTACATTTCTACATATAAGTTACACAAAACTTCCTTTTCCAGTCTCACTGAGTGACATAGAGCTATGGTCCCAGAGGGAGAAGACAGCATCTGGCCAGACAGATAATGCAGCTGTCTACCAGTCAACAGTCCTGAGGTATGTACAAGTACAATTCGTTATAGATAAGTTACCAAACTTTTTATGGTTACATACCAGTACTAATGTAACAATTAACTGGAAAAGTTTCTTTATTCACTGTAGAGGACAATGCTCACTCTAGACAAACCAGGGACTCATACAGGGCCAAGGGATTAAAAGATTTTCATACAGAGCCTGAAAATTATGCATGGAATACAACTTGGCAACTTGTTATGGAGCTTGTCTTATATTTCAAAATGCAAATGCAATACATTTGTAGTCAAAAAACTTATATCACAGGAAAAAATCAAGACAGCAATGAATTTACTATACAAATTGCATGTCTTTTGTGTATGGTGGTGCAATGCATTTCCATTTCTAAGCAATACTTCTTTCTATTCAGGTGGAACAAAAACACAAGATCTAACAATGTTGGACTGAATCTAGCGAAGAGTTTGTCAACGCCATGAAAGAGGTAGACTGGGATGTGAGAACCAGTCTTCTGTCGAAGATGCGGGACATTGCATATGAGAGAAAGTATCCTGGTAAGTAGATACCATTGGCAATTTACAGTACAGCATGGTACATATGAATTTTGCTTGTTATGTTATTGCTGCTGTCTGCGGTATTTCTTCATGCGGAAGCTGAATATTTGCTGGCTTCTACAGTTCAATCTTTTTCTACAGTTTGGCCATGATGGCTTCCATGACCGGACATGTATGTGTGTTATCCTGTCTATGACCTTACAGCCCCTCCAAGTCTATTACACTTTTTGTTTCTTGCAATGTGGGTTGTTATCCTGTACTTAATCATCTTCTCCTCTCACCCATGACTTCTTTGTTCTGAGCTTTGGTGTACCATAAAGTTCTCATTTCAAAGCTTTTTCTCCTTCTTGTATTCTTACAGTCTGGTAAAAAAAAGTTCTGTTTCTCTGATGTTAGCTTTTTCCTATAGGATTTTGTTTGACAACATTGAAACTAAACTGATCTTGGTCAATTTGCAGGAAGCATCAAGGGTCCCCCGCAGTGTACAAAGGAAGGGGATTGACAATCTACATCTACTGCAGCGGGCCAGAGAAGAGGCAGTGCTGATTAGGGAGGAGATGAAGAATTTGTTTGACCATTTTCAAACACAATATGATAGTACAGAGCTTGCCATTGCAAATGACTGCAACACGAATGACCAAATGAGTATTAGCATGGAGTTATAACTCCATGGTATTAGCAAGCATGCAGTCCTAAGGAACAAGGTAGCAAGGTGGTCTTGTGGTTAGGGTTGTTGACTCAGAACCTGAAGGTTCTGGGTTGGAGTCCCTGGCAGGCCCCACTATTACAGTGTGCCCTTGGGAAAGGCGCATTACACCTATTGCCTCACTCGACTCAGGTGAAAATGAGTATCTAGCTTTGGTTAGGGACGTCCTCTCACATGGGATGTAAAGCTGGAGGTCCCGTGTTTGAGGAGAGCCACATCTCAAACATGTTAAAGATTCCACCGCACTTATCGAAAAGAGTAGGGGTCCTTCCCGGTGTGAGCGGTTCAAACCTTACAGTCTGGCCTTACGCAGCTTGTATTTACTGTAAAAAAAACCTGGTGTGTTACGCCTAAAGGCGGTTTACCGGTTATGCAAAACAAACTGGTTGTGTACAGAGAGCTTTGTTAACAATTGACCAGACTGATGGAACTATTCATGGATACCTATGTTTACCTTGCTCGTTTTTTCTTCCTCTTCTCCTCCAAACAAATAAGGAGGAGACATCTGTCACCATGGTAACTAGTGTTGGGTTACATGTTGCAATTTTATAACGAGGGATGTAGACTCCTGTCACCATAAATAATATGAATGTGTTTGAGTAGGAATTAACAGAGCAGACCATATGTATTAGTTAAAGGATGAGCGGAGCGAGTTTATGTGGATTTGGTACAGCCCCGCCCTCCCGAGGATTTTGTTGGCATCCCGAGGGCTATGCAAATGTTACCTTTCTCGTTATTTCTTGTGTCTAGTTATGTATTGTTTTAATCCAATGTTCCTTTTGTATTCGCAATTAGCCCTCGGGCATGAGTTTGCAATAAACAATTTTTTTGTACTTGGTGTAACAATTGAAAGATAATGAAGGTACTGAAAGATGTGTACTAAAATTGTTGGATGAATTGAGAGAAAAAGGAAAGTGGACAAAGTATTGCAGTGTTAGTATCAATGTTTGTCCAGCATTCAGTTGTGATCAGCAAATGAAGTTAGAATAATATTATTCAGGTATTTTGGGTTTTAAAAACAGTGGTGACATGAAAAGTTGGCAGTTGTACAGTATAGAACAAAGTACTAGTACATTGTGTGTATTACGACTGGATTTTTAGATGATGGTTGTGGTCCAGATGGCACAATTATTTATATTTAAATAGCATTATAAAAATGCTCAAGACTCATTCCCGCTCATGATTCATTCCTTGTACATGGCATAATAGCTTTTGGAATACCCGGTAGCAACTTGGATTTGTATTGATGTGAAGCAGAACAGTATATTGCTCCATTACACCTAGAGTTGTGAACTCCCTCAAGTCATAAGACATGTAATATGTAGTACAATTTGCTTTTGTACATACACTGTGCCTTATAATTAGGGTCAATATTTTGAGTGGAAAGCTGATGGGTCAGTACAATGTATAAGAACTGGCATGCAATTTTGTACAAACTAACATGCATGTATGAGAATGTCATGTTGAAGAAAAATCTCTGATCGAAGGGGTGATAATAAAATCAGACGTTTTACCTACATATGTATGACAATAATGCATGTGCAGTGTATTTATTTACATTGTATTATTGAAGGTAAGAGTCCACATAGCTTTTCCATGGGATTTGATATGTCGTGTTCTGGATATGCTATGGTCGTGACTTATGGGTGGCCAACAAAATGTACATGTAATGTTAGTTCTTGGGCTTTAGATGAAAAATTAGTGATATACAAGTAGATTTGGGCACCAAATAGATTTTTTTTTTTGGGGGGGGGAGGCAGCCCAGGGGCCATTTTGTTGGCTCTAGAATAGGAGAACTAAAGAAATACTAAGTAATACCAGTCAGAACAGCATTGGTACTGAGAACTAGCCTCTACCAGGCTTCGAGAGGCAACGCGGCAAACTGTACTCTTTAGCGGACCAACTCCCTCGGCATGTTATCTCCCTATTTGGCCAATTTCTGCTCCTTCCAGCCGCTTCCTGGAGCCTGGTAGAGGCTAACTGAGAACAGTTGAGAGCCATGGATTATGTTTAACTCGGGACAGGGAAACATTTTTCAAAACATTATAGACTATAATACTGGGTAGCTGTGGACTACTTTAGTTTTTCTTTAGATTGAACGATTCTGTCCCTATCAATCAGGAACCCGTATAATTTCTCAGTCAACAACCCACCGTAGTTCACTGCGGCCCGTGTCAATACAAACGGCGCCGTTTGACTCAGAGTTGCTGAAACATTTAGAACTCATAGACTATGTTTCATTCAAGACAGTCAAAACATTTTTCAAAACATTATAGACTATAATACTGGGTAGCTGTGGACTACTTTAGTTTTCCTTTAGATTGAACGATTCTTTCTCTATCAATCAGGAACCCGTATAATTTCTCATGCAGTCAGCAACCCACCGAAGTTCACTGCGGCCCGTGTCAATACATACGGCGCAGTATGTACTGCGTTCCTGAAACATTTAGAACTCATAGAATATATTTCATTCAAGATAAGTAGAACATTTTTCAAAACATGATAGACTATAATACTGGGTAGCTGTGGATTACTTTAGTTTTCCTTCATATTGAACGATTCTTTCTTTATCAATCAGGAACCCGTAATTTCTCAGACAACCACCCACCAGAAGTTCACTGCGGCCCGTGTCAATACATACGGCGCAGTATGTACTGAGTTCCTGAAACATTTAGAACTCATATATAGACTATGTTTCATTCAAGATAGGTGAAACATTTTTCAAAACATTATAGACTATAATACTGGGTAGCTGTAGACTACTTTAGTTTTCCTTTAGATTGAACGATTCTTTCTTTATCAATCAGGAACCCGTAATTTCTTAGACATTACAACCTACCGAAGTTCACTGCGGCCTATGTCAATACATACGGCGCCGTATGTACTGAGTTCCTGAAACATTTAGAACTCATAGACTATGTTTCATTCAAGATAGGTGAAACATTTTTCAAAACATGATAGACTATAATACTGGGTAGCTGTAGGCTACTTTAGTTTTCCTTTAGATTGAACGATTCTTTCTTTATCAATCAGGAACCCGTAATTTCTTAGACAACCACCCACCGAAGTTCACTGCGGCCTGTGTCAATACATACGGCGCAGTATGTACTGAGTTCCTGAAACATTTAGAACTCATAGACTATGTTTCATTCAAGATAGGTGAAACATTTTTCAAAACATTATAGACTATAATACTGGGTAGCTGTAGACTACTTTAGTTTTTCTTTAGATTGAACGATTCTTTCTTTATCAATCAGGAACCCGTAATTTCTCAGACAACCACCCACCAGAACAGAAGTTTACTATAAAGGCCCGTACCAATACATACGGCGCAGTATGTATTCAACTCATAGACTATGTTTCATTCAAGATAGGTGAAACATTTTTCAAAACATGATAGACAATAATACTGGGTAGCTGTAGACTACTTTAGTTTTTCTTTAGATTGAACGATTCTTTCTTTATCAATCAGGAACCCGTAATTTCTTGCCCACGCAAGAACACCCTGCCTACCTAACGTATCTCTAAGCAGATCATACGGTGGCAAAGCAGTATCCATTGACCAGAGGAGCTTTTAAGTGTCCATTAGCCACCGAGTGGTCCTCGATACTAATGACATCTTTCAAATTTGAAATCTGGATTGTCTGTGGTATTTTCCTTTAGAGATGTCCATAGTTGGCTTTCTTATGGACCCACAGCAACCTGTCACGGAAGTCATAACTCGTTGTGAAAGGCAAAATTTATGTTCTCTTTTTTGTTGTTCTAAGTAACTTTTTGATACCGTTTTCTACATTTTTCTGCTATGTTGACGATGTCTTCCTATAAGCTCCATGGTACACATGTATTATTGTTTATTCTTTGGGAACACACGCAATGTGTGCATTGCAATCTCTTTTTTGTAGCTTCCTTTAATCCTTATGAATATCATACAATTGGGTGAGATTTTTTTTGTGAGAATGGGGGATGTTGTTTTATCTCCATGAAAAATGGAGATATTGTTTTGGGTCTGTCTGTCTGTCTGTGTGTGTGTGTGTGTGTCTGTGTGTGTTTCCGCCAATTACTGGTGAGCATAACTTAAGAACGCCTTTATGAATGGTGATGATATTTGGTATGTAGGTAGGTCTTAGGAAGACAAAGGTCAAGGTCAAATCTGGGCCTCCTGGTGGCTGACCTTGGTACTGCAGCAGAACTTCCGGTTTTTGTATCTTTTGTCCTGAATATGCTATGGTCTTGATTTTTTGGTGGCAGATAGCTTTTCTTGTCAGGAATAAGTGGTGTGGGTTTGGTCCCCCTAGAGGCTTGTGTTGGAACTGCAGGAAGGTTTCTGGCGAAATCTTTAAGAGCAGATAAGTCAAGAAAGGAGCAAAGTATTATCATGATTTTTGGCATGTAGGTAGCTTACACAGAGATGTACATAATTAGATGTAAATTATGCAAACGAGGACTTAATTTGCATAATTAATGAGGAAATTCTGTAATTTCAGTGTTTTACATAATAGGACTTTCATACAAGTAATGTGTATACTAATCTATCGCAGGTAGAATATCAACAGATACCAATTATGCAAATATGGACCTCATTTGCATAATTAATCCTAAAACTCTGATTCCTTAGTGTAATGATGGAAATTTCATACTTGTGACATGTGTAAGTTAGTTAATAGTTTACAACACCATGCATATGCATAATTTATGATAACAATATTGGACTTTCACATCAAATATGTTATTTGTCTTGAGGAAACCATATTTCATGGAGATATGAGGTCTCTGAATTCTTGTTATGTCCTGTTTTCTGATTGTGGCTCTGAAGTGTACTCGTTCTTGTTTAACGTGAAGATCGCAGAGGTACGCAGGCGGTGACACATTGTCCATTGTTTACAACCCCCTTCTATCGTGGCGTACTGTAGTCCACTGTCGCAAAGGTGCGCATGCGCTGATTCGGTACGTTTCGAGTCCTCACCAGGTCCCGTTACCAATCTACAAGTAAGTAACCAATAAGACCATACATTTCTACACTTGATTAATGATAGTGATACTATTTTTGTATCATGTGCTGGAATATAGCACTGTACACAGTCATGTATCAAAAACTCACTGTAATGTTGTATATATATATGCTATGATATCAATATTGATTCACCCTTTGAACATCTTCCTCACACACCCAATGACTTCTCAAAATTTTTAATGCCCAGCAAGCAGGGCTAACAACAAGCAAGCAAGCAAGGAACTGCATCAGAAACTGAGGGAAGAGTTAAATAAACTAACCAGTAAGTTTCTCATACAAATGTGCATCAACAATCTGCATGTAAAGCACAAGGCAGGGATTGTTGGTATTTTGCACCATACATTACACAACATATTCTCATGACATTCAATACAAAATACAATGCAATAGATACACCTTAAGATTAGCCTTGACAGTGTTGCAAATATCATTTGCTTGAGAAGCAGTTTCATAGATTTTTCTCAAAATGTTTTTAAATCTCACTATAAGTCAATGCAAGATATATTTAAGCTGTTCAGTACATTTGACTCACATCTGTGGACATTATCTATTTCTTGACATTATCTTTGTCTTGACAAGTCATACTCTCTGCCAATAGACTACAAAATTAATGGTGTAGGTCAAGAGCTGAATATTTTACATTTAAGGAGCAACTCCAGGCCTGGGGAACCATTTCCCTTACAACATGCTGGCGTGTGGAAGGATAGTTGCAGATGGTCGGCCTCTCTCCACATGTTACTTGCATGACTGTTTCAAAAAAGACTGCAATGCAACCTGCAGGAAAAGAATTGAAGTGGACATGAGTTGCTGGTGGCATGTATACTGTGGAGTAATGCTTTTGTACATTTGTCTTACAAGTACATGTATGTAGTTGATATGCATTTCATCCTAAATGGTCATGCAAAAAGAACAACAACAAAAAACTTATATCAAAGTGTTTCATTTTGGAAAGTTATTACACTGTACAGTGTTGAATGTTATCTGATCAATATGCATTTGAATTGCAACATAATGATTTGTTATACAATTGTTCAGTGGCAGGTCCCAGTAGTATGGAGTAGTCAGAGGCAGAGGTAGGCATCAGTGCTGTGGCAGTGCATGCCCGAGGCAGGTTCCAATGTTTCCTTGGAGTCCACAGAGACAGGAATTGGTAGAATGGAGACCACTGAAGCCACAACTCCTGAAGGTTTGAAAGCAACCATAGTAATTTTTCTACATTTTCTGAAGAAAACAATGACTTAAATGTTTTTTGACAGTATGTCAGTTTTGTGAAATTGTGCAAACAGCAAACATGTCAAACAGCACGACTCTAAATTACATAACAAGAAGTTTCTTTGAATAAGAAAGGCATATTTCATATAAATCAGAAATTACACACAAATGTTAAGCATCTAAAACGTATCCTTGAAGTAAGCACTATTGCTTGGCTAATGAATATTTTAAAATATTGTGAACTCAAGTTTTCATTTTGTTAATTCTTGTGATGGATACTGATCATGATTACAGTTTTGGAATGTTTGTAAATTTTTTTTTTTTTTCAGGTACAAGTCCATGTATGGAGATGCTGCTGGCTTTTGAAATAAACTGTCCTGTCTCTGCCTAGCATGGGTGCCACCCTATTTGTAATGGGGCTCCTTGCACTCACTTTTTTTGGCCAGCCTCAGACAGCATGTGGGCGATATCTTTACAGGTGGCTTGCCATCTGAAATCAACAGGCTGTCATGTTGCGAAGTCGAAACTTTAATTTAGTACCTCTCGTATGTTCCAAATGCATAATTTGTTTTATCTCAATGTACACATGTGTACTTTAGTACTTATTTACAAGACATTTTTAAATACTAGTAAATAGATCATGTGTGATTTTATTAGAGATTTGTGTGTTCATTAGTTTGAATTCTTTGTTGTCACATTACAAAATATAATAGCTAATTGTTGATGTTTATTGAAGCATTGTAACTGGTTTAACCTAATAATAATGATGGCAACCTAGTAGGCAATCTGAGAATAATAAGTGTTTCAAACCCTGCAATATTTCTTTTATACCTCATAGGTACAATGTAGTAACAATGGAGAAAATGATAATCCACAAACACCTAAATTTCCATATAAACCTTTTTTGGCTGGTAGCAGATCGTGGGGAGTGGACGAAAGCTAAAAAGGCTGACACTCAAGCTAACTACATGGCCCAGTACAAGTTAGATGCAGGTAGATATCAGAAATACCTATCATGAAAGGTAATGTGTTGGTAGTTACATGTTGAAAGTTAAAACTTTTGATCCAACACAAGAGATTGTTCTCACCTAGAGCTTTGAACCAGTCACCCTAACTGGTCTTCCTCAGTAGACTGACCCAGTGACACTTGTCACATGGCTTCTCTGAAGGGTGATGTCAACACTGGGTCAAAGGTATCTGGTAAACGATGTCGTCCCCTGTCACGGTTGAGTGATGGGTGATGATGGGCCCTGATGTAGATGGCCTCTTTCACCTCTCTCAGGAAGTAGTCTTGTTCGGTGTCCAATATTCCTACAGTGTCCAGTGAAACAAAATGTCCATATATTATGACTCAATGTAAATTTGTCGTGACACTTCTGAACTGACACTGTACGGAAACCTATAGCTATCTTTAAGCACACATTAAAGCATCCGTAAAGGTACACGCGAGGGAAGAAACTGAACCTTTACGCAGGCATTAAGGTGTGCTTAAAGAAATGATTTTGTGCAGTATGACTGAACTCGGCCGTGAGTGCTCTACGTGACCTGCACTAGCCTGCATATATGGGTGGTATTTTGAGCCCTTTCCTGTGAAAACCTTATCTATAACTTAAAACATTACCATCTCTCTTCTTCAGAGCTTGAATCTGATAACTACAGCAAATTTTAAATGTCTAGAATATGATGTATGTCTACAGATGTACTTTCATGTACATTATTAAACCCTACATAAACATCTAAGTGTACCAGTGCACCCACAATTAATATAAGTGCACAGTTCCAATTTTGGGAACAGAAAAGTACACAAAATGTACTAAAAATTGAATACATATGCAACCAGCATTTCAAACCCTGGGCAGGATATGTGTTTTCTAGGGATCAGCTTTACTTCTCTCTCTATATATATATGCAACATCTTTATAACAGATGGAAATTATGGATCGAACATTGATTTATAAAATGTAATCGAACATGTTGCCTGAAAAAGTAGGCTGGTCAATAGGACAGTATCATTCTTGAGGCTTGGACAGCACTGTACAGGTAACTATTAGTAACACAATCATATATGCAGATAACCCAATATACAGAGAACCCATATGCTTGCTAAAGGATGGCGCTGATTAAATATAATAATAACACCCATACCAAGGAGGTTATATGGAGATATGACTCCCTATATATAATCTCCTTGCCCATACAAATTATAACCGTTACGTTATTTCCCAACTACTAATGTGCAAAATTTTCATCTTTGTGGTACCTTGAAAAATCCTAGGTGAAGGAATAGATTTTTTAGCAACGACTAGTAACAAAAAATTGCAGTTACAGGATTTTGGGCCTTTGCCTAAACGGCTTTCATGTAATATCCTTGATTACCACCACGTACTGTAAGGATACCGGTACGGATAAACCCGATACAGGTAAATCCTATACGGGTAAGGGGAAAGACTAGTACATGCATGTACCTGTATAGGTATGGTACGGTACTTACTAAGGCCCATAAGTAACACGTTACAATGTGGGGCCTATTCTTCCTTACTGTCAGTATTTGTACTCATGGAGTATTTACCTATATATTCTTTAATATAGATATATATCTATCTAAAAATATACATTTTCAATGTAGACAAATCAACTAAGGGAACGCGGAGGAAAAAGCGAGAGATTGTCTCAGTAGCAAACTGTCAATGAAGGATTGCTTTTCTGACAAGGCTACTCATATACTCACCAGGTACAGAAACTGTTTTTAAGCGTATGAAGAAATACACATTAGGCTTTTTAGTGGGGTATCACAACTTTTTCCCCTTCATGGCCTCTTCCGCGTCATCAATTTATTTCACTGTCAATATTAATGTAGATGTTTCCCCCTCATGTGCACAATCTATCATGCTTGGTATGGTATGGTGGTGCGAATTCCCTTCAAGGTACTGCTAGGGATTCATACTAGTAATCATATACATGTTACAGGTTATTAGCTTGATCTGCATTTCATCCAATGCTAAAAAACAGTTTCTATTCCTCATTCGCACGGAAGGTCTGGAAAAAATCCCTTGTTGACAATTTCAAACAACTGATCTATTGCTTTTTTTGGTCATATTCTCTTATCTACATTAAAATTCTGTAAAGTTACATCAAAAGTAAGAAATGTATGTATATAAGTATTAGACATTCCCTCTGTAAGCATAAATGCTCACAGTAGGAATTGGCTGTCCATTGCACTTATGGGCCTTTGTATGTAATGTACCGTACCTATACGGGTCTGGTCTTTCCCATCACCCTAACCTTGCTCTAACGAGGGTTACCAAATTATGTCGCCCCCCCCCCCCCCACACGCGCGCCCTCCTACTACCGGCAAATCGGATCCACAAAATAACCTTAGGTATTCGGAAACCAATGAAACTGTGGTGATATTGTCACAATGCAATTGTACATAAAATGAGTGAAATACGCACCTTATTGTCCTCACAATGTAGGGAGTGATGTCGGCGAAAGCTGGGCGATCGTAAAGAAAGTCGATCGGAGAAACAAAACACGCAAAATGCCATTTTGCTGTGACGTTAAATCTAGCCGTTGTCTGTCCTACAATATTTGATGGCATCACGAAAGGTCAGTATAAGTATGAACAGTGTAGCAGTGTGCGTGTTGCTTGTTTTGACGCAGAACAGCAAAATTCATATCATAACACACCGTTCCAAATGGCAGCCATGACACCTGAAGCGACCCGTACGGTGTGACCTCTCAGGACCTGTGACCTAGAATCAAGGTTATGATTCCACCCATGACCCCTGGCGCCAGTCCTGGTAGTATCCCTATAGCTGATCCTATTATGCGATGATCCTATCCCTCGATTCAGAACGCTTGATTGCCATATTCTCGTCAACTAGGATACGGAGAATATATTCCACGCCGTTGTGAAACGGCTGATTGCCGATATTCCAGTCCGTTCTGTAACGTTGATCGTACAACAATGGGGTGGTAAATTGGTGGAATCATGTCACATAATCTACATTTTATATACCATACTCTTTTTGCAGGAAAAGATATGTTTATTTTATCACTATACTGTGGACACGCCCGAACTACAGTCTCATATAACCTGTTTATTCCATCAATAGACTGTGAACGCACCCGGACAACAGTCGCCTATGAGAAGATTTACCAGTGGGACATCGCACGTATCGGGTCTTCGCCTTTGACCTTTCGGGCCATGGCCAACAGTGATGTACACATTGCCCTGTCCTCAGTACGAGCCGACCTGGCCGACATGTACGAGATCGTCATTGGTGGTTGGGGTAACTCACAGTCCGCTATTCGCCGCGCCCCGGCCGGCACCGCTGAAACACTTGTATCCACAGCTGGTGCGTATTCCTTCATGATAATGTTGGTGTTAGAAGCTCCGTTTGACACTATTTACGCCCTGATAAATGTACTAGATCTAACTTAGTGCAAAACTGAACAACAGAGACCAACATCCTTTCTGGTCTGCTGTAGGGTGTCAGGTAAATTCTGTCTCCTCGATTGGCCCCTCATATTCAGTCAAAAAGCTAGACTGTAGTGTATATCTCCTCCTTAAAATCCGTTGAGGAAATGATGAAAAAAAAACACCCTTCTAATATAATATCAAGAATAATTTTCATTCATCTTTCTTTACCAGGCATTTTGTCTCCCGATGAGCCTCGAGACTTCTGGATTTCCTGGGCAGAGGACGGAACCATTGCCACCGGGCGAGAGGGAGAAAGCAGCCCGTTCATGCAGTGGCAGGACCCAGACCCGCTCCCTGTTCTATACTTTGGGTACTCCACAGGATGGGGCAGTACTGGACAGTTTTTGTTTCCATGCCAACTAGGTATGTTTGTGGAAATGACATTGGAAGTACGCAGCGCATAATGCTTTATTGTTTTCATATTATGACAGCACCGATGAAATTATTAATACTTTCACAAAACATCATCATCATCCGTCGTCCCTGCCGGGCGGGGTAAGTTGCTGCACTACCGTACTCCACAAGGATCTGTCCGCCATGGTTACATAGTAGGCATTCATCGGTCTCGTAGGACCATGAAGTACGGCTTCTACACAATGTACTTATTTTTGTTTTTACGCCTTAATTGTCTTAATTCTGATGCAACTCTCTGTTTTTCTACCCCCCCGTTCTAACCATTGCTTAACTTGCAGACCAGCTTTAACTTTCATTGCATGTCACTTTGCATGGCTGTATGCATAGTGCACATTGTATTATGTAATATCGGACCAGACTTGAACCAGGACACAGCCTACGAAATCACGCGTAGCCTTTCTTAACTAAGGTACGTACTAGGATCTTAAGCTTTCTTTTACAAACAGCCTGCCCAGAGTTACCGCTTCCAACCAACGGTAACAGGACCGAGGGTCATCTTTACGGAGACACAGTCACCCTTTCCTGTAACGGAGGCTACGAACTGATCGGTTTTGAAAACAGAACTTGCCAGGCCAACCAGAGCTGGTCGGGTGTACAGCCCAATTGCTCCAGTAAGTGATCATGTTTTGACAGTGTGCTTGACATAGTGGTGGGTACTTTCTCGGGTTTAATTGCTTCAGTAATTGTAACCACGTGCACTCTTAACAATATAGTGTTGTATTTGGCAATCCATCTGGCTTAAGTTGCTCGTAGCCTTTCTTAACTAAAAAGTAAGCCACTAAAAAGGATCTTATACATTTTTTTAGGAACAGCCTGCCCAGAGTTACCAAGCCCAACCAACGGCAACAGGACCGAAGGTTATCTTTACGGAGACACAGTCACCTTTTCCTGTAACGAAGGCTATGAACTGATCGGTTCTGAAAACAGAACTTGCCAGGCCAACCAGAGCTGGTCAGGTGTACAGCCCAATTGCTCCAGTAAGTGATCACGTTTGACAGTGTTGTTCGTATGGGGTAAGTCACTCGGGTTTAATTTCTACAGTAATTGTGACCACTCTCGACATTGAGATATTGTATTTGACACTTAGAATCTTATGCGTTTTTAGGAACAGCCTGCCCAGAGCTACTGCTTCCAACTAACGGCAACAGAACTGTAGGTCATCTTTACGGAGACACAGTCACATATTCCTGTAACGAAGGCTACGAACTGATCGGTACTGGAAACAGAACTTGCCAGGCCAATCGGGGCTGGTCGGGTGTACAGCCCAATTGCTCCAGTAAGTGACCACTATTAACATTATGATATTGTATCGGAATTAATAAAGGGTTTTGCAATATTTTGTCCGAGTGAATATATGCATTGTGGTATGGTATTATGCAATACATCTTCCTGAAGTTGCACGGAGCCTTTCATAACTAAAGCTACTTAGCCTTAGGACCTTATGCGCTTTTAGGAACAACATGCCCAGTGCTACCATTTCCAAACAACGGCAACAGGACAGATGGTCATCTTTACGGAGACACAGTCACCTTTTCCTGTAACGAAGGCTACGAACTGGTCGGTTCTGAAACCAGAACTTGCGAGGCCAACCAGAGCTGGTCGGGTGTCCAGCCCAATTGCTCCAGTAAGTGATCATGCATATGGTTTGACAGTGTGCTTGACATAGTGGTGGGTACTTTCTCGGATGTAATTGCTCCAGTAATTGTAACCACTCTTGATGATATAGTCACTGTGTTGTATTTGGCAATCCACCTGTCTTAAGTTGCGCGTAGCCTTTCTTAACTAAAAAGTAACCCACTAAATAGGATCTTATACGTTTTTTAGGAACAACCTGCCCAGAGTTACCATTTCCAAACAACGGTAACAGGACCGAGGGTCATCTTTACAGCAACACAGTCACCTTTTCCTGTAACGAAGGCTACGAACTGATCGGTTCTAAAAACCGAACTTGCCAGGCCAACCAGAGCTGGTCGGGTGTACAGCCCAATTGCTCCAGTAAGCGACCACTTTTAACATTATGGTATTGTATCGAAATTGATAATCGGTTTGCAATATTTTGTTCAACTGAATACAGAACTGGTCATTAACAATACTATACGTTTTAACTATTTCCTGCTCATGCCCTAGATATCGCAATGCTGGCGGCAAAAAAATCTACAAGTCTCTTGTCATGGAAATCAATTTACATTCAATTTGTTCTTGAGCACTTTGTTGCTATTATCACTGTCCAATTGCACGTAGCCTTTCCTAACTAAAAGTACTAAGGATGTTATATGTTTTTTTTTAGAAACAGCCTGCCCAGAGCTGCCATTGCCAACCAATGGCAACAGGACAGAAGGTCATCTTTACGGCGACACAGTCACCTTTTTCTGTAACGAAGGCTACGAACTGATCGGTTCTGAAAACAGAACTTGCCAGGCCAACCAGAGCTGGTCAGGTGCACAGCCCAATTGCTCCAGTAAGTTACCACTTTTAACATTAGTAGGTACTTTTTGGATGTAATTCCTCCAGTATCTGTTACAACTCTCGACTTTATGATATTGTATTTGGCAATGCACCTGGCTAAAATTGTGCGTAGCTTTTCCTAGGATCTTATACGTTTTTTAGGAACAGCGTGCTCAGAGCTGCCATTTCCAAACAACGGCAACAGGACCGAGGGCCATCTTTACGGAGACACAGTCATCTTTTCCTGTAACGAAGGCTACGAACTGATCGGTTCTGAAAACAGAACTTGCCAGGCCAACCAGAGCTGGTTAGGTGCACAGCCCAAATTGCTCCAGTAATGCTGGAGTCACATTACCAACGGGGCCTGCTCGGCATGTTCCCCGGATAGACGCCGGCCGGCGTCATGAAGCCGAGCGTGCGCCGTCTGTCAGGGTCACAATTAAATGTTCCTTTACGGCTCCCTGTCGGGGCCTTGTTGTGCTCCGTCCATTAAAATTCATAAACTATCGGTCCCCTTGACGGCCGGTTTCTGTCAGGGACCCGTCCGATGCCTGGTCAGTCTCCCGTCTTGACCCGTGCGGGGTGCGGTAGGGTGCCGACGGCTCTTACAATCCGGCCGGGCAGCTGTTGGATCCCTGGCGCGTCCCTGGTGGGATCCCGACGGGCTCCTGTCGTGTTTTTGAGCCGGTATATATATATAAGCGCTGCTCGGCCTGTCAATGTTCAGTTTTTTCTTCATGTACGACACGTCACGTAAAGAGTAGACTGAAGTTGGGGATGCAGCGTTTAGTGCAACCTGCAGACAACCTGCAAGCCCGTCTGAGGTTGAGGTTGGCGACAGCGCGTCACCACTACAACCTAGGTATTGTGGTATTGGTAGCTGAAGAAGAGAGGCAGGCCGAACTGGATTGTCGCAAAAGACGAGGGTGGGTTCGCCCTTGGTTAATGCGCAGACCCGTGCATGGAGAGTACGACTCACTGATGATGGAGCTATGTCGCGAATTCTGACACACAAGTATACACAGTGTAACACACACGTGGTGAACTGTGCGACGTAGTCTGAGGAAGCAGTTTATGATATGCCCCCTATAACCCCCTTTTCCTGACCACCTGATGCACTGATCAGCACATGTGAAGTCATAATCTTAGGCAGGTGCCTGTGCAGCCGCCTGATGGGTCCCGGGCAGTTAGGTTACGGCTTCGTTTCGGCGTACCTTGCCCGACGGGGCCCGAAGTGATTTTAAGTTTGTGTTAAAATCAATTCGGCGACCGCGCGGGCCACAAAATAGGCCGGCAGCCGTCGGGAATCCCGCCAGTCTCCGTCCAGGTCCCGTACGGTAGAGCCCAAAAACAGCCCGAAAACGCGCCGAGCGGGCCCCTTTTTTGAATTGTGACCTAGGCTTAAGCAACCCCTTTAGAAATTATATTGTATAGGAATGGATCCGGATAATCGGTTTGCAATGCTTTGTTTACCTAAAACAGGTCATTAACAATACTTTACGTATCAACTGTTTACTGCTTATGCCCTAGATATTGCAACGCTGACGACAAAAATATCTACAAATCTCTTCTCAGGGAAATTAATTATACAATGTTCTAGTACATGTAGTACTTTGTGCTATTATTATCATTGTCCCATAAAAGACATTAATTTTCTGACGTCAGTTTTTAACTGTGTTACAGGAAAACTCTGCCAGCAACTGATGGCGCCTTCTTATGGCAACTTCAGCGACGGCAGTTCTTATGGGGACGTCGTGACTTATCACTGTGACCCTGGATACGAGATCAGTGGCGATGAAGAACGAACATGCCAGTCGGACCAGACGTGGAGTGGTACACAGCCTACATGCGTTCGTAGGTTGTTTCCTTTGTTTCCCATGATCCTGTCTCGTCGAGTTTCCTAAGTTCAAACGTTTCGTGACAGATTGTTACTATACTGTACTTAGATGATATCTTTGAGCATCTCTAACATAGAAATATTACGCGATGCCTTTCCTAACTGAAGTACTTGGGATCTTATGCTTTCTCTTAGGAACAGCCTGCTCAGAGCTACCGCTTCCTACCAACGGCAACAGGACCGAAGGTTATCTTTACGGAGACAAAGTCACCCTTTCCTGTAACGAAGGCTACGAACTGATCGGTTCTGGAAACAGAACTTGCCAGGCCAACCAGAGCTGGTCGGGTGTACAGCCCAATTGCTCTAGTAAGTGATCATGTGTGACCGTGTTTCGGTTATAGTGGTAGAAACCTTCTCTGTAATTACTCTTCTCGACAATATGGTATTTTATTTGACATTGCACCTGCCTGAAATTGCTCGGAGCCTTACCTAATTAAAGCTACTTAGGATCTTATGCGTTTTTTTAGGAAAAAACTGCCTAGAGCTGCCGTTGCCAAACAACGGTAACAGGACAGAAGGTAATCTTTACGGAGACACTGTCACCTTTTCCTGTAACGAAGGCTACGAACTGATCGGTTCTGAAAACAGAACTTGCCAGGCCAACCAGAGCTGGTCGGGTGTACAGCCCAATTGCTCCAGTAAGTGATCATTTCTAACAGTGTTGTGGTCATGGTGGTAGGTACCTTCTCGGGTTTCATTGCTCAGGTAATTTGGCAACCAATCTGTCTGAAATTGAACATAGCCTTTCATAACTATATATTTAAAATTCATTGCTATATCTTATGCCTCTTTGAAGGAGTAGCCTGCCCAGAGCTTCCATTTCCAAACAACGGTAACAGGACCGAAGGACATCTTTACGGAGACACAGTAACCTTTTCCTGTAACGAAGGCTACGAACTGATCGGTTCTGAAAACAGAACTTGCCAGGCCAACCAGAGCTGGTCGAGTATACAGCCCAATTGCTCCAGTAAGTGATCATGCTTAACATTGTTGTGGTCATAGTGATGACCCCTCTTCTCGACATTATGGTATTGTACTTGGAAATACATCTGCCCGAAATTGCGCGGAACCTTTCATACCTAAGGCTCATTAGTATCTTATTCCTTTTTTTAGAAACAGACTGCCCAGAGCTGCCAGTTCCAAACAACGGCAACAGGACCGAGGGTCATCTTTACGGAGACACAGTCATCTTTTCCTGTAACGAAGGCTACGAACTGATCGGTTCTGAAAACAGAACTTGCCAGGCCAACCAGAGCTGGTCAGGTGTACAGCCCAATTGCTCCAGTAAGTTACCACTTTTAACATTAGTAGGTACTTTTTGGATGTAATTCCTCCAGTATCTGTTACCACTCTCGACTTTATGATATTGTATTTGGCAATGCACCTGGCTAAAATTGCGAGTAGCTTTTCCTAGGATCTTATACGTTTTTTAGGAACAGCCTGCCCAGAGCTGCCATTTCTAAACAACGGCAACAGGACCGAGGGCCATCTTTACGGAGACACAGTCATCTTTTCCTGTAACGAAGGCTACGAACCGATCGGTTCTAAAAACAGAACTTGCCAGGCCAACCAGAGCTGGTCAGGTGTACAGCCCGATTGCTCCAGTAAGTGATCACTTCTAACATTATGGTACTGAATCGTAATGATAATTTGTTTACAATATTCTGTTTAACTGAATATAGAGCAGGTCATAAAAAGTACTTAATGTTTCAACTATTTCTGTTGATGCCCTAGATATCGCAATGCTGGCGACAAAAATATCTACAAGTTTCTTGTTTTATTTTTATTTACATGTTCAAGTAGCACTGTTGCTATTATGATTGTCCCACAAAATGTGGTTATTGCCCTGACGCCGTTTTTAACTGTGTTACAGGAAAACTCTGCCAACAACTGATGGCACCTTCTAATGGCAACTTCAGCGGCGGCAGTTCTTATGAGGACGTCGTGACTTATCACTGTGACCCTGGATACGAGATCAGTGGCGATGAAGAACGAACATGCCAGTCGGACCAGACGTGGAGTGGTACACAGCCTACATGCGCCCGTAGGTTGTTTCCTTTGTTTCCCACGATCCTGTCTAGTCGAGTTTCTAAAGGGAAGTAGTTTAAACGTTTCGTGACAGACTGTTGATTTACTGTACTTAAATGATATATGCGAGCATCTCTAACATAGAAATTACGAGTAACCTTTCCTAAGTAGGGTACTTAGGATCTTATACTCAGGTCAGGTGTAGAGCCCGATCGCTCCAGTAAGTGATCATGATTTGACAGTGTGGTTGCCATAGCGGTGGGTACTTTCTCGGGTTTAATTGCTCCAGTAATTGTAACCACTCTTGACAATATAGTGTTGTATTTGGCAATCCATCAGGCTTAGATTGCGCGTATCCTTTCCTAACTAATAGTACTCATTGACATTTAATAGTATCCTATGCGTTTTTAGGAACAGCCTGCCCAGAGCTGCAATTACCAAACAACGGCCAGAAGACCGAAGGTAATCTTTACCGAGACACAGTCACCTTTTCCTGTAACGAAGGCTACGAACTGATCGGTTCTGAAACCAGAACTTGTCAGGCCAACCGGAGCTGGTCTGGTGTACAGCCCGATTGCTCTAGTAAGTGATCACTTTTAACATTATAGTATTGTATTGGCATTGATGCGATAATCGTTTTGCAATATGCAGTAGTATACGTTTCAACTGTTTCCTGCTCATGCCCTAGATATCGCAATGCTGGCGACAAAAAACATCTGCGCGTCTCTTGTCAGGAAATTAATGAAATTAATGTACTAGTGTTCTAGTACATGCAGTACTTTGTGCTATTGATTTTGTCCCTTTAAAGATATTAATTACACATACCCTGAATATTATCCACACACCTGTCCTGTATGCCACTCGTACCCTTCATCTTCATCTTCATCTTTGCCGGGGCTCTAAGATGTTGTGTGAGTCCCGGCTACACCCCCATATAGCCCCTGTTGGGGCACTTTAGGGGGGGGGGGGCTTGGTCTAAGGCGGGCAGGCCTCCAGCCTGGCCCGGAAAGACTCAACGGTGGGAGCCATAACTACCGGGCCAGGCAAGGCGTTCCATTGGGGGATAGTGCGGGGGAAGAAGGAATGTTTGTAGGCGTCTGTTCGTGCATGTATGGGTTGATATTTATACTGGTGGCTCCCTCGGGTACGCCCTTGAGCTGGCTTGAGCAGGTTACTGGTGGGGATATTAATGATACTATGGGTGAGTTTGTAAAAAGTTGTGAGGCGGGCTTTTCTCCTCCTTTCGGAGAGGAGGGGCCACTGCAGGTCGTTGAGCATTTGTGTCACGCTGCTAGTCCGCTGGTAGTCATTCAGGGTCACTCGGGCGGCCCTGCGCTGGACGGCCTCCACCGCCTGTATTCCCTTGGTGGTGTACGGGTCCCAAACGGTGGCACTGTATTCCAAGTGGGGCCGAACCAGCGCTTTGTAACAGGTGGCCTTGACCCGAGATGGGCAATGGGTCAGGTTGCGCCGAATGACCCCTAGAACTTTACCAGCTTTGCCAGTGGCGTGGTTGATATGGGTGTCCCACCGCAGATCGTCGGACAATTGGAGTCCGAGATAAGGGTGGGTCTTAACTGACGTCAGGATTACATTACAGAGAGAATAATGCGTTTTGAAAGGATTTCTTTTACGAGAGATGTGGAGTATAGGCATTTGGAGGGATTGAACGACATCTGCCAACGGTTTTGCCATTCCGTCAGCACATCAAGGTCAGACTGCAGGCCTTGGGCGTCGGAATGGTTGCTGATAGTTCGATAAATCAAGCACTCGTCGGCAAATAGTCGAACATGTGAGTTGACGGAAGCGGGAAGATCGTTAATGTACAGTAAGAAAAGCAGGGGGCCTAACACTGTACCCTGCGGAACGCCAGAGGTTACCTTGACAGTTTTTGATGTTCCACCGTCGAAGACAACACACTGGGTTCTCTCCGTGAGGAAGGCCCTTAGCCAGATCAGAAGAGGCCCGGAAATGCCATAGTGCTCGAGCTTACCGAGCAGGCGTTCGTGGGGGACGGTGTCGAACGCCTTGCTAAAGTCGAGCACCGCGGCGTCGACCTGTTGGTTTTGGTCGAGGTTCCTGGCCAGATCTTCAATGGTTAGGGCCAGCTGGCTCTCACAGGACAGACCCTTCCTGAAACCGTGCTGCGCAGGGGACAGTATGCCATGAGTGTCTAGATGTTTCATTATGTGGCAGTGCACGATGTGTTCGTGCACTTTACCACAGACCGATGTCAAGGACACCGGCTTGTAATTGGCAGGTACTGTTCTGTCCCCTTTCTTATAGATTGGAGCGATGTTAGCTGTTCTCCAATCTCCAGGAACATCTCCCGTAGATTGTGACTGGGAGAATATTACCTGTAGTATTGGCGCAATCTGCACGGCTACAGTCTTCAGGAGGCGGGGTGGTATTCCGTCTGGTCCTGGAGCCTTGCTGGGGTTGAGACCGGAGAGTTGTTTGGCTACCCCCTCCACTGTGATGTTAAGGGGGGGGGGGGGGATAGTTGGAGCTGAGGGTTCATCAAGGGTAGGAATGGTGGTCTTATCCTCCCTGGTGAACACCGACTCAAACTGGGCCCCCAGTGCATCAGCCTTTTCCTTGGGGTCGGATGTTAGCACCCCCTGGTGTCTCAAGGCCGACACGCCAGTAGAGTCTTGTCTGATGGATTTGACATAGCTCCAAAAGGCCTTGGGATTATCTTCGATGTTGGTCTCCAAGTAGTTGGAAACATAATCCCTGTGGGCCTTCCTAACTCTCCGTTTGACTCCCTTCCTGCACCTCTTGAACTTTGCCCAGGCTTCACTGGAGTTTGACCTCCTAGCCTTGGAAAAAAGTTCAGACCGCTTGCGCATGGCTTTGCGAATGTTAGATGTTATCCATGGTTTATGGGACTGTGGCTTCACTCTCTTTCTGGGGACGCGCTTATTGGCAGCATCAGTGATGGCTGCCTTGAAGCGCTCCCAGTTTTCTGAAGCAGTATTCTGCTGTGCTTGGTCCGCGAACTCTTTGCTAAACGTTAACATATCCTGTTGGAGAGTTGGGATATTAGCTTTCCTCCACAGGTATATGGTCCGACCTCCAGACTTAGATGTTTGGGGCTTGGCCTGAACATCGATCATCGGGATGTCGTGATCACTGAGACCTGGTAGGATTTTAACTCTCTCCACTAAGGTGGGGTTCGTGGTGAGAAACAGGTCCAGGATGTTCGAGGTCTGCCCCCTGGAGTGCGTTGGCTCGCAGACCATTTGTTCCAGACTACAGTCATTGGCAAGGCTGATGTAATCGCTCGAGAGACTGGATGGATTAGAAGCGATGGTATTGGCTTCGGGATTCCATGTCACATCTGGCAGGTTGAAGTCACCCGCCAGCCAGATGTGGGCGTTGTTGTTCTTAGCCCGCATCTGCAGCACTGATTTTTCCAGTGCTACAAAATCATCATGGCCAGCAGTGGGGGGGGGGCGATAGTAGGCCCCGATATAAATTGACTTACTGTTTGCCAGTTGGACCCGAACCCATGTCAGTTCGCAGGGGCAATCCGGGTCAGGGTGGTGCGTTGCTATAATGTTGTTTTTGACAGCGATGAGCACCCCCCCTCCCCGGCCCGCGCGGTCTCTCCTGTACACGTTGTAATTGTCGGGAAAGACCTCGCTGTTGCAAACTGAGGGATCCAGCCAAGTCTCAGTGCCAACGACGATGTCTGGCTGCACAGCGTCGCAAAGCGCATGCACTTCAGGAACCTTGTTGCGGATAGATTGAAAATTGACAACACAGGCTCTGATTGGTTTAGAATATGTGCGGTCGCGAGGTGGCCGAAGTGGTACACTTGTGCTCAGCAACGTGCTGAGCACAAGTGATAGGCGAGGATGTGGCTACTGGAGATCCGATAGATCCTGCTGGACTAGAACAGGTACTGGTGTTGAAGGAGGAGAAACAATAAGAAGTTTAAAAAACTGTAGTGTTGAAGAGACTGGAGGAGAAGTTTGGGACGCCGCATGAGCAGCAGATCCAGGACACATTAGGGTTATTGATGGCATTATAGACCGGTGCTGGCATTTCCATGCAGTCGGTGTGGTACCAGACATCGCAGGAATCACAGCAGATGGCTTTCCGGCCGTCAACCTTTTCCCACCTGACGGCTTGATGGCATACGCCGCAGGGGTACTTCGGTGCCCTTGGTCCCGGGTTCAACTCCACGTCTCCAGACAGAAGTATTAATAGAGTGATACAGAAGAGTGTGAATTTGGTACTGCGGTGAGGTGCCAGTTTACCCTTAATATTAATGAAAATAGAGACTATGGTGAGGTTTGATAGTGAATCAACACACCTGTTGTCCACCAGTGGGAGAGGACTGTTGAGCAATTTTTTTGGGATGTGAGGGACCCCTTCATTCTTGGAAGTGAAGGGGGGGAAAGTCTTGTAGGGGCAAATAACTAGGACACTACAGTGTGTCGCTAGTAGGATAATGCCCAAGATCAGAAAAATGGTCATAATCATCAACCCTAATCATGCTCTCATGTATGAATGGTCTCCGAGATTTTTTCGCCAACCTGTTTTCCTGCGATCCAGGTTCTTTGACAGATTGCGTCCCTGACATCAGCCTGTTTGGAGGAGGAAGCAGCGAGTCCTCAGCAGTGAAGATCGCCCGGCGGACAGCTTTCACCATACGGAGCCACATCAACGTCATCTGCGATCAGACCTACCGCGTCACATACGAGTGGAACGTACATGACTCAATGGGTAATGTAGTGCTGGACTTTCCTAACAAAGTCGTGAATGATTCGCAAGACATCACAATTCCAGGAAACAACTTGGACTATGGCCTCACGATGGTTGAGCTGACCGCTACCATGGACTTCCCGACTACTGGAAACCAAAAGTCAAAGGTACAAGAGCAGTGGGTGGTCATTATAACCTCGCCTCCAGTTGCACGTATAATCGGTGGATCTGCTAAATCTGTCAGTCGGAATGGTGCTCTGGTACTGAACGCATCACAGTCGTATGATCCGGATGAATACATCGACGACTATGGGAGCTTCACTTTTCAGTGGACCTGTGAAACGCTTAATGGTAAGTCTCTGACTCTTAAGTTAAACCATGAAGAGCATGGAGGTAGCCACAGCTAAATATTTGAACTGAAGATCGGAGCCATATCTCTGTAATGAGAGGTTGACATTATGGTCGGTGAACTTAACATGTAAACTTCAATTCATATTGTATGACGACGTGTATTGGCCGCCATGATCGGTAGCGGTATCCGGAATAGACTAATAAAAGTACCGATTATAGCACTAAAAGTCGATCGCTGTTATTTACCAAAAACTGTTTTTGTAGGTACAGCATGCAACGACATATTCCCAGATGCCAGACAAAGTGCCGTATATGAACTTCAGACTGCGTCATTTCCTGATGGTGTCGACACCTTGACATTTACGGTTGAGGTCAGCCTTCCCGGGAGGAACTCCTCACAAACCTCACAGTCAGTCACCCTACTAGACGCCGGGGTTGTCCTCAACATCGCCATTCGGTAAGACGTGTATTTTACATTATAAAGCTAAGGCCTGGTTCTTCTTATTTGGCTTCTTATCGCCCAAAAGCTTTGACGTGAGAAGATATGCAGCAAGTGTGCTGACTATCTTAAAGGCAAATACATACATACATTCAGTCATTAATTTATTTCAGGTATAAGAAACCCGTAAAAAGACTATACACATCTGCCCTGAATAGATTAGAACACTACTGCCATACTTGGAAGCTAAATGTAAACCTTAGGAAAACAAAAATTATTGTTTTCTCTAAGGGTGGTCGTTTACCAAAAGACCTGTCCTTCATGTATGAGAACAAACCTGTTGAGATAGTAACATTATATTGTTATTTAGGAATGGTTGTTAACGCTGCCGGTACTTTTAAGGCGAACAACAAGCACTTGTACAGTAGAGGTCTTAAAACTTTATTCGGTATTAATCAATCTTTAGACAAGGCTGATGCACCTTTATCCATCAGAAACAAACTTTTTGATACCTGTGTCAAACCCTCAATTCTTTATGGATCGGAGATCTGGGGATCGGTCAAAAGCTCCAAACTCTGCTCCATCGAATCTATCCACCTGAAATTCTGTAAACAAACCCTTCACGTTCCGAGATCGGCTTGTGGCCTCGCTGCAAGAGCGGAATTAGGGAGGTTTCCCATTCAAGTGGAAGCCACCCTAAACGCTATCAAGCACTTGATTAGACTACGCCAGAAAGTACCAGCCGATAGTTTTCAAGCTGATGCTCTCTCTTGTCAGCTAGAGTTAGACAAAACTGGAGCCAAATGTTGGGCGTCAGGAGTGCGCAAGTCCCTCGAGGAGTGTGGTTATGGTTACATCTGGCACTGTCCCCTCCCATACAACACAAGTGTGTCTCAAATTATTAACTCCATCCATCAGCGACTAAAAGACATTTACATCCAAACCTTCTTTAAAGAAATACACAATGACAATAGAGGTGGTCCTGCTAAAAACAAACTGAGGACCTATAGACTGTTCAAATTGGCCTACAATGAAGAACAGTACATAAATATCGACAACACACGGCACAAAACCGCCGTCACAAAACTACGGATCAGCTGCCATAAACTGCACATTGAGACCGGTCGACATAACCGCACTCCTCTGGAACAACGTATCTGTCGATACTGTAATTTAGATAGAATAGAAGATGAACTTCATTTTGTAATAGAATGTAGTTTGTATAATAGTGCGAGAATTGAACTTTATAGACAGATAACATCGATGTTTCCCCACTTTACACACCTAAGTAATACAGATAAATTCACATTTTTAATGAACTTAGACAAACCCCCGATCCTTAAACTTGTATGTTCTTATCTTTTCAACATCACAGAGAAGCGAGGAGAGAAGCGAGGAGAAGTCGAAATTATGTAACAGACTGTAGTGCTAGTGCTAGATCGATCTTGTTGTATATATATATATGTGTATTCAAGTTATGCCTTTGTACCTAACCCAGTGGGTATGTTTGTACAATAAAGGTCTTCATTCATTCATTTAAAAAAATACATGCTAGATATATACCCAAATGGACATACAGTATCTAAACTGATACCTGATGATGGGTGACCTTCAGTGACCTTACTTTTTGGTAACTCCGTAGGTGTGCGGCTAACTGCGAAACCAAAGCCAGTCCATCTGAGAGGCTAGTTCTCGTGACCCAGTGTGACAACTGCCCGACCGCAAGCACCACCTACCTATGGGCCCTGATGGGAGGAAAGCACATTGACTGGGATGTTGATACGACAACCGGAAAAACGTCACAGAACCTAGTGGTTCGCAGCAACATTTTTGAGGTACCCGTCCTTTACACATGCCATCATTAACATTATCCTTATCCTTACTAACTAGTACATGATCAGTACAATTCACAGCTAACAGATAGTATGATCTAGACTAGTTTGGTTTGATCATCTTTGTCCATTTCTAGGCAGGAGAAAGCTACACCTTCCGGATAACTGTGACCTCCTCCAGGGGAACCGGTTTTTCAGAGTACAGTTTCACGGTCAACAATCCTCCTACTGTTGGATCCTGTGCGGTCAGTCCTTCGTCAGGTTTTTCAACGATAACGCAGTTTGACATTTGGTGCGAAGGTAAATCAAATCCCCCCAAATAAAGTTGAACACATTCGTTTGCTATTTAAGTATTTCTAAGATGATACATGAACATAATACTGATACTAGGGGTTGGTTTCTTCCTCAGGAGCCCATGATGATGACATACCTCTGGTCTACAGTCTTTATTTTAACAACGATGGGAGTGACAACACCTACACCCAGCTCCATACGGGAACGGTAAATCATAACCACGTCTTTTATGTTCTGTAGAATATAATTATGATGATCTATTAAACCCTTAGTATCCATTTCGATACATTTACCGTAAATTGTTAATGTACATAGCAATATTGCTCAACATAATTCTGGCCTTGCCTTAGAACGTAGACCCTGTCGTAATCTTTATTGCAATGGTAAACAATCACTCTTCAGTGGTTTCAGTCTTGTGACTCTTTATTATCAATAGTTGCCAAGCACTATGTTGTTTCAAAGCTTAATTGTTTTTAGTGTAAGTGTGGCTTTTAAATGAAAGTATTTGAAGCAGTTGTATAGGATAAGCAAGTATATTTTTGCAAGACTTAATGAATTCCCCACATTTTACCACAGACCGGACGATTTCCACCCCAGCTGCTTCCAACAGGACAGGAACTTAGCGACTTCAACATCACGCTAGGAGTTCGCGTATCGGATGCTTTGGGTGCAACAACAATCATCAGAAATATTACAAATGTACAGGTAAAGTTGGAGTTGAGTGATGTGATGTTTAGAAACTTTTTGTGCTTGAGATATATCTGTGTGAGATTAATGTTTACGTTTAGCTCAAACATCAACCATTCAAGGGTAAGTTCTAATAGGAGAGTTTTGTTATGAAGACGAGTGTAACTTCACTCCAACTCAAAAAGAGTTGACTCGACACAATTGCGTCAGGATTTATTGTTTTATGTTTAATTTCATGTAAAAGTAATGATACAAGTTAAGTCTACTGATAATGGTTGAAGCTCGACCTGAATTCATATACAGTGATCACTGAGCCTTCAAAATGATTGAAAAATTTACATCTTACTCGCCCAATTTTTAAAAATCTTTTATCCACCTTTCCCTTGTAAGGTCCATCCGCCGAGTGTGAAAGATACGGAAGAGACGCTGGACAGCCTTGACGATACGTTAGACAACCTACGTGACACTGGGGACAACCGCGCTCTCCTTCAGCTCACCAACAGTCTTAGTTCTGTCCTCAACGCAGCGGACACGTCCAGCTACGAGAACGATACACTTTCAAAGGTACCCTGGAAATGAAGCTTAAAATTGTCCCCTCGTACTGGGCAAGGGGGTGGGGTGGTGGTTAGATAGAAAAAGCGACGAACTCTGGCTATATGTTGGTACCGGGTGTTAAAGGAAACTTGCCACTTGCCGGCCTATGATATCGTACTATACGAAAGTTGATTAGAACAGTGTATAGCCTGAAGTTCATTAAGTTCCACCACCTTTTGTTTGTTAAAACATGAACTGCTCAGCTTCTGCTCTTCACTCTATTCTTATTTTCTATACTTCTCAGGCACGTTAACGCACTGACAAGGATTCCTGTTCAGAGCCTGGACAACATCGACCAGGTATCAGGTGCCTTGGGCCGGGCAACAGCTGCAGAGGACCAGGTCACTCCAGAGTCTCAGGTTTGGTTTTACCTACATACCTCCAACTCGTCAATTGTCTGAGTGTGTATAGTCACACCCGTCCATAGGGCTGAGGGCTTGACCACCTGAGGGCTTGACGAAAATGGTTACTATAGACAGGATGCTTGGGCCAATAGGTCTAAGGTCTTAGAAACCACGATGGTCAGGTAGTCCTTACTCATAGAGATGGTCGATAGTACATGTTGGACTGTATACATGCTGCTTACATATTGCAATTAAATCTATAAGATCATTACAATTCGTCAGAAAGTTTCATGTGCAGATGCTAATCATAAAGGGTAAAATTTCACTGGGTTTGTTTCAGGAGAGTGCAGCTCAAACTGTGTTGCAGATGTCACAGTTTCTTGAAACACACGAAAGGAAAGATGTTGGTCCCGAAAGACTGGAGGAAACGGCATCCGTTCTTTTGGCAGGCAAGCGCGCGTTTCCTCTTATCTTCAAGTCAGGACAATTTGATTTAACGTCTTATTTAAGTACCGTCTGAGATATTCACAGATGACCTGTCCCTTCCGTTCAATCCAACAGCTTGTGTGAACATACTTCGAGCTTCAACAGCCTCGGCTACAAAGAGCAAAGAGTTGCCATCATCTGAAACCCGAGAGCTTCGCTTAAACAATGTAGGAACATTGTATACTATCAAAATACGTTTTGTGTCTTATTGCTTTTTTAGTCACCAAAAAACGGATGTTTAGAGTAAAGTGTCGGTAGCAATTAAAAGCCGCTGCTGTTGCTAGTTGGATGCTGACGGGAACATTTTTATTCGTTATTGCATATTAGAACATTTTGCCAATATCTCACGGTGTGCCGTACATGTACCTATTCAGTATTCTTCACGTCAGATGATATGTTTTGTCCATGCATTGGCATGGTGACGGTGTCGGCCCGTCGATATGTGGATCGGTTGGCACCCATTTTGAATATATCAATGTGCGATCGTACTGCAGGCTTCAGTAAATCATGATCATTACTTTTCAAATTCATATCTAAGTAGTAGCTTGTCGTGACCATCTAAGTGTTGCACATCGGTGCATTCGTTTTATTTACAGAACAGAAATGCCACCCAGACAACTTTTGTTGCAATTGGGAAGCTAACTACTGCTGTACTAGATCAAAAACTCACAGGAGAGAGCCCGACGACGTTCACTGTAGGTGAATTTAATTTGGCGGTTGAAAAACAGCGGTGCGATACTACCAACGAGCAACCATACGTTTTCCGGGCAAATCACCAATTAGGAAGTTCAACGTTTTTCGTGGTACCCAACTTGTCAAGGTTGCTCGGGGACAGATGTGAAACACAGGAAGCCGTCGGAATAGAGGTAGGTAATACATGATTATCAAGACTAAAAGAACTCGCTTGAGAAGTTTTTTTGCTGGTGCTGGATTTTCAATTTCATTGATAGCAATGTATTGGTGTAGCCTGACTATAGCCTGGCTCCTAGTGGCCGCCCCGACAGTTAAGGCCCCTTACCTCCAGCCAGCGAGAGATTGTGTAAACACAGGCGGTGTAGTTAGTTTGAGATTGACTGAGTTATCTCAATCAATGCTCTTTTGCTTTAAAGAACTTTAAGACACCGCGGAACCCTTACGCCTTTGCCAACACTTCTAACGATGTCAAGTCGGAAGTAGGAGGACTACAGTTCATGCGGAACGGTAGGCCTTTGGAGATCCGGGACTTAACAGATCCTGTGGAGGTTTTCACCCGACGCCTGTCGGAGTCATCCCAAAATGGACAAACAATGACCGAGCTAGGAACAACAGAACCATCTTGGAGCAAAGCAATACGTGTAACTATGCGATCTTTTACTCCTGTAAAGGATTGTTACCTGGTAAACATTTCTGGCCAGCACTGTTACTGTGTGTACCATTATGATACATTGTGTTTTATCATGACTAAAAAGCCAAGTCGCCCACGCGATACGACCATCTTTGCTAGGCTCATTTAACGTATAGTTCTGATCGTCTGTTTTGTCCCTAACGAAAACGTCCATCGTTTTCTACTACATGTACATAACGCTAAATTTCCCAGTTCCCTTTTCCATCGACTCATCTCGTCCTGAGGACCCATATATATGATACCCCACTGTTGAATTTTCGGTAAATGATATCGATGCATCTGTTCGTACAGGCTCACCAGTTCAACACGACTAAGGGGAGGTCCCTCCACATCACCGTGACGCCTCATCTGGCGAATGTGTCTGTCCGACTGTACCTGAAGCGAGGGAAGGAACCACGCCGAATTGACGAATTCGACAGGAACACAACATTACCGCTGCCAGGTTTGCATTAACCGTACTGTATGCACTATATTTGGTTACTTTCAAGAATAAAGAATTGTTGTGGGGTTTGCATTAACCGTGCTGTATATACTATATTTGGTTACTTTCAAGAATAAAGAATTGTTGTGCGCGAAAAAAAGCCACGCCAGGTCCGCGCATTTGCATAGAAATACTTAAAGACGTGAAAAGAATGAAAGACGCGATGTTTTTGTATACAGATGACGACCTGTTCACCTTGTCACTGGGCCCGTCTGAAACCATGACAGCAGACCGGTGGACTTGGTTCATAAACGGAAGTGACGTAGAGGATTCAGTGGGGTACATGTACCTAGGTATTAAAGCACACACCATTCAAAAACCTACATAGCTATAAAGTAGATTTTGTGTTACATTGTATGAATAAGATAGTGTCGCATTCTAGTGATAATTCAAACTTACAAACATGCATGTCATGTGTGTATCAAAACCTCGTTACACGGAGGCAAATATTTGACAGAATTTTTTTCTACACAATTCAGGGGTGGAGCACGTACCGCATACTGAACAAGACGATGTAAGCCCCTTGGTTGCTCCTGAGTATCGTGGAAAGAACTTCACACTGAGCTACACACTTCAGATCTACTCCACACAATGTCTCTACTTCAACGAGAAAATAGAAGATTTCAAATCAGACGGTTGCCAGGTGTGTGTTTTCCTGAAAAATTCCCATCATTACCATATTGCAATAATGAAATAAATCACGTCATACGATGTCAAAATCCTGTATCATGTAAACAAAATACAAAAATAGCATTTTAGGATGATAACATTGAGGTTGTGATTGATTTCATTCTGATTCCTTGTACACGTGCAGCCCGGTCCTCTCAGCAGCACCGATTTGTCACACTGCCGGTGCGACCATTTGACAGCGTTTGGATCCGGCTTTACATTCTTCGTGGCTCCGAACAAACTCAACATCCTCGAGGCGCTTCGTAATCGTAAGATCAATGTCACAATGATTGTTCAAACAATAAAAGTACAGTTAATATCTAGTACAAACAAAAAGCTAACTCAAGCTCAGTGGTCTGCCGATTCTGGCCAGGATTGTGGAACTGAAAGAAGTGCCGCCAGGCCTTTTGTAACATTTGTATTCATGTCATGTCATAACTCGAATTTTCTCGTCACTATAATATAATGTTCCTTCATTAGTGAACCCAAATGAGAACCCAGTTGTCATCATCGCGGTCAGCGTTGTGTTCGGGATCTACATCCTCACGGTGATCTGGGCCCGGCGCAAAGACAGACAAGATTCAAAGAAGGTGTTTAACTGTGTTTGAGTTTTGTTACAGATCGTTGCTTAGTCAAATCAGTTGAAACATAACGTTTTATTCCCTTCAGACAGTATAGCACTGCATACTTTTGTAAACTGATATGAGGACATGAAATGGGGTCCTGACAATGCTTTACATTGAACATATAACGTATAACTCACCCACCTGGCTACGAAGTGCGAGAAATAAATTTGGCTTTCCTATTCCTTGCACCGAAAAGGGGCATGAATACATGGTCCCCCTAATGTAAGCCTTATGCATGTAGCACCACGGCATAAAAGAAGAAACATACAATGTACTTACTTCTGATCCTGTCTGCTATGGTTTCCCAGGTTGGGGCAACGATCCTTTGCGGAGATCAAGGAGGTTTCCACGATCACTTCTACCAGATCACAGTTCTGACAGGATCGAGGTCTGAAGCATCCACATCTGCCAGGGTAAGTATCAATAGCCTTTCATAACTAGAATGTTTTAAAATATAACTTATTTGAATAGCAAAGTTCTTTCATCACAACCATTTATTTTTCAAGAGCCGACGTTTCGATGACCGTCTGTCATCTTCATCAGGGCAATTCTGACTGGTTTACTGTGCACTGACGCTAAATATTACTTGGTGCATAGTGCACTAGAAATATTATATAGTTCACAGTGCACTGTTACTTGGTTCACAGTGCACTTAGGCTAGTTTTTACTGTTAACAATGGATTGCCGAACGTAGTGCAATTGTGACATACATACTAGGCATTGTTACATCATAGGGACATATGCGGTTCCAAATATAAAACACTATTGACACCACAGGCAGCATCAAAAAAAAAATTACCCACGAAGTAGAAGAGAACGGCGCCATAACTTTTCTTGATACTTTGCTAGTGAAAAAATTAAGACGGCACAGTGAAACTGTTGATTTACAGAAAGAAGACACATACTGACCAATACTTAAATTTCAACTCACACCATCCCCTTCACCAGAAGCTGGGAGTTATCCGGACACTGATGGACAGATGCAATGCAGTAGTAACGGACGAATCAGATAGACAGCAAGAGATACAACACATAAAACAGTCCCTCGCCCGATGTAACTATCCAGACTGGACACTCAGAAAAGTAGAACATCAAAAAAGCAGACCCAAACAGAACAAAGACAAAAGGAAACAGGAGGAGAAGTCTAAAGGTAGGGTGACTCTACCCTATATAAAAGGAGTCACAGAACCACTGGAAAGAATATTCAAGAAACACAACATAGCTACAGCAGTCAGACCCAAAACTACATTAAGAAACCTACTGGTACATCCCAAAGACAAACTTGAAGACTCGGTGAAAACAGATTGTATCTACAAGATACCTTGCATGACTTGCAAGAAGGTATACATAGGGGAGACAGGAAGAACATTTGGATGCAGGCTAGAAGAACATAGGAAGGAGGCAGACAGCATCAAGACGGGAAGGTACACGAGAGCAAGAAAGAAAGAAGCTGAGAAACAATAAAACAAATCAGCAGTCACAGACCACATTACAAGAAAAAACTGTGTAATAGATTGGGACGGGGCCAAGGTAATAGACCGAGAGGACAACAGATGTATCCGTTGGATTAAGGAGTCTGTATGGATTAGAAAATCCAATCAAGTCATGAACCGTGATGAGGGGGGGTATAAACTTAGTCATGTTTGGGATCACATTCTTAATAACTGACAATTGTTTTCTTATTGTATGTAACTATTATGATTTGTAACAATAAGTATGTGACAAGACTTTTAATATTTTCTATTTGGGACTCCGATAGCTCAGCATTGCTAGTGAACAAAGTTTATATTGTATATAGAAACATTTTATATTTGGAACCGCATATGTCCCTATGATGTAACAATGCCTAGTATGTATGTCACAATTGCACTACGTTCGGCAATCCATTGTTAACAGTAAAAACTAGCCTAAGTGCACTGTGAACCAAGTAACAGTGCACTGTGAACTATATAATATTTCTAGTGCACTATGCACCAAGTAATATTTAGCGTCAGTGCACAGTAAACCAGTCAGAATTGCCCTGATGAAGATGACAGACGGTCATCGAAACGTCGGCTCTTGAAAAATAAATGGTTGTGATGAAAGAACTTTGCTATTCATTCGATTACCAACCTGATGAAATTATTTACGGATATAACTTATTTGACTTTATATTGTTATCAACACGATGAAGTGGTATCTTTAAGTATATACCACATACGCCCCGTACATTTGGCACGCAACCACCACCAGAATATTCCTCAATAGGTCTTTATGACGCTTATGGGAGAGGGAGGTTCGTCCGGCCCACATGAACTGGAGGGCCGTGACCGCACGATTTTCAGGGAGGGAGGAGTGGACACTTTCATCTTGCCGACCAGTCGCCACCTTGGATCCTTGTACGCCGTGCACATCTGGCATGACAACACAGGACCTTGTCCTTCATGGCGAGTACTTTTGACTGAGTGATATCTTATCAATGTCTACCTACAATCATAATGACAAGTCATAACATTTGCAGGCCATCAAACTTGACTTGCCTACACTAAACCGCAACTTGACACGCCGAGTCGCTCAAGTATTTGCTACCGTCTGCTGTGCGCAGTGTTTTGATTGCGTTGTCGTCTTTTGTGCAACCCACAGGTTCCTGGACAAAATCATACTGCAAGACCTTAGCGATGGCAAGAAGTACTCTTTTCTGTGTCAGAGGTAATGAAAATCGATTCAAGGTCATGGTGTAAACATTAAAAAAAACAGAATTGTAAAATGTGAATACATGGCACGAAGGCAAAGGGCTGGCTAAGGTCTGAGATGATGCATAAGATACCTCTGGTGATATGTTTCTAGCATACTCTATCCTGTTGCAAAGGCCTATATCTGAAACGAGGTTTTTGTTGCGTATCACAGATGGTTAGCTGTGGAGGAAGGTGACGGAAGGGTGGACTGCTTGCTCTCGTCAGCTACCGACGAACAACTGTCGACGCTTAGGCATGTCTTTGGGTCACAAACATCCAAGGTACATTTTATGGGATCATATCTATCACCACCCATCTAAGAGTACCGCAATATATATATATATATATGTTTTCCAGAAAATCCTCTACTAAAACGTATGGGTAAGTTTGGGACTCATATCCGTGTACATATTATCATGACAGTCTTGCGGCGAAGTTTTTCAGATGTTTGATGTTGTCTACTGTAAAACCCTTCGCCCCATTCCTATCATGTAATTCGTACAATGACACTTATTCCGTGTTCCAAAGGCCTTCAATGATGGTCACCTGTGGTGCTCGGTGCTGGGACGACCTGCCTACAGTCCCTTCACTCGTGTCCAGCGGGTGTCCTGCTGCCTCTCCCTCTTACTCTGCACCATGGTCACCAACATCATGTTCTTTGGCCGTGCCGACGACTTCAGCAAGCCTCCACCAATCGACATCCTTGGTTTCAAAGTACAGATCCCGATATCGTGGGCTCAGGTACCATTTTTTCCAGTAAAAGAAAATTACAAACTGAGTGTGTTTGAGAGGCAGCTGCCTTTATCAAAGTTAAGTGGATGAATAGATAAAGAATATGCTAATGAATCCTGCTAACTATGCAATTAATGGTTAATTCTACTGAAATGACAGACGTGATTTATGACTTATTGATTTCACACTTGCAGTTTATGATCGCTGTGTATAGTTGCCTCATGATTTTCCCCATCAACCTGGCCATAGTAGAGATTTTCCGTCATGTCGCATCTCCTCCAGAGAAGAAGGCCAAAGATCAAAATGTTTCAAGCGGTAGGTAGAAAAACAAATACTACAAGTAAATGAAAAACCTAGGCAAGCCGTAAATTATTGTAACATCAAGTATGACATGGTTGTTTGCGATGATGATAAACGTTATCAGATATCAAACGACAGCCATGTAGATATGATGCTATGCTACATCTGTACACAATGTAAGGCAAGATTGCAATCTATGATATGAGGGACGGTTGGAATTCCTTTCGTTACTTTAGTTATGGAATGTGCTATAGGGATAGCTGCTTGTCGATAGAGTTAAGAAATAGGAAGACGTATATGAATGTCAGAAAAAGTGATCTTTTGTGTGGTGGTTGTAGGTACTTTTTATGTTTCTCGTCGTCCACACAGCGTATCTAAAATCATGACATCTTTATCTTTTGCAGCCTCTTCGACAACTTCAGATGCCATAAGTCTTGAAGAAATTGAGCTTCAAAAAATTGACAAGGCTTGGGACTTCTACAGGCAACCATACAGCGGTGGGTGGTATTTTCATGTATGACTCTTAGGGTAAGTAATGAAAGCTGCCTTCTAAATTGCATATCCTTGGTTATGGTCATAATGATAAATGGACGTTTGATACTAAAAGGAGTTTTTTTTTTCTTCCAGATAAGAAGATGACTGAGGACAAGAAGAAAGGATGCATTCTTCCGTGGTGGTGTGTGTTCATAGGTGAGATGGCTGATAAAAAGAAAACAATTTAAGTTTAGGTATTGTTAATGTAACACTAATGTTGTGTAGCTCACTTAGAACTGAGACGACCCACAGACGTGACATACATGTATGTGGCGGAGGCTGCCATCTCGAATAGGACTGTTTTACCGTCTTACCGGTCCCTTGACCGGGGGTGGTCGTGGGGGCACCTAGTGGCTGAGCACACTGCCTTCCTCCATCCCTCTCTGTCATGAGCCAGCAGTTGGGCGCTGGCAAGGGACATGCCGGTCCACTCCTTGACATTGTCGTCCCATTTCTTCCTCTGTCTTCCTCTCTTTCTTTTCCCTGGTACTGTTCCTTGTAATATGGTTTTGGAAAGGCCTTTACTTCTGGTCACATGGCCGTACCATTTTAGCTTCCTTCTCTTAATGATACTAAGGAGGTCTTCAAGGTACTTTCTTCCAGTAGCTTGTTTAATGATGTTCCTAACTTCAGCGTTTGTGACGTGGTCCTTGTAAGTTACATTTAAAAGTATTCTGTAACACCTCATCTCTACTGCCAGTATCCTCCTTTGCAGTTCGGCTGTTAGAGTCCACGCCTCACATGCGTAGAGGAATATGGAAATTACCAGTGCCCGCAGCAGTCTGACCTTGGACTTCAGACTGATGTTCCTGTCTCTCCATATGGGTCGTAGCCTTGCCATGGCTGTTGCTGTCTGGGCCGCTCTTGATATGACTTCTGCCTTTGAACCCTCTTTACTGATAATGGATCCGAGGTATTTGAACTGGTCCACTGTTTGGAGTTCTTCTTGGTTCACTTTTACTTTAGTCCTGATTGACTTGTCAGTGTTTGCCATCAGTTTGGTCTTCTCTGCGCTGATCTCCATTCCATATCTTCTGGAGGTAGTGTCCAGCGATTCGACTAGGTTGGCCAGTTCCTGTTCTCCTCCTGCCAGTCCATCTATATCGTCTGCAAAGCGCAGGTTTGTAACAAAGGACTGTTTAGCCACAGACAATGCTGTATACATGTAGGGTAGATGTAACCATGGTGTCGGTGTAATAATAAATTGCGTAACTTTCCCATTTCTATTTTTTTCCTCAAGCTTGGTTCCTGGTTTTTGCCAGCTGCTTCCTGTCGGCGTTCTTCACCATTCTGTACGGTAAGGAGTACGGCCGGAAGAAAGCTGAAGAATGGCTCTTCGTTTTCTTCACATCCTTCTTCGCGGATCTCTTCGTCCTTCAGCCCGTCAAGGTGGTTCTTCTTGCAGTCGGACTGACGCTGGTGCTGAGGGTAAGATCCTGCAGATTACTACATATTATCGGACCTTCATTTGAGGTGATCTACAATATTATACAGTGTTGATAGAGTACCCTTGGTAGTTTGGGATGGTAAAATAAACAGTACCAGACAATACTATATGTGCTTTATGGTATAATAGAGTTACTACCCAATTAAGCAAGTAACTTCATTATGAATTTCAATCAAAAATGCCTATGATAGTAATGTAATGATTAAAGTAGCACTTAGTGATATGATAATGATAAAGATTACCGTAAAACGTGAAGATTTAGTTTCATATCTACATAAGCACCACAAGCACGATGTGGTATCGTCATATTACGCGTTATCAACCTTGTCCTCTCAGTCTGGAAGTTTATACGACATTACTGCTCATCTGGCGACTTTTAGAAACCTCATGAAGACGCAGAAAACCAGACGCCAACGCTAGACTACGACGAAGTGTGCGCCTACCTGTCGACCATCAAGGTAGAGTAACTCGAATCACATTATTTGGTTTTACTAATCGTGAATTGATTCAGTAACTCGTGAATTAAAAAAAAATGTCCAACCCAAGCCTCTGAGTCGTTCCTGTTCTTTTCTAATCGTAATGGTTTGAAAGGAACAGCAATCTAAACGTCACATCACTTATAATCCAAAGTCATTTGGTGCGACTGAAAGTACACTTGTTATGATTTAACAAAACAAAACGATGAGTTATTTTTTAATTGTAACGCATCGGGATCACGAACACGTTTACAAGTTTTAATAATACACAATCAGAAATTTCCTCACATCCTACAGGCAACGCCTGCAAAGAAATGCGATGAAGAACCACCGGACTCGACAAATCTGGCTGAAATGCGAGTCCGCCGTTTCGTCGAGATCAGCATGAGGAAGGCCATCTACGAGTTTGCGTTTTACTTCCTGTTCGTCCTGGTGTTAATGGTCATTGCCGACGGGCCACGTGACACAGGCATGTTCCACATGACTCAACATCTTCGGCAAACTGTGGACGGTGGAGGGAACCATTCCTTTACAAAGGCGAGGACAGTTAATACAATAAGATGTCATTAGTCGTTTTCAGTCTGTTTCAAATTCAGGTATAACAAAAGATTAGATACGCCTGTACTTAATCATCCACGAACTCACTGGGCATCATGTTCCCGGAACTTGTTATTGAAAAATTGTAAATTACATTAATTCTGTGTGTCTTATACAGGTGAACGACGCTGAGAGCTTTTGGAACTTTATAAGATACACACTGAGTCCTGCGTTGTACGACAACCAGTGGTACAACGGTGACGACAGGGAACCGGGTGGATTCATGGCGGACAAAATGTCATATGTGGTCGGACCTGTCAGGATAAGACAGCTGAGGGTGGCAGAAGGTAAGCATACACTAGCCTTTTACAAAAGTTCCCAAGAGAAATTTTCAGTAATGTCCGTGACCTGTTTTTCGTCCCCAAATCAAAATTTGTTTCTTGGTTATTCACAGACTCTACTAAATGGTGTGGCAGGATCATTTAATTATAAAATTTATTTAATTATAGTAACCATGGCTTCCATGTTACACGTGTTTCACTGTATCCACAGATCATTCATGTAAGATTGACAAGCGAGTTGAAGGCATCTTCAAGAACTGCACCAATGCCTACTCCCACTTTACCCACGACAGCAGCAGCTATGGGATGGGTTGGTCGGAGACACCTGACGAAAATGCAAGTTCACTGGTGCAAAATGAAACCAATCCTTGGGTCTACCGTCATTCGCCAGGTACTTTGATTCACACTCATTGAGTGGTTAGTTGGCATTAAGACTAACCTACATTTTGATCTTGCCCATTTCTGTTTTGTGCCATAATGTTCTTGCATACGATTGTTACAGATATACCGGTAGTAGGAACACATGCCACCTATTGGGACGGGGGCTACTTCGTTACAGTCACCAACACCACGCCCGCCGCCGTCCTCGCCACCGTAGAACAACTGGAGCCTAGCGGGTGGATCGATCGCTCCACCCGAGCCGTTTTCATCGAGATGACGATCTACAATCCCCACGCCAATCTGTTCTCCATGGTGAATCTGCTGGCTGAGTTTACTGCCATGGGGAAGGCCTATCCCCGTGTGGACATCACTACAGTCCGACTCTACCGCTTCCAGACTCCAGGGGCTTGGGTTGTGGTCGGCTTCCAAGGAGTCTTCATCATCTTCACTTTGTACTTCGTTTTCAGAGAATGTGAGCAAACATACGATATCTCTTCTTGTCTGTTGGGCTTGTACATTCAATGCTAATACTAGTACACTACTGTAAGTGTCCGACACCTTGCAAATATTGACTCCAATTTGGACATGTATTTCAAGCAACAAACACCTGGTTGGGACATGCCGAGTATGACTGTATGTATAGCACAAGTGCGATTTACTATGCCCCAACACATCAGCTGATGTACGCCTCGGCATGACCTGATATGTAATTTCTGGCCTCAATTTGATGTATAACTCCTCTGTCTTATTACAGTGGACTTAATAGTAAAGCTACGGTGCTTGTACTTGAAGACCTTCTGGGGGTGTGTAGAGTTGAGTATGGCGCTCCTGTCTCTAGCTGAGGTGGGGGTCATGCTGTACACCTTGTATATTGTCCTCGAGTTCCAGTCAAAGCAAGGGACAAACACTGGTAAGGCAATTACGTTGCACAACTGTTATGTCACATATTATATAAGACTTTAGTAGCATGTTAAAGTAAATAATTTTACAAAATAATTAGTTATACGTATTTCTTGAACTAGTGATTGTTTAGATGTTTAACATTTTAGAGACCGATAGAGCCACTGTTGTCAGATACTATATGGAAATTGTGAAATTCAAGACCTTAATATCCTAAGAAGGAAATTCCTATATTTCTATAGGGCCAGTTGAGAGACCGTTTGAGAAGTACCGCCGGGCTGCGTACTGGGACCAGATCAACACGTACGTGCAGGGCTGCTTGGTTTGTGTGGGGTCACTCAAACTGCTGCATCTCCTGCGGTTCAACAAACACGTTGTTCTCGGCGCAGGTAAAAAACAAATCAGAAACTCTAGCTGTTTTTCTATGGGGTACGATATCGATGTTTCTGTCAATACGTTATTATCACTACACGCATGCTTGCGGTAACTTTGTAGTTTCTTTCGTTCACAACCAACATGTGATTCTTGGCCCGATTCGTTGACACTCCGGACCCACTGTTTTGTCAAGTGCAAGGGAGTGGATCTAGATTCGTCGTTGAAACTATTATGGAACTGCAATTGGCTGCTTAAAATGATACCAGTCAAAGATGTTCGGTTGATTGGAGACCACCATCAACAGCGTGACTACGGTTCCAAACGTAGTTCTAACTACGTCCTACATGTTCTTTCCAGATACCATCAAGAAGGCAGCCGGACCACTATCCGGGTTCTTCTTGATATTTACCATAATATTTGTCGCTTTTGCGACGTTTGCCTTCCTCGTTTTCGGCTCTACGGAGGAAGGCTTTTCGCCGTTCATCGCCACCGTGGAAACGATGTTCACGATTTTACTGGGAAAGTTCTATGAGCTGTCGGGCGCCAAGACGGTCATGGGGCCGCTGTTCACCTTCACGTTCATCACGTTCTTCCAGTTGGTCATCCTCACCATGGTTGTTGGTATCCTAGACAGCGCCATACATGAGGTTAGTATGATAGTCCACATTACTCTAACTATAACGTTGACTAGTAGTAAGATTATTAAAGTACTAAAACATGTTGAAAAAGATATGCTCGTTTTAAATTTTCTTTACTTTTACTGATTTTAGTATAAACCCTGTAGCTTCTATGTATGGCCAAATTCACAGTCTACAAAAACAGCAGTACTGGTCTAACTATACAATCATGTGTTTTATTGAGAAAAGGAATTGTACAGGAAGAAACAAATTGCTAAAAAAACTGCACAGATTTGCATGTCGACTAAATATTAGTTGATCATGGTGGAATTGAAAACACATTCGAGGTGAGCTACTGTTACTTGTGTTGAATGCAAGCATCCAATTTCGTCATGGAATATATCAACACAGATGAGCTTTCATGCTAATAATAGCTTGGTCATAATGATATTTTGCTGATTATACCATCAGGTTGCAGAAGAGAATTCCCAGCAGAAGCCCGAAACTGAGCAGGTTGCAGACCTGATGTTGGAGCGACTGCAGTCCTGGGCAGGAGGGCTGCTACAGCGTGGAAAGGGCAGGTCATTAGCAAATATCCAAGAGGACTACAGTCCTACAGAGGAGGAGCTGACAGACTTCTTGACAAATGCTGATTTCGTCCGTTTCAAGGATCGGCGGGATAGCTTCTCAACTTCTATCGAGTTTTGCATGGAAAATCAAATGTCTCCTGGCACAGCCTAGTTTATTTAATTAGACAGACTACAATTTTGTATAGAAATGCAACATGTCTGGATCTCACATTACGGTTTGTTTTGAGCAAAAGGAACACTAAATGTCACTTTGAGCGTTTTTTTTTTTCATTTTTTGTTATTAGCTATATTTCTTCTTTGGCCCACTCTCCAAGCAGAGGTTTAGGCTTCGGCTTATTTTTTACTTGTTTTTAGCCATTTTTATCCGGCTTTCTGTAGACCAACACATTCTTACTAATTACTTTAAAAAAGACCTATGGGGTGGACTGTGCATGTTTAAGGACACTGATTTGGCTTGAACAATAAAAGTTCTGCCCTCAGTTTAGGACATTATTGCCTGATAAAGTCGTACCCAAGAACAGTTTATCATTATTATTGTTTAATTTACTGACAAACGTTGCAGAAAATCTGGAGACAATATACTAGCCATGACATCTGTACTATTGTAAGCCATGGGTTCATTTTTGTTAGAACATTGTTATGTTTGCAAAGAGACAAGCTATCAGTTAACGGTTATGTCAAAGTTGCAATAGTACTGGGCCCTCCACGCGTCTTATTCATCACCGTGGACTAGTTACATAATGACGATTTATTACTGAGTTCATTCTATTTGGATCTAATCAACATGTTTCTAATCAGCATCTATCGCCATAATCGGACATAACTTAATTGATTTTTTTTTAAATTCACAATTAGCTTATAAAGCCAAGCAAAGGAATACAGAGTATAACATAGAAAAACGTAATTTACAACAAATGACTTAATCTTGTAATCATGACACCATTGTTTTCAAATAGAGATAATAATGCTATGGTGTAGTGTTCGAGTTCAATATACGCAGTTAGTCAGATTTAGATTTTGTTAAATGAATAGGTGTTAAAGGTTTGGTTTTACTATTGTCTTCCTTCTATGGTTTTTACGAACATAATTATGATTTACCGCTATCATGGTTCGTTTACTTTGTATAATTTGTTTGTACGACTGAACATTATCTCACTTCTATTATGATCTCCTAAGTTTGTATTCTGTTTACTTTGACCTGTCATGGACTTAATTTGGAATCAGCCTTATTCATCTGAAAGTACTAATCTCGCATGTATCGAAGATTGATGAATGACTTCAACATGCAAGAAATAAATAAAGTGACACGGAAGCAAACCGATGATGGCGCTCCTCGAACATATGTAACTTAGCAATATAATTGAAACAGAGAACGGTCTTAAACAGATAGAAATTTAACTCAGACTTTCTTCGATGTCTTTTATTCGGTATACTTGACTTGCCTGATAACGTCACCCGAGTAGCGGAAATGTGTGTTACGTTAACGTAATACTTTTTTTTCACTTCGCTGGAACTGCAATAGTACATGTTACTCTCATCTCCATGGTTGCAAACTATTTACTTCACTTTGATCAAAACTTTAATCAGGCTCATAGAAACTCCGGTGTGTGACCTCAATGACCAACTACAGCGAGCGCCTCAGTGATATGTGTGTTACGTTAACGTAATACATTTTTTGGTACTTCGCTGGAAATACAATAGAACATTTTACTCTCATATCCATGGTCGCAAACTATTTACTTCACTTTGAGTTTAATAGAAACGGGAATTGGCTGAAAATCGGTATTTTCGACCAAATCTGCTGGTTATGCCAAGTACATCTTAAAGAGGAAAAAGAAGGACCCAGGGTCCTCCCCTATAAAGAAACGCCTGTCAGGTTGTTAGTAGCTAAATTGACTCCAAACAGCCTCCCAACATCATAAATGGATTATAAGCCACAGGGAGTCTGAGCCCGACTGGCACTGGAAACATAGCAGCAGACGACAGGGAGCGATTTGCATATTAACTGACGTCTGGAGTTTTGAAAAATGTTGTATCTATCTCCACTAGTCTTTCAACAAAACATTGCCAAACAAAGAAACAAAGAAAAACAAAGAAAAACATTGCCAGACAAAGAGAAATACTATTTTTGATATGGACACTTTCCATACATTACAAAATAAGAAACTGCAGCTAGAATTGCTCTACCAAACCAAATGTAGTAATATGATTAGTGGAAGGAGAGCCAAGTGGATGGAGCAGGGTGAAAAATGTACAAAACTTTTTTTAAATCTTATAAACAGAGGAACAGCAAGGAAAAACATGACTAAATTTGTTACACCTGAGGGATCAGTCAAAACTGACCCCCAGGAAATTCTTATTGAACAAGTCAAATTCTTTTCAAATCTCTATTCCTTCAAAGAACCGCCTATCTCTTTGGAGAGTGATATTTTTTAACCCTTTTTCCCTAACGTTCCCCATGTTTCGCTGTCCGCTGATCAACGGGACTTCTGTGAAGGTCTTATTACCGAGAAGGAGCTGAAAGTTGCTATTGACTCATTTTCATCGGAGAGAGCGCCTGGCTTAGATGGTCTTCCAGTAGATTTTTACAAGAATTTCTTTAATTACATAAAAAAGCCTATGCTTGATTCCTTTAACTATTCGTACCAAATGGGTCACTTATCCGGTACACAAAAAAACTGGTCTTATTTCCCTGATACTAAGGCAAGACTCTACGGGACAAGATAAAGACCCTTCTCAGATTAAAAATTGGCGGCCCTTAACACTGTTAAATTGTGACGTCCATATAATATCTAAATGCATAGCCCTGCGTATGAAAAAAATAATTCCAAATCTAATATCTTATGATCAAACAGGTTTTCTAGCAGGGCGATGCATTAGTGATAATATATTCCGCAGCAAATATCAGATTTGATAAGTATAAATTTTGATAGAAAATTTGAAAAGATGGATAAATTATTATATCCTTGGAAGAGAAAGTCTTAATAGTTCAAGGTAGGAAAGGCAAGAGCCCTACTGACCCTAGAAGGAAGTAGAGATCCGAGGGTCAGTCAAGCAGGAATACAGCTGAGATCAGGTCGGAAGTGGGCTGTGGATAAGGCAGTGGACGAAGCGAAGAGTAGACTCAGACACAGTGATATAGTTGGTGTCGTGGCACAAGGCAGACTAGGACTAGGTGCAGGAAAGGTGGCAAGTCAGAGATGGGGCACGGCGGGCCCTAAGGAAAGAAGGGACATGGTACAGAGGGAAGTAAGAAGGAAGGAGGAGGAAGGAAGGAAATCACTAGCTGTGAGCCAAGGAGTGCAGGGCGCCTGGACGAAGTGGGAGGGAGTGAGAAGTAGATGTGTGAAGTGGAGTGACTTGTGGAAGTGTGAACCACTGAGAATCCAATTCCTCCTCAGATCAGTTTACGACCTCTTGCCCACTCCAGTGAACCTGAAGAGATGGGGGAAGGAGAAGGAGGAGAAGTGCCAGCTATGTGAGAAGAGAGGGACGCTAAGTCACGTTCTGTCAAGCTGCCCAATCGCCTTAGGTCAGGGGCGATACAGATGGAGGCATGACCAAGTACTGAGAGTGTTGGCAGGCACACTTGAGGAGGAGAGAACTAAGAAGAGAGGGAAGAACAGGAAAGAGCCGAAGTTCATAGGGTTCGTCAGAGAAGGAGAACGAGAGAAGAGAAAGACAGGTACTCAAGACAGAGAGAGAGAGGTATCCTGCCCACAGCTAGCGATTGGAACCTCAGAGTCGACTTAGACAGGGGACTGTCATTCCCAGAAGACATGGTCAGCACGAACCTGAAACCGGACGTAGTGCTGTGGTCTACTCAGACAAAGCAAGTAGTTCTAGTGGAGCTGACGGTCCCATGGGAAGAAAGAATAGAGGAGGCGTATGAAAGAAAGGCGGGGAAATACCAAAACCTTCTGCAGGACTGTGTAGAGAAAGGATGGTGATCGTGTTGTTTCCCCGTGGAAATAGGATGCAGAGGATTTGTGGCACAGTCGGCTTGGAGAGCGCTGGGGGCGCTAGGAATAGTGGGGAAGCAACGGCGAGATACAGTCTCAAAGATGGCAGAGACAGCAGAAGTGGCATCACGCTGGGTGTGGAGAAACAGAGCGAGCACGTGGAAACCAACAACCCCCTGACAGGCAGTACCTGGCCAGTACTGTCGCCCCACCGGGAGGAGGAGGTCCTGCTAGAGGGGCGAAACCTCCGAGGATGACCGGATAGCAGCTGACGATGTCAGGGGAGCAGCCACCTAGCTGTATTGAAGTAAGAATCGCAAAGTTCTTTCTTCACAACCATTTATTTTTCACGAGCCGACGTTTCGATGACCGTCTGTCATCTTCATCAGGGCAATTCTGACTGGTTTACTGTGCACTGACGCTAAATATTACTTGGTGCATAGACATAGTGCACTAGAATATTACATCGTTCACAGTGCACTGTTACTTGGTTCACAGTGCACTTAGGCTAGTTTTAATGTTAACAATGGATTTCCGAACGTAGTGCAATTGTGACATACATACTAGGCATTGTTACATCATAGGGACATGCGGTTCCAAATGTAAAGTGTTCTATATATAATATAAACTTGTTTACTAACAAAACTGAGCTATCGCAGTCCCAAATAGAAATTATTAAAAGTATTGTCACATACTTATTGTTACAAATCATAATAGTTATGATAAGAAAACAAATGTCAGTTATTAATTAAGAATGTGATCCCAAACATGACTAAGTTTGTACCCCCCTCATCACGGTTCATGACTTGATCGGATTTTCTAATCCATACAGACTCCTTAATCTAACGGATACATCTGTTGTCCTCTCGGTCTATTACCTTGGCCCCGTCCCAATCTATTACACAGTTATTTCTTGTAATGTGGTCCGTGACTGCTGATTTGTTTTCTTGTTTCTCAGCTTCTTTCTTTCTTGCTCTGGTGTACCTTCCCGTCTTGATGCTGTCTGCCTCTTTCCTATGTTCTTCTAGCCTGCATCCAAATGTTCTTCCTGTCTCCCCTATGTATACCTTCTTGCAAGTCATGCATGGTATTTTGTAAATACAATCTGTTTTCACTGAGTCTTCAAGTTTGTCTTTGGGATGTACCAGTAGGTTTCTTAAGGTGGTTTTGGGTCTGACTGCTGTAGCTATGTTGTGTTTCTTGAATATTCTTTCCAGTGGTTCTGTGACTCCTTTTATATAGGGTAGAGTCACCCTACCTTTGGACTTCTCCTCCTGTTTCTTTTTGTCTTTCTTCTGTTTGGGTCTGCTTTTTTGATGTTCTACTTTTCTGAATGTCCAGTCTGGATAGTTGCATCGGGCGAGGGCCTGTTTTATGTGTTGTATCTCCTGCTGTCTATCTGATTCGTCCGTTACTACTGCATTACATCTGTCCATCAGTGTCCGGATAACTCCTAGCTTCTGGTGAAGGGGATGGTGTGAGTTGAAATTTAGGTATTGGTCAGTGTGTGTCTTCTTTCTGTAAATCAACAGTTTCACTGTGCCGTCTTCCTTTTTCACTAGCAAAGTATCAAGAAAAGGCATGGCGCCGTTCTCTTCTACTTCGTGGGTAAATTTGATGCTGCCTGTGGTGTCAGTAGTGTTTAGGTGGTCGGTAAGTTCTCGCTCAGTTCCCTTTTTTAGAATTTCTAGCACATCATCCACATATCGTTTCCACAACTTGGGTTTGCAGTATCCGTTGGATTAAGGAGTCTGTATGGATTAGAAAATCCGATCAAGTCATGAACCGTGATGAGGGGGGGTACAAACTTAGTCATGTTTGGGATCACATTCTTAATTAATAACTGACATTTGTTTTCTTATCATAACTATTATGATTTGTAACAATAAGTATGTGACAATACTTTTAATAATTTCTATTTGGGACTGCGATAGCTCAGTTTTGTTAGTAAACAAGTTTATATTATATATAGAACACTTTACATTTGGAACCGCATGTCCCTATGATGTAACAATGCCTAGTATGTATGTCACAATTGCACTACGTTCGGAAATCCATTGTTAACATTAAAACTAGCCTAAGTGCACTGTGAACCAAGTAACAGTGCACTGTGAACGATGTAATATTCTAGTGCACTATGCACCAAGTAATATTTAGCGTCAGTGCACAGTAAACCAGTCAGAATTGCCCTGATGAAGATGACAGACGGTCATCGAAACGTCGGCTCGTGAAAAATAAATGGTTGTGAAGAAAGAACTTTGCGATTCATTCGATTACCAACCTGATGAAATTATTTACGGATGTATTGAAGTAAGTTAATGACTTTGTCTTCCAAGGATATAATAATTTATCATCTTATGGGTAAAGTTACTCTTATCAATACGCTTATAGTATCACAATTTGTATTTCTACTTACCTCTCTCCTGTCCCCTCCCTCTGAGTTTTTTGATAAGGCCATAGCAAGTAAATTTTATGGATGACATCATCCGGAGACTCCAAAATTTCAATGCGAGAGGGCGAAAAAAAAACAAGGCAGGCCAAAAAAAACACTGAGATTCCTACATTTTCAGATTTTGAGATCGTAAACCTCGTTGAACAAGAATTTAGGCGGTAAAACATGATATCATACCCAACAGGTCTTCTGTCGCTGTATTCAACAGTATTACCTGTCCTTGCAGATGTGTCTTTATTAAATAGAACTAAAAAAAAGAGCTTGCTGTACCATCTTCAAGGTAGATACTACACTGGGTATTCATTTGTAATGGAACATCCTGGACTGTCAACACTTGCCATCAAACACGAGGAATTGCGCCTCAAGTTTGCTGGATCCCTGGTGGTCTCTGAGTTTAGAGACTGGCTACCAGGCAGAACACAGGGCTCAATCACTGACAGAGTGACTCATAAACTGAACTGTCTGGAAGCCATACTCTGCCTATATTGTGCCAACTGTTACAACACCGATTTGTCTCTGAAACAACTTTGAAAAAAGAAGTGACTAAATAAAATTTTCAATTATTGTACAAATGGTTTTGATTCAGTGGCAACATCACATATAAAATGAATAAAATACAACATTGTATCAAAGTAAAAATAAAAGAATAAATCAGAGCCTTGTCTTGCAGATGGACGTTCATGACATATTTGCCCTTTTTTGGCATGTTGACCACCGTCGCAGGGCAACAAAATTTCTTGTGTTTTTTTCTGAAATCAGGCGAAAATCAATGCGCGCGAGGATGTCATCCATAAAATTTACTTGCTGTGGCCTAAATATGAGAAGAAAATTTTTCAATTTCTATGGGGGGGTGGGCCTGAGCGAGTTAAGAGAAAAACTATATATAGTGCTTACGAATATGGAGGACTTAAACTTAGGAATTTGCGATCTGTCGACCTCACCCTTAAGGCCTCTTGGATGCCTAAATTACACATGAACAAATAATGGTTTTGCTCTAAGCTGTTATTTTTTTCTTGTTCATTATTCAGAACAAACTTATTCCCCTTTGTACAACTTGCTGTCAATGATTTTGATTGTTTTATGGGAAAGAAAGCACCAGTAAGTTCTTTTTTTAGACAAATTATCCAAGCTTGGCTACGCTTCCAACTCCGACCACCAGAGGGAGTGGACGAAATTAAGCAACAATTACTTTGTTTGAACTCAAATATACGTATCGGTGATAAACCTTTCTTTTCGATAGCATTTGACAATGGGGGAGTTCGTTTTCTTAATGACATCTTGGACTCAGAAAACCGATTTTTTTCTTATGAGACTTTTATAACAATGTTCGGGGATGTCTGCCCGGAATTTCAGTATAATCAATTAGTTTCTGCGATTCCATTACATTGGAAAGCGGCTCTTAGGCAGGAATCTCATGCTATACATGTGTGTGGGCCGATATGTAGAGATAGAACTTGGCTCTGGAAAAAAAAACATTAATAAATATTTGTATACTTTTTTCATGGAAGAGACCAAGCTAAGGGAACCGTCTTATAAAACACAACACTCCTGGGAAGAATATTTTAACACACCCATCCCCTGGAAACAGGTTTATAGTTTAATTTTTAAACTTTCTATAGAGACCCATACCAGAATGTTTCAATATAAGATACTCTTTAAATTTCTGCCATTAAATAGAACACTATATACATGGAAATTAGTAGACTCCCCTATGTGTTGTCTTTGTAATGAAGAGGAAGAGTCATTCATTCATTTGTTTTGGAATTGTCGTGTAGTTGTTAATTTCTGGTCTGAGGTGAATGACTGGTTTTTCAAACATACCAATAATCATCTACATTTGAATGCTTTTAATGTGATATTTGGTGACTTGAGTGATCGATGCCCAGCCCTGTCTAATCTCATTATTCTTTTAGGTAAACATTACATATTCAAATATCGCCAGAAAAGGCTAGACTTACAAGGTTTCATTTCTTACATTTCTTACTTTCAAAAATTGGAATACATAATTGCAAAAAGACAAGATAAGATTCAGAAACATATTGGGAAGTGGGGTAAACTTTATAGTGTCCCTTCAACTTATTTTCTTTGATATTTTGTGATTTCTAGGGTTCCTCATCACTTACTAGTATATTATTTTCTTTTAATGATCATACACCATTGTCTCCTGATCTTATGTTTTATTTTTTGTGGTAACACATGTGTTTCCTTATTTTGTATACATGCCATACTTTCTGTCCAATATATATGTGAAAATATCAATAAAAAGAACGAGTTAAAAAAAAATAAATAATGGTTGATGATAATCAGTTCAGTACCAGGAAGAGGCCCTGTCACATATATGTAATAAATGTTGGTGATAATCAGTTCAGTACCAGAGAGAGGTCCTGTCACACATATGTAATAATAGTTGATGGTAATCAGTTCAGTACCAAGGAGAGGTTTTGTCATGCATATATAATAATAGTCAATGATAATCAGTTAAGTGCCAGGGAGAGGTCCTGTCACATATATGTAATGACAGTTGATGATAATTAGTTCAGTACCTGAGAGAGGCTTTGTCACTCATATGTAATGATAATTAATGATACTAGTAATCATTTTAGTACCAGGGAGAGGCCCTGTCACACATATGTAATAATAGTTGGTGATAATCATTTCAGTGCCAGGGAGAGGTCCTGTCACACATATGTAATAATAGTTGATAATAATTAGTTCAGTACCAAGGAGAGGTCCTGTCACACATATGTTATAATAGTTGGTGATAATCAATTCAGTACGAAGGAGAGGTCCTGTCACAAATTTGTAATAATAGTTGGTGATAATCATTTCAGTACCAAGGAAAGGTCCTGTCACACATATGTAATAATAGTTGGTGACAATCAGTTCAGTACCAAAAAGAGGTCCTGTCACACATATGTTATAATAGTTGGTGATAATCAGTTCAGTACCAAGGATAGGTCCTGTCATACATATGTAATAATAGTTGGTGATAATCAGTTTAGTACCAAGGAGAGGTCCTGTCACAAATCTGTAATAATAGTTGGTGATAATCATTTCAGTACCAAGGAGAGGTCCTGTCACACATATGTAATAATAGTTGGTGATAATCAGTTTAGTACCAAGGAGAGGTCCTGTCACACATATGTAATAATAGTTGGTGATAATCGATTCAGTACGAAGGAGAGGTCCTGTCACAAATATGTAATAGTAGATGGTGTTAATCATTTCAGTACCAAGGAGAGGTCCTGTCACACATATGTAATAATAGTTGGTGATAATCAGTTCAGTACCAAGGAGAGGTCCTGTCACACATATGTAATAATAGTTGGTGATAATCAGTTCAGTACCAAGGAGAGGTCCTCTCACAAATATGTTATAATTGTTGGTGATAATCAGCTCAGTACCAAGGAGAGGTCCTGTCACAAATATGTAATAATAGTTGGTGATAATCAGTTCAGTACCAAGTAGAGATCCTGTCACAAACATGTAATAATATAGGGTTAATGCCCCGCCCTGAGGTGTATACGGCGTCATAATTCATGGTCGGTTTCTATGACCACCTCATAAACGACCCTGGTGATAATCAGTTCAGTACCAAGAAGAGGTCCTGTCACAAATATGTAATAATAGTTGGTGATAATCAGTTAAGTACCAAGAAGAGGTCCTGTCACAAATATGTAATAATAGTTGGTGATAATCAGTTAAGTACCAAGAAGAGGTCCTGTCACAAATATGTAATAATAGTTGGTGAGAATTAGTTTAGTACCAGGGAGAGGCCTTGTCACAGACATGTAATGATAGTTGGTAATAATTAGTTCAGTATCTGGAAAATCAATTTTTGAGATGATGTAGACTCTTGAGGACTAAATAAATGGAGGTATCTGCCTGCGATTGACCAGCGCAATCTGAAAACATCTATAACTGTTACACTATTCTGTTAGCAGGCTCTGTGTTTGTAATAGACACAGCGTGCCTTAGTTTGAGGGAAAGCTCGAAGTATTGCCTCTGAACATATGGCTATTTTGTCCGAGTACACACAGCCTCGTTTCTTTGATGATTATTGCTTCAGAAGTCAGGATATCAAAGCTGATGTGGTACGACTATCTCAGCTGAAGAAATGTTTTTGGTAGCCGTAGACAATTATTGTATTGATACCAACGCATATGGACTGAAGAGCGTGTAGTCTTTTTTGACCTCTTAAATATTTTAATTATGAGGAGCATGCCACATGATTTTTACTCACGGCTGTACTTTTCCTCTGTAATTATTTCACAACCCCGATAGAAATCGTGAGAGTTTTCTTTGTTTGTTTCCTTGTTTGTTTGTTTCTTTGTTTGTTTGTTCGTTCGTATATATCATTTTCCTGGGAGGATGACGCAGCGTGTCTCACCTGCCTAGAGGGAACACGAGGAGGGAGGAGGCAGCAATGCTCCTGTTTGAACTGATGCTCCTGGAGGATCACCCCCTGTATGACTTAGCGCCGCCCAAGGGCTGTAGCCACTGGTCTCTCGCTAAGAAACGCTGAGAGGATCAGTCTACCAACAGCCCGCACAAAGAGACTTAGCAACTCCTTTTGTGCACTATAAAATAAGACTCTGCAACAATAGACCGAAACAATGAATGAGTAAATTAAACCAGTCTTTTATATCTGTAATATTGTAATCCAATTTTATATTTTATTTAAACTTGTAAACATGAACATGATGCTAATCTATGGCGAATGAAGTAGTATTTAAAGTTTTGCTCAAGGATTTGGTTGCATGTTTTGTAATCAGGGCGACATTTTGTCACCTCAGACCCGCGATTTCGTTACTAAAACTTCAAACTTTATAACCGGTAAAGCACTTTTTGTTTGTGTGCTTTATGAGGATCTCCAATAGTGCTACAGAAATCGCATGGTAGAAGACATCGCTTTTGAAAAAAAAAATGAAAAAAGGATCTAGACAAAAAGGTATCACACAGCTATTTTCTTTCGCACTTTGACCACAGGGCTTTAACGTTACAAGTAATGTCCACCTGTTACTTACAAGTAGATGAAGAAAAATTCGTATACAGATCTTGTATATGGTATTAATGATCATTTTCTTGGATCTATCCATGCTTTCTTTTCCTGCTTTTCTTGTATATCTTTTGTTTTGGGTTTTTCTTATGCAATTCCCTCTCATATCTCATCTGTTCTATCTTGTATTTGAAGGTTGGCCGTCCGTTGATGATTGAACGGACATTTGTAACCGGTAAGACAATTGCCCACCGTTTGTCCACTTTAAATGATGCCATCTGTCGTATTTCCTTCATCATGTCCCAAGACTGTGTAAAACATAAGGAGGAAAACATACTGTAAGTTCATTTGTATTTTCTTGGGTATAGAACTTTGTGGTAGCATGGTAAGGCCACAGCAAGTAAATTGTATGGATGACATCCTCGCGCGCATTGATTTTCGCCTGATTTCAAAAAAAAAAAAACAAGAAATTTTGTTGCCCCGCGACGGTGGTCAACATGCCAAAAAGGGCAAATATGTCATGAACGTCCATCTGCAAGACAAGGCTCTGATTTATTCTTTTATTTTTACTTTGATACAATATATTAATGTTTTATATCATAACCGGGCGGCGATACAGTGCTCCCAGCCGTGTTGTATTCTCCTGTACGACCGGGTGTATAAACCGGGCTTCCATAGAACGATTCGAACGCGTTTCGCCCCAACCGTGTGCGCCGCTTTCGAAAATTCGAATACAGGATTCAGACGTTGGAATGGATGTTGTAGCAATTTTTTTTTGTTTGGGGACACCAAATTTTCGCTTATTTCGCCTTGAAAGACGTGTTTTCTAAGGTGGGTATGATATAAATAGCATACAACACGGTGTATTCCGTATTGCCCGAGGTATCGGCCCGACCGCGAGTCGGATCGCCCGACAGCCTGGTTCATGAGTCACTCTGTCAGTGATTGAGCCCTGTGTTCTGCCTGATAGGCAGTCTCTAAACTCAAAGACCACCAGGAATCCAGCTAACTTGAGGCGCAATTCCTCGTGTTTGATTGCAAGTGTTGACAGTCCAGGGTGTTCCATTACAAATGAATACCCAGTGTAGTATCTACCTTGAAGATGGTACAGCAAGCTCCTTTTTTTGTTCTATTTAATAGAGACACATCTGCAAGGACAGGTAATACTGTTGAATACAGCGATAGAAGACGGTAGACCTGTTGGGTATGATATCATGTTTTACCGCCTGAATTCTTGTTCAACGAGGTTTATGATCTCAAAATCTAGAAATGTAGGAATCTTGTTTTTTTTGGCCTGCCTTGTTTTTTTTCGCCCTCTCGCATTAATTTTGGAGTCTCCGGAGGATGTCATCCATAAAATTTACTTGCTATGGCCTAAGTTAGGTTTTTGCGGTTGAAACAGTTATGTGGTACAGTAGCAATGCAACAATCTCCAAGCAGATCTTTCGGCATCAAAGTCGTAAGCAATCATGACAACAAGACACTATTAAATTGGCCAGACAGTATACTATTGGCCACCGTAGGTCTGCCACAAATTTAAACAAACGGCTTTAACCGTTTAATAATACAAAATCCGCAAGTTCTGCTGTAGTATCAAGCCCAGTCGGCAGAGGGCCACCTTAACCAACAAAAAATGACCTATAAATGAGCGTGATTCTTAGTTGTATCAGTCCATTTTATTATAATTCCGAAAAACAATGACGCATCTGTATTGTGCATTGATACGTACCGTTGTTGCTATCTCCCTGCAATATCTGGCATCAACGACAAACTCTGGACTCCACTGGGAAGTTTTCACAGTGAGTGTGAGCTTGGGTTTCCTTTCTTGCTCTCCATGACAGTACCCACTGATGTTCTTTTTCAGTTCCCTGTAGTGATGGAGCTCCTGGTAGAAATCTGGACCCTGAGTGGTCGACAAATCATTCATGAGAAAGAATCGGAGCCCAACTCTCTCCTTCCTCCACCTTGCACCTTCCTAACCAAAGTACCCATGGTATATATTGAACAGTCTGCGATTCATGCTGAGTATTATACACGTACAGCATTAAAATATTTAGGTTTTATGGCAATCAAAGATCATTTGAATAATATCAGTAGCTACCAGTAATGTGATTGAATGTTTACGATATGTTTGGCAATAATAAATTATAGCAATAGACCTCATCCTCTCTGCTGGTAGAATCGCTGGTAATATCGAAGTCTCTACCCTGAAATATATGTTCGAAAATCAAGAAAATGCATTGCTGTTGCCTTACCTGGCCTGCAATCTTCCGCCACAAGGACCTGTTAAACGTGTCGTACAGACGATAATCCACAGCCTTCCACCTCCGGAGGTTAATCAGCTCCTCGGGGGTGGGGGTGTAGGATTTGTAGGAGTACGTCCTGACGTTCTTCGGTGTGCTGTCGTACAAGACGTCCTGCATCTCCCAACACATGAGACGTCTGAGGAGAACCAAGGACTCATCCAGGTGTTCCAGCAGCAGGACAAGCGTGAAGTCGTATTCTAATTCTTTGATGTATCTTTCAGCTGCTTCCTGATGAGAATTTATAAGAAGTAAGGACAAAAAAGCTAATCTCCAAGCACATCCTGCGGTGGCATAAAACAGTATCCAATTGGCCAGAGGAGATCTATACCCAGAGTAGTGTCATTCACGAATGACACTACTCTGGGTATAGACCTCCTTTGGCCAATTGGATACTGTTTTATGCCACCGTAGGATCTGCTTGGAGATTACAAAAAGCCCTTGACACACATTCAGAACCTTCCCCCTTAACACCAGCCGACGCCTACATTTCTATACGAATCGAATTTGAGTTACGTTTGAGTCAAATTTGACTGCCAACCACGCCCGAACTACTTAACACCAGCCAACCATGGCGGGACATCCCGTCCACACTCGGATGTTTTGAATATTTTGAAATATTTAGCTTGGAAGTAGAACTTTCCCTCCAAAAGTAAAGCATATAACAAGCAAGAGGTCAAGCTACATTACACAGGGCTGGAGTAAAACTTGCACATCATGATTTACTGTCATTCAAACTAAGAAATTAAATCTAATTGGTGTTTATTTGTGTCAACATATTGATTTATATTCAATGAGGGAGCCAAGATAACGAACTGTTGTGGCCTTAGAATGTTATTACTATAAAACATGCGTGATGACTTAGTACCATATCATCGGCTCCTTCAGTAGGGTAACCCAAATCGAACGCCAAGTGGTTTCTGGTGCCGTCCCAGGTCACGTTACAGAAGCCGAAGTAGGCCTTAGACAGGTTTTGGTACTTCCATGGGTCTTGCAGGAAGGTCTTCAAGGGATTTGTAGATGTGATCTTCAGTAGCTTAGAAAGATTGTAGAAGTTCATGCAAGACTTCAGGTGACTTAAAGGTTCTCGGATGAGAGCTGTATGCCAGGCAAGAAAACAGGAATGGAAGAAGAAAATAGCGATGTCAACAGTTTTCAAAGAATGGTCTGCACTAATGTCTGGCATACATTGTACAGACTGTATCAAGCACCACCAAACTAATTTAGTCGTTCCCAAGCTCATATAATAATAAATAAATAAAAAAACAAGGAATCCGACAAGAGAAATAAGCATAGACTAAGAAATAATCTGCAATCTTATGGTCAAAATATCCTTATATACATGCATGTTGAAAAATCAAATAGTGTATATTTTTTTTATTTACAAGAGGAATAATTCTGGAATAACCTCAGGTTGAAATAGATAAGACATAGGGGTTGTTAGTTCATGTTACTGACAGATGATGGTGTTTTTTTTTTATATAGGTACGGTAAAAATAGGATAGTGAGGGTATTAGTTCCGTTTTCAACGAAAGAAGAATTTCGTAATATAATGTTCTTATGGTACAAAATGCTAGGAGATAGAGGGGGTGTCATCTTATTGCTTCACTGGCAGAAGAGCTCGACATTCTCCTTCTGGTAAAAAAAAGGATTCTATCATCTCCTTAGATGAAATGGAATTTAAGAAATGTTCCTCTTGTGACACCCCTTATCTCAATTTTTCCACCAGAGACTGAATATTATTTTGCTGGCAAAATAAGTTTTTACCAATCGTTGTCACATTTTAATTAATGTAGATATTACCCTTTCGAAGAGAATAATTCTCGATATAGAAATGACGAAAATAGTCAGATATCAACATTCGTAAGTCTTTTTAATGTCTAAAATACAAGAACCAGCAATCCCACAACCAAGAAATTAAATCCATGCAGCCTTATTGGTTGCTAAGTTTGATCAAGGGTCTGGATTAAAAAAATGGTGTACTTACAGATGTACGCTGTGTTGGCGGGGAACTTGGAGTGTAGCCATGTTTTGTTGTACACCATGTGGCCAAACAAGACGTCATAATGTTCTCCTGGGGTGTGGACATAGTCTGTTTCGGCTGGAGGGAATGGCCAGGACACGTAACTCGCCGCTTTCGCTACTAGCGGGGTGAGGTTGTGGTAGATGGTATATCTTTGGAAAATGTTGACGCTGGTCATACTACCTGTTTTGTGAGTTTTGATAAACACGAATTGTTTCGTCGGGTTGATGCAAGCACTTTGATCCCAACTAGTAAATACGGGTCTTTTAAATGCAGGTAGTTTTCTTTCTTTAAACAGTCCTTGAGCTGGTTTTAATGTTATAAAGGGACTGAGTTTGTGAAGTTTGTTGCTCTGTTGAGAAAGTAAGGAAAAAAACATGTCATGCTGGGGGTATTCAAATGTTACACAACCAACTTCAAGCTCCAAATTGTATCTAATTTACAAACGTTCTCCTACTCCAGGGATCACCAGACCACGACCATACCATAATAAGAAACTTCCAGCTGAAGAGGCATTTCACGCCTTCATGACAATAACCAAAGATTTCCTTCCAGCTGAGCCACTGTTTCCGCGTAGTGCTAAGTCTTAGTTTTCGTAATACTTACCGCCATAGTTTTTGCATTTTAGAACTATTTGTGTATTCGATATATCTGATGATATTCATTGTTATTTGATTGTATTTACGTTGTGATCACCATTGTTATAATATGTATAATGAAATATGTGGTCACATTGTCAGCTAGTAGCTGCCCAGTGCCCGCATTGTATAGTTTTGCTGCAATCTCAATAAAGAAAGTCCCCTACAGTAAGTTAAGAAATATGATATTGTGATCTTTGCTGTTATCTCATAACAAGTTTATAAATTTGTTTATAACAAGAAATTACTACTACAGTTCACTAACCTGGATGTAAAAAACTGTCATTCCAATGACGAAGAATAATATCACAGGAGCAACTCCTTTCCACTTGGTATCCATTCTAGATTGAAGTTGTCCTTATCTGCGTAGATAGGAAGAAAATGGGTGCAATAATCGCAAGATTTTTAACCGTAAATGGTCCTGAAACAACAAACAGGAGAGCAAAACCTCGAGCACGTTTAAGAATTCCCAAACGTCAAAATGTCAAAAGAGTAGGGATCCTCCCCGGTATGAGTGTTTCAAACCTTACAGTACAAACCCTACTGTACAAAACTACTGTGTTACGCCTAAATGTGAAGGAAAAACAAACACTTTAAGCGCTAGCCTGGTGACCATTCTCTATGAGCCGGATTTCGGGTGTTTTGATCCCAGTTAGTTGACACAGGGCTTTCCTCTGTCAGTCCTTCCAGCTGGCTTTTCTACTTACTGCCGTCCGGTATTAGGCGAACTCATGGAAACCGACCCATAACAGCACTCCCCACCCCCGACGTGCTCTAATGCCCCTGGGCGGGTGGGCTGTACACTGAGCACCGTAGAGATACTGGCGGGCCTACGATGGCCTTGCTACCAGGCTATTGCAACCCCTCACACCAACTGTGAATAGTATCTTAGTACAATATGGTCCTACCTAGTAGATACAACAGATGACTTTGTCAGGGACCGTATTTAATTAGCCTGCCGAGCCAAGTAAATACTGAGCCACTTTGTCTGAAATGTCATCCAAACCGGTTTTTGCACTATTACTAGCCAGGTGTTAGTAGGTGTTGTTGGTAGGCTTAGAAAAACAGTTTGGAACCGAAGGGACATTAGCAAAAACCTGAAGATACGGCTGTTCCAAGCACTTATTCTGTCAATTGCTACATATGCATGTGAAACATGGACCCTCAAAAAATCAGATGAACTTCTCCTGTTATCCTTTAAAATGAGATGCTTAAGACCGATACTCTGCATGACCCTTCGGGACCGCATCCCAAATGCAAAAGTCCGGTCAAGTCTCGAGGCAGAACAAACCATCATTGACAAGATACGCACTAGAAGGCTCAGGACGACCCAAGAGGTTGAAAGACCAGATTCGGAGTGACACGGGGCTTACCCTAAGGGAAGCAGAGACTATTGCCCTTGATAGAGCTGGCTGGAGAAACCGGACGGAGGGGAGCAAGGGGACAGTACATGGCCTGTGCACATAGGCAGGTAAGCAGGACTAGCCAGGTGAGGCAATTTTAACGATCAACCTCTAACCTGGCAGGCCAACAAAGATCACAGCTCAAGTACGTATGGCGGCCCCTCCGCCTTGTGACGTAATAGGTGTCAATTACCGAAATGCCGGCCGGCTTAAAATGTGTTAGTGGGGAGAAAGATCCCCTTTTTTGTTGTAATTAAATTGTTGAGTAAACTGAATCCACTATCCCCGGGGGGATGTATGGCAATAGGGCAGATAGGGCATTGTTGTGAAAATCTCGGGAAAGGACTGTATCAACTACATTTTTATTGTACTGAGTGACAAACTAGAAAGGCAGACATTTACTCGACGGGAGCAAATACAGCATATTTTAGTCTATTCTCTAATTCCAAAATAGACTGTTCCATATCAAACCTTAAAATTCAATGTGGTGCTCCTTTACATCAAGTGTTTCCATACCGCCATGTAGTCCCCGATACCCATACAGTCCTTTTTAGTAACAATTCTTCTCGAAACCTCAATACGATGCTTTTCAGTAAAATATTCTTGAAACCCCCACACAGTGCTTTCCAGTAACAAGTTTTCGCAAAGCCCTCCTGAAGTGCTTTTCAATATTACATGTTTTCAAAACCCCCATGTAGTGCTCAAAACCCCACATACAGTGCTTTCAAAGGTCACCCCGTCATTAGTACAAATGTTCATATTTTTGACAAAATCCACGCCACACTGTATTTGCTTGAAGGCCAAGCCACCCTGTATCTGCTTGAAGACTACCTATCCATGCTACCCTGTATCTGCTTGGGGATTGTAAATGTTATTGGTGGGCCGGCTTACTCTCTCCTTGCAGCCAAGGGCTGAATTGTGAGGAGCTTACAATGGTGTTGGGGCTTAATCGTAAGGGTCTGGAGCGGCTGCCATTCGGCGCTAACTCAGGTGACCTCAATACGACCCCAGGTGCGGCCATAAGACTGTAAGGTTTGTACCACTCACACCGGGAAGGACCCCTACTCTTTTCGATAAGTATGGTGGGTTCTTTAACGTGCGTGGGGTGTGGCTCTCCCCAAACACGGGACCTCCATTTAACGTCCTATCCGAGGGACGTCCCTAACCGAAGCTAGGTACTCATTTACACCTGAGTAAAGTGAGGAAAGTCGTGTAAAGTGCCTTTCCGAAGGGCACAAGATCGGTGACATGGGTGGGGATCGAACCCTGGACCTCTTGGCCCTGAGCCGAACGCGCTACCGCTGTTCCACGACCCCACGGTCGTCAGGTTATTTGGTCCCAAAAGTTGAATCCATTTAACAAAATGGCAGGGGGAAAAGGAGAAACATGAGGAACAAGTAACTGTTTTTAAAAAACAGTGGCGACGATTGGTTGTAATTGTTGTTTTTGTTTGCCCCATTTGTTTACGTTGTAGTGAACATTGAAACGTAACGCGTACGTTTACATGTTGAAATTGTACTGGAACGTTTCTCGATCTTTATGTCGTGTATGTGAGATGTTCACTCCCCGGTGAGTAAGTATGATGAACTTAATGAATATTTCAATGAAAATACAGAGTAACAAAAGGACTGCTCTTTTTTATTCTTTAACACTAAAACGCATGGTGTCTCACCCAGGTCATTGACCTCGCCGGCGATTTGATTGACCTCGCCGAAATTCAAGTAATGCCACAGCGAGACAAACCTCCCCCGACTCAATTATTTTCTGTGTAAATCATTTAATTTCTTTAAAGGAAATTTCGTGTGGTGGTAGTGAGGGGTATTCATCTATCAGAGCTTACATAATTCGTCCACGAACTTCTTCCACGTGCTATTTATCACAGCCAGGTTGTTTTCAATTTACTTAATTTGGAAGGACATTCAGAGAGGCAAATAAATGTTGAGACAGTCCTTGGTTTATTCAAAATACCTGGTTTAATGCGTCCACATCCACGCCGACAAGTTCGAGCGGGGCGCGGAATCTTTACCGTCGCATATACGATTCTTAATACACAAGAAAAAAAATACCCTTGTGCGGCTAGGAAGAGTGCAATTTGCTACGCAAATTAATCAAAAGTTGTCTTCAGAAGAGGTTTGGCTCAATTTTTATCGATATCGTTACGAAGGCCGCTACAAAACGCGATTTTATTTGATTGAATCGTCGAGTTTTGGCTTCCCGACACTCGTCGCAAATGAAAGCTTTTGAATGGGGTTGTGGGAGATTTGGGCGAATCTACTAGAATCACAGGGATGTGTATTGTTGGAACTTAACATTCTTCCGATTTCAATGACCGGCGAATCACTATGATACATGTACGTGTGGGATAGACATAAATCATGTTTTATCAAAGCGTCGGAAAGTTTCGTGGATGTTGGAATTTTTCCTTAGACCCTCCTCCCAGATAAAATATTTTTTCCTAACGCGTTTCCTAACCCCCCAGCTCTAGTCTCTACCAGACTAACTACACTGGCTATAATAGGGAGATATTTGCCAGGGGAGTTTGGCCGCTTTGTGGTTTGACTGGCCGTGCAGTTTATAATAGGAGGGGGAAACTAACCCTCCCGCGGACCGACTCTACTGGCCAGCTATTCCCTTCATTTGCCGAATTCTACGATCCGTACCCCCGTAGGAAGGCCTGGTGGAGGCTACCCCAGCTCAGTTTTTCCCTAGGCCCTCGCCCCTGCCTCCCGACGACCGGCCCTCCCTCCCCGCTATAAAATACTGTACACTCCCTTACCGCGGTTGTACACGGGGGATCGCAATGACCTATTTATGTCTTGCAGGAAGAGGGCAAATAGTCACCTTTCCTATGTTTTCCTAATTGTGTGACGTTTTGAATAAATTGTCATGCATGGGAAACATTTTCAGTAAGGTGACGGACTGTTAGGAATTTGTGAGTTTATAATGTACTATAACCTTTCCCTCTAGCTAAATATCAACACAGGGTTGTCAGAATTTACTTTTTAATAGTTTTATTTGTTCATAAATGCTGTTTACTCGAAAGTTCTGAGTGGTTGTCAGAAGTACGGAACAGGCTTCGGAAGCTAGGTACAACCGTTATTCATGTATACCCAACCTGAGCCGGCGTTCCACGCCCCGAACTAGCTACAAGGCAGGCAATAAAAATCATTGCCATGGCCGCGATTGAATTGAATGATTACTATTGTATGTGGCGGAGTCAGCAATCTCCATTACAAGGCTTCTAAGAAAAACAGATGTTCCTAACACATGCATGTAGTGAAATTTACAGGATGGGTGGAGGAGGCTATATACCAAATACACGTACAGGAGAAATCAGCCGTTCTTCCCTGAGCGATAATATATTACTGACATATTTTAAAAAACAATCTTCCACTTCATCCTCCACCAGAGACTGGATTTTACTTCAGATGTGAGGTTGTCAGTGAAGTTAATCCTAGGTCTCCCTTGACTTCTGTCAAACCTTTTGTGGGTTAACTTTCCCAAAGGGCAAGCTTGGATGCTGTTATGTCAGGATGTCTAACACAGTGAGCAGTTTTATTCTGCCCGTCTTGATTTTCTCTGTAACTATGCTAAGGGTCACAGGTAAATCCTGATATAGCTGCTCGTTAGGGAATGTTTGCTCCTAGGGGGTGTTGAGACACATATGGAGCACCCTTTTGTAGCAACCATTTATAATTATACGTTGCAGTTTTGTATCCATTCGTCAAGCACTGTCACTGTCCCAGCAGTAAAAAATTAAGGCAGTATCCAATCGGGCAAACAGTGATTATACCAATATGCTTGGTATATTGGACGCTGCTTGGCTGACTGGATTATTTCTTGGGTGCCCAGCTAGCTGAAATGTTCTTGGGGAGGGAATGTCAGGTTGTCGACCTGCTGTTTTTCAACCCCATACAAAACAGACAAGCTGTGCTCTCTGGACATGGGGGGGGGGGATGACAAACGACCAGATTAATTTGTCATGCCCAGCTGTAGACAGCTGGGCGGTCCTTGGTGTAAGTTACCTGTTGTCCCTTATCACCAATCAAATTTCTTCAAAGGTAAGGTACACTGGCAGTTCAAGTTACACTGTTATTCATAGATAGCCAATAGGACAACATGTGGAAAGCAGATATACTTCAGGTGGGTGGAGCTTCCATCCTGCTTGCTCTTTAGAGACACAAGGCTGTTACTGCAGATGCAATTTTGCTGTATTCCAGGGTAGACGTGTTCTCTGCTGGTCCACAAGCCAACATTATGATTCTTCAGACTTAGAGAATAAGTTTGTTAAAATCCGGTTTGTTTTGTAAAATTTACCCTGAACCAAGGAGGTTTATAGGCTTGAACACAGCTCGAACTTTGTCTTTTGTGGTGATCGAACGTTTGAAAAGAGGACCACTCCGTTGGCTCTGCGTAACCTTCGCTGGAAACCTTCCACGGACTTGGCCGACAAAACCAGGAGGTGAGTACGCTACTTTATATACAAATGTTGTAAGAAATGTTACTGTAGCGTTAGGCCAATGTGTTTCACTTGTTGGTCATTTTGTACTGATTTGTCCATGTAACTATTTGCCCTTATAAAAGAGCAAAAGGTATCTTACAAAAGTGCCGGAATCTCTCTATCCTCAAATGTTTTGTATACTTTCCTATATGTTTGTTGCTCTGCTGCTCTCTTTAGTCTATAAATTGTAAGCAAACGAACGGCTCACTGTTTTCAACCAAGTCGATGCCATTATATAATTGTGTACTATCATTCCTTACATTCAGCTTCTTACGAAAGTGTCAAAATCTCTGTATTCTGATGACCCATTTCGATAGTCTCAAACGTTCGGTACACCTTCCTATTTTTGTTGGGCAGTCACTCGACTGCTTTATTTGTTAGCTAATAGATCCTATCGTAAGCTAGAAATTGTACTTGAAGTTGGCCGTGCTAGCAACAGAGATTTGTGGCTTATAAAGGGCTACATACTTTACAGCTGGCCTTTTGTCAATTATTGCCTCCTGTGGGTGAACTGAACAGACCCGTAAAATACCCCGGCATGCGTTAATGTGCCTGGGCGGGTGGGTAGCGTTTCCGGCACCGTAGAGATACTGTACGATTCTGGCTGCGCCAGGCTATACTGATTAGAAGTAAATGAAACACAACTAGAGTTATATATTCTTCTGTTAGTATTGCCATATTTTGAAAAATTTTCTAAGACGAAGTATGCTATGTTCAACCAACATGAAATTATTTTCGGGACATACTGTGAAGATTTTAATGCCCGACTTCCTGACTTCACCGTTCTTGTTCTTTGAATTGTGTGGTTTATTCCGTCCGTTTTGCTTAGTTTCCAAGTTTCGGTAATAGTCTCGCAGGATCATTCCTTGTGTGTTTGCCAAATTGTGTGGGTTCCTCGGTTTGTTTTGCTTACTTCCGAAGTCTCGTTTTTGGCTAGATTTTAATTTTGCAGGATTGCATTTTGTGACTGAGTTGAAATGTTTAACCAAGACCAAGTACTAGTAACCGAGACATATGCATGGTGTGCCACGCTAAAGACCAGGGAATCACTCCCTCATCTCTGCAATGTCTTTTTTCTTACATTTTAGTATGGCTTATACTATTTCCACGCTATCAGTTCTTACATCTACCTCGCAATTGTTTCCATTCCACTCCTGTCTTTATTATTTTTTCTTTCCTTTTCCTTTGTGGTTTGCTGATGCAGGCAATTTAGCGATGAGGGAAAATAAAACGCGGGCTTTTCCACCAGATAAATGCGATCCTAATTCCTATATTGAATTAAGGCTACAGCTAGTGTGTATATGATATTCTGTACAATTGAATATGTTTTTTCTTTCACGCAGATATGACCCAGCTATCCTGTGACGACATCAGTGACTACAACTCAAGCATGGCGTCAAAACCACACCTTTCACTCAAGAAGATGGAGCTCGAGAACATCGGAAGTAGCGCTTTGTGGACCGAAAATAAAATTTGAAAACATGTGTAAAAAAGAAGTGAAAGAATGGCAAAGATAACGCACCTACACCAATCACATCACAAAACATCAACAAATAACATCTTATCATGTCATCTATTCTTGTCTAATTATATGACTGCGTTGGGGGCATCACAGAAGATCTGACAAGCAGTTTTCTCCACCCTTCCCGATTTTTTGTTCTTAACGTCTTTATGGCCCATCCAACAAATCAATCACATCACATCACAAAACACCATCCCTTCATGCAATAGGCTACCCCTACCATCTTGTTGGTCTTGTTGGCCTTTCCTGCTTTGCACAATTTGTTATTGATGAACAGCCAGATCTTTTGCAGCTGAGTCTTGTCTTTCAACATTTGATATCTGATTTTGAAATTCAAAATATACAGTAATTGTGTTCACAGCTGATCACATGTCGATATTAATTGAAACAAAAAATTATTTGAAACAATGAGCTTGAATTTACTGCTCCGAGTTCTTTCTTTGTATAAGCAACAAAAAAGATGTATATTGTTTGTTGTCCTGATAGAAAAAACATATTTGAAACATCAATATAATAAATAAAGACAGTCATTAATATTCTGTGTGCAAAAAGCCAATTTTCCCAAAATGGTGTCTTTCACGTGCAAAGCAACAAAGGCCTTCTCTGCTGGGTCCAAAAACCACATGGCCGAAGGTTACCTCAAAACCAATTCCCAAGGGAATGCATTCGTGCAATTTTTGAAATTCTTTCAAAGCGATCGTATTATATACACAAATGCCTCCGCCCCTGAGGCGTCGCCAAAAACAATGTTTTTCATCCATATATTTATGGTATAAAGTGAAATATAACTAAAAATACAACGGTTGGAGAACTAACATACCATACCTTATTGTTAAGGATTTTTATTTGCATAATGCAAACTTTTGATCTTCAAGATTTTAACAACAACAAAAAAACACATTTAGCCCCGCATTCCAATGCTGGAGCAGGAAAGTTTGACATGCCTCATTAAAACACTTGAATGCAGTTCCCATTGCAGATATATAGTATTGAGATAACTTTAACTAACTTACACATGTCACAACTATGAAATCCCTATCATTTACCACTAAGGAATCATAAAATTTTTACATTGATTATGCATATTAGGTCCTTAGGTCCTAATTACATTACCCTCTCTGTTTCACTCTGTTTCATACATAAGCAGAGATGTTTATCAGCACTCTGATGTCAAAGTTGAGCCCTTTTTGTCTCAATAGACACTTTACTATGAGTGTAAGACTGGGGGGACCGGTTAGACCTCATTTCGTGCATAAAGGATTAGTAGCGGATATATAGCACTGAGATAAAGCCTTTAACAAAGCCTTTAACAAAGCCTTTAACAAAGCCTTCAATTGTGTTTCACGGATAGTCTCTACCAGACTAACTACACTGGCTATAATAGGGAGAATATTTGCCAGGGGAGTTTGACCGCTTTGTGGTTTGACTGGCCTTCGGAGGGGCAAACTAACCCTCCCGCGGACCGACTCTACTGGCCAGCTATTCCCTTCTTTTGCCGAATTCTACGATCCGTACCCCCGTAGGAAGGCCTGGTGGAGGCTAGCCTGCTATGTAGTCAGCACTGAGCTTCAGTAGCCTCCACCAGGCCTTCCTACGGGGGTACGAATCGTAGAATTCGGCAAAAGAAGGGAATAGCTGGCCAGTAGAGACGGTCCGCGGAAGGGTTAGTTTCCCCCTGTCAAACCACAAAGCGGCCAAACTCCCCTGGCAAATATTCTTCCTATTATAGCCAATGTAGTTAGACTGGTAGAGACTAGAGCTTCAGTACTGTGTTATAAATGTTGCCGATTGTACCCTGTGGCTTTGCCTGGTGGAAGTTATCTGAGAATGGTACTTATCTGGCTCACTGTAACAGCATGGAATGTGAAAGAACAATTCTTGAAGGACATAATGTCCACTTCAATAGGTGTCACAGCCTCTTTTATGTTTGTGTGTTACTCGTCCCACATTAAGACATTTGGAGCAGCATAGTTCCCGTTTAGAACTTTCAGTTTACCTGCTCTTCTATTTTTACCTTCGCTAAGAAGGTTATGTTTTCGTGGCCGTGTGTCTGTATGTCTGTCAACAGCATAACTTGAGAAGGCTTAGATGGATTATCTTGATATTTGGTAGGTCGGTAGGTCTTGATGAGACCTCGAAATGATTAGGTTTTGGGCCCCCTGGCGGCTTGTAATGGTACTGCAGCGGAACTTCCGGTTTTGATATCTCGTGATCTAGACATGCTAGGGTCATGCTTTTTGGATAGTAGGCAGCTCTTTGGCTCAGGAAGAAGTCACATAAGTTTGGGCCCCCTAGCAGCCTGCTCCGGAACTGCAGGAGCGTTTGTTTGAAGATGTTTTAAGTAGGATAACTCAATAACCACAATTCAGTTGCAATAAAAAGATAACAAGGAAGTTATTCTAAATACGGAAACGGTCTATGTTACTATACACTAACAGCTATCTAAATGCTATCTAGCCTGATCACCATGTGTTTGCTGTTTTAACAATATCATGATGGTTCAATTCAATACACAGAGTGTTACAACGTGTTTGTCATCGAGTACTTGTCATCGGGCAATGTCCAGAGTCTGTCCCTGAAGGAGGTGACGGAGGAGGCTGTACGGATATCACTAGGAAGGGAGTTCCACAGGGAAATTGCTCTGTTTACAAAGATTTTCTGAGATCGAGTAGTCCTACATGCTGGAGTGGTCAATTGTTCACTGTTCCTCAAGGGGTAACGGGATTCTGTGCAGACTTTGCAGGTGTGGAGGACAGCGACCGTTTAACAGTTTGTACATGGTTACTGCGGTGTGAAACTTTCGTCGGTACTGGAGCGACGGTAGAGATAGATCTGTGTAGAGACTGTTGTATGAAGGATACGGAAGCCCGAAGTGGCCACTGATAACTCTAGCCGTCTGATACTGGGCAGATTCCATAATCTTTTGGTCACGTAGGGTGAGGCCTGCCCAGACAATATCCGCATACTCGAGAGTTGGTGGCGGTGAAAATTATTCAACATAACTTATTTAAATCAGGACTTCATTTGCATAATTTATGAGGAAATGTTAGAATAGCCTTCTTTGTTAAGATAACACTGCCATTAGGTAGAGAATATGATCAACTGATGTAATTCATTCAAATGAGGATCTTACTTGCATAATTAGGGGAAAATCTATAATTCGGCAGTCATAAAGGTAACCTCATTTTGCGAAGGTATGAGGTCGTGGCACTCTAGTTAACCATGCTACTGGGAGCCCAATCATTGGAATTCAACAAGAATGAATTTCGCCTTGATAGATATTTGAAAAAAGTCTTCGTAACTTAACTAAAGCTTTGAGATCAAACAAGATTTATTCTAATTTTTATTTTTGAGTGAAAAACAACAGCACTGAGACCCGACAAGTTATGTATTACTTTCAAATATCATCATTTCTGCTTAAGCCAGCGAGCGCCTCTAGGCACGGCATTCGCACCGCCCAGAAATAACTTTTTGCTCGGATGACTTCACAATAAAGCTCGCTTCCACCCGGCCGCTGTAAATCTGTATAGCTAGCCGAATATGGCCTCCCGAACACTGCCGAACTCTCCCAACCATTATTAGGAGTAGGTCGGGAGCAAGGTCGGCTGTGGTTGCAATTGGCTAATGTTCGGCTGCGCCAGCCGAATGTTTCAAAATGTTTAAAACATTCGGGTGTGGACGGGAGGTTCGGCCATGGTTGGCTGGTGTTCGAGAGTAGGTCAGCAGTGTTCGGGAGTCAATTTTGACTTAAACTTAACTCAAATTCGATTCAATTCGTATCGAAAGGTAGGCGTAGCCTAAATTTGGTCAGACCTTCAGCCAACCTTGGTCGGTTGGTGGTCGGGGGAAAGTTCTGAATGTGTGACAGGGGCTTTACGCTGCGGCTTGCTTGGATTTGCGCTGAAGGGCAGCAAGAGCCTCAAGAATGTGATGCTATCCGCAATGTTCACCCACCGTGTAAAACATCACTGCGTTCACAGTGTAAACAATCTACATCTGCTAACAAAAATGGGGTCTTCAGAGCGTCATTAACTCCGGCAGGGGCCATATTTTACTACAGGTGGAAAACCAACTCGTAAGAATCATTACGCCGTGTAATGTGACATAAAGACTCGACCGTTAAAAAAGCATTTGCTATAATCCACTGCAAACAGCTACTCGGTAATCAATATAATAAAAGTTGAAACAAACTTAATCTGTCTGGTTGGTTGGTTTATCAAGACAAGGTCCATGGGTTGAATTTCATAAGCTAATGTCAACATGTAACCTTCAAACACCGCATTTACATCCCGTGAAGGCCATGGCATTAACAGGTTCAGACCCGCGTTTTTTTCGTGCATAAACGAGTGGCATGCTTCGCTATGAAAGTTCCGTCATGTGCAAAAAGATCACCTCATACCTATTATTCAACTACGCACGTTAGTAAGTGTCTGGCCACGTCCATACATGTAGTACGACAAGTTCACGATTACAGCAAATCGCGGGTTTTCTCGTGACAGTCTCGAACGCGTCGTACACTGAACGTCAACTGTTGCCGCGGATCCTTGTCTCGCTGAAAACGCTATACGACAGGGAAATCGCAAGACGCAAATGTGACCGTGCCTTAAGGCCTATAGTTTAAAAACAATCTTACCTCGGGAAGCGATCCAGATCCGCAGACAACACAGTACCTTGAACAGAGACAGGGGGCGCCACTATCTCAAACCTGTGTATGACTGTCTCTTGTCACGTGATAATCAACACCAAGTCACGTGACAAGAGAACTCCAAGTCGATACCTGACCTACTCATTGGGCTGATGAAGAGACAGTGTTACGTCTCGAAAGCTCCCCATAGCAATAAAACTTGTTGTGTGTATGGTGTAATATTTTGTCAAGTAAATCTTACCTTTAATAGTAGACAACGCTAGCTTCACGCCGTAGTTAAACTTTCGTCGTTTCCAAACAACAGACCTTCGCTCCACGTTATTACATCCGGGATACGTTTACATGTCGATCTGGGACGTGGTGAGCTAAACTTTGGGGGAGCTCTTACATCCGGGACATTCACAAAATTAAAATCTCTGTCATCCGTGAAGTTTTCAGTCCAATGGAGGGGCAGTAATGCTTGTTGAAGGGCAGTTCTTGCAACTTGACCCGTTGTATTGGGATAAATTTGATGGGACATCTAGGAACGTCAAAAATATACATTTCTGCCATTTGGGATTTTCGTAATACAACAAAGGGACAGTAATATATGCTTGTTAAAGGACATGCCTGTAAATTAACAGGAAAAGGCTTAGAAATTGAAATATCTGATGGTACTTTGGGGGAGGCTTTTACCTTTGGGAAGTTCACACAATTTGAGTTACTGCTATATGTGAACTTTTTAAAGTCCGACAGTGGGGCACTAATACTTGTTGTTGAAGGAGAAACACTAAAATGTGATGGAAAAACACTGAAATTTGACGGAGAAACACTGAAATTTGATGGAGAAACACTAAAATGTGATGGAGAAACACTGAAATTTGACGGAGAAACACTGAAATCTGACGGATAAACACTGAAATCTGACGGATAAACACTGAAATTTGACGGATAAACACTGAAATTTGACGGAGAAACACTGAAGCTTGACGGAAAACACTGACATTTAACGCAACTTGACGGGCCTTTAACCCTCAAACACCCGACCTTTTTTGCGACTAAAATGACCGAACGGGGTCAAACTTGTTTTATGATTCGTCAGTTGTAACTGTAACATAAGATGGCAAAGGAATCAGCTCGTGGAACTCTCGTCTGTTCTAGAATCCAAGCCAGAGACAAACATCACAGAACATCTCGCAATGAAAACTCTATTCTAGTTTTCAGCTTCGCAATTCAACTGGCATCTTTCTTGAAGCTCGGTTAGAGGTAGCCATGTGTAAACTGTGCTGTGTAGTATAGAACTATGTCAGTTTTCAGACCGCATAACTTGGATTGTGCAGTTTTTCCAGTTCGTGTATAAATGCGCAACATTACGCAACTGGCTTTCCGGGTGAGCCGGCTGCAGTCCAATTGACCTCCGTAGAGGGCGATTTCAAAGAGGGTGTCAGAAGACCATACGCCGGCAGACGTACTTTTTAGATATTTTGTAGGTTATACTTTGTTCTCAAACATGTTCGTTTTTCATATTTCTGAAGTGCACCCTACTATAATTTTTACCCCGTCGAAGTGAGTCACCATGCGGTCCTTAACTATAGAAATCCCCATAGGGCGAAAACTGTTTGGCGAAGGAGGTTTAAAAACCTCTTTTTAAATCTCCTTGGTTTGACGGTCTGCCTCCCATCGCTGCTCCATGAAGGGGCACAGATAATGAACGTGTGGTTCTCTTTGTTACAGACGCCCCCTTGCGGAGTAACAGTCTCACAATGTCTACATGCCCAAAGACGGAAGCGATGTACATTGCTGTTCCAGTGCGAGTAATCTTTCCATGCTGGGCGTATACGTGGCCAATATCTGCACCTGCGCTTGGTGATTACAATTAAGTAAAACTGAATCACACAGGAAAGACACATCATTGACACAACATTGAAATTCCAAAAGCAATGATCACATTTCAAACTAGAGTTCCACGACCTCATACCTTCGCCAAATGAGGTTAACCTTTATCAATGACGAATTATTTTCCCCATAATTATGCAAATAAGATCCTCATTTGCATGAATTACATCAGTTGATCATATTCTCCTCCCAGTGACAGTGTTATCTTAACAAAGAAGGTAATTCTAGCATTTTCTCATAAATTATGCAAATGAGGTCATGATTTGAATAAGTCATGTTGAATGATGTTCACCTCCAGTCAACTTCGAAATGCACAAGTATGAAATTGACAACATCAACCACTATGGAATTATAGTATTTTCTCATTAATTATGCAAATTAGGTCTTCATTTACATAATTAACATATGGCAATGTTCCTCTCATTCTTAATTACACATGTCACAAGGTAGAATAGTCCTATCATGGAAGGTAGCTGAATTATAGCATTCCCTCATTAATTATGCAAATAAGATCCTCATTTGCATAATTGTCATCTAATCATGTCAAGCATCACTTAAGCTACCTACATACCAAATATCAAGACGATCCGTCGACCGGTTATTGAGTTATCCTACTTTAAACATTTTCCTACAAATGCTCCTGCAGTTCCAGAGCAAGCCGTTAGGGGGCCCAAACTCACGTGACTTCTTCCCTAGCTCAAGAGCTACCTACCATCCAAAAATCATGACCCTAGCATGTCCAGATCACGAGATATCAAAACCGGAAGTTCCGCTGCAGTACCATAACAAACCGCCAGAGGGCCCAAAATCTAATCATTTCGAGGTCTCATCAAGACCTACCCACCTACCAAATATCAAGATAATCCATCAAAGCCTTCTCGAGTTATGCTGTTAACACACACACACACAGACACACACACACACACACACACAGATACACACACACACACACGGCCACGAAAACATAACCTTCTTGGCGAAGGTAATCACATGTTTCCCAAACACTGCTCAGTGATTACGTATTAGATAAGAACATCTGTAACACCAGAGGAAGAGGGAAAGACTCGAAGGCTGACTCTGACTCTGACAAAGTAGCCTGCTGCGCTTTTCTAAGCTAGTGGCCTGCCTTTGTGTTTATGAGCGCTGCGGTTTGTTTTTTTTGTTGGAGGGGGGGGGAGCTGTGCCGGCAAATATAGCTATTTCCCGATACACATACTAGTGCTGTATAGCACTCCCAACGAAAGCCGCTATAAAAGTTCGCACAGGAGGCGCAGCACAGGAGGCTATGTACAACCATTCTTCAGTTATCTACAGATAACGGCACACGTAAATCAATGTTTTACAAACATGTTGAAAACTGAAATCTAAATGGAAAGCTATTCACACCATCCGCAGTGTTTGCATAATAGTAAGATAAGAATCAATGCCCACTCTCTAGACATAGATGAGAAAATATTAGAGACTGTGCAAGTATTGTACAATGGATGCAGTGGTTAACTTAGTGCCCTCATCGTGCACGCATTTCCAAAGGTGGGCATTGCCATGGTATTACCTTGCAATTAGCATTCGTACATGAGTTAAAACTGTTGAATATGGTCCTTGTGAGAGATACACATTTCAAGGCCTGGACACTATCCTAGTAGCTTCTGTGAAGGAGCCTGATTTGAATAGTCGCTACTGCTGTTTATTGTGATGCGTGATTAACTAGAACAAAAGAAAACTGACCCACAACAGTCGTGCTAGACTTCCCTATTCAGTCCGAGCTTGTATGTAAATTGTCTGCACAGCCCGGAAAGATCAAAAGGTGTCGCTACTGATACACCGTACTTCGCACTTGTGTGCAAATCGTTGTCTGTGAATTTACATTTGAATAATCATCTACCGGTTCACGACACTCTTTCAATCCTGTGAGATAATTTGTATTGCATCTCTGCTGTTAACAGTGATCATGATGATGATGTTAACAGTAAATATAAACAGCACTTCTAAAATAAAACCACACTACTAAAACATACGTGGATGCAAATATTAAAAGAAAAAAATCATACATGCAGGCCCGGTGCACACACTGCACGCAAAGTTAACTTTGGATTTACCAATGGTAGTAAGTGCCAGTAAAGCCGGGTAATGTTTGCTTCGTAAACAGTTTCGAACATAACAATGGTACTAAATAATAGTCAATTCCGGTAATTTCTTAGCTTGCAAGTATCCATACTCAAATCATGACAGAAAGTTTGAATGTACATATCGGTAATTTTGGTCTTCATCCTTGGTGTATGTTACAAAATGGACTCCAATTGCCGGCTAACTCCTCTGGCATATTTTTCAGTCAACTTGCCCAAATTCATCAGCAACTCATTGGTTTCAGTGGCAGAGACTAGGGGAGCCTAGATATGACGGTAGTTTAACACATGGTACTTTTGAAGAAAAGCCATGTACATTACAGCTTATCGCCGTATACAACTATTTACATCACTATAAATCAAATACGTACATGATCCCATCGGAACCAACACGTTCGACACGTGATTGTTATTGTTATTGTTATTGTTATTGTTATTGTTATTGTTATTGTTATTGTTATTGTTATTGTTATTGTTATTGTTATTGTTATTGTTATTGTTATTGTTATTGTTATTGGTGGACCGGCTTACTCTCTCCTTGCAGCCAAGGGCTGAATTGTGAGGAGCTTACAATGGTGGTGGGGCTTAATCGCAAGGGTCTGGAGCGGCTGCCATTCGGCGCTAACCCAGGTAACCTCAATACGACCCCAGGTGCGGCCATAAGACTGTAAGGTTTGAACCACTCACACCGGGAAGGACCCCTACTCTGATTGTGATTGTATAACGTTATGTACTTACCAGCTTTCAAAGCCGCTTTAACGCCTTGGAGTGAGCCCTTCTCAGCAGCATACATCAGAGCTTCATTCGCCGTTTCGTTTTGGACCAGCGTTGTTGACACCTTGCGCACGTGCTGTCTGAACTCCGTTTTGGCTGAGAACGCATGTGAGTTGTTTTGTCACGTGATCCTAACTGCTCATCACAATTAGCAGTTCAACCAATGACAGCATGGCAATTTTGGTTCAACCAATCAGAGAGCGGCGGCATGTTCATCACACACATTTCTACGTTTTGACGGAGGTGGGTGAGGCAATGGCATCGGTCTATATTTGACTAGAATCGGAAAATAAGTTTAGGCATCCTTTGTTCTTTGTTTAGGAGAGATTTTTTTCTATTTAATCTTAAAGTACATTTCAGGCCATTTCAGTTTGAGACTCAACTATAAAAGATATCTTGCAGGTAATGATATATTAGCATACGCACCGCAAGTTTATGAGTACTATAATTGGATTTTATTCTTTTCAGCCTTGGTTAATAATATCAGCGGCGTTCAACCTGTTTTGTTTGTTGCAAATGTTCTTTTTAAATCTTAGATATGTCTTTATCTGTAACTCTGGTCAGATTGCAGACATAAAGAATATGTGCAAAATATTGAAACATCATTATTCTGCACAACTTTATCTCTGGTTAACTGGGTTAAATAGAAATATAGAAATATGGAATAAAAAACGGCCGTACAAAATACCTAATATGTAAAATGTGTATACACACAGTTAGACAGCTAGATCTTCCCAGCTGCACTGTCTTCTCGAAAGAAATCACATAAAGTTTCAAACACTAGCACAAGGATGTGTTGTGTCCCAAACCGTGCCTGCCCCATTCTGTGCCTGAGCGGGCACAGAACGGGACACAGTCTGACTGCGCAGAATCGTGCCCGGAAGTGCTGTCAATCATAGTGATTGGCGGGACCATAGCATAATAATTCACGCCCAAGATTCCATGTATGGTTATATGGAGACATGGAGACGGTTAGATATTAAATTGCGAAGACAGTTCTTGACACAACACACTTAGTATACCCGAGGGAAAGTAGAGAAAGTAGATTGACCCGAGCACAGTACTGGAATCGGAAACAACACTGTGCTTATCCACCAAGCCCAAGCTCGGATCTGGATAGTCCTGACGCGTATCCACGACAGACTAGAGCAAATCAACTTCTAGATAAACAAAGAGTTTGTCCAGAAACGTGCCTCAGGTGGCGCACAGTTCTGGACACGGGATGGCCTTGTCCCAAAACGTGCCCGGGCACGGTTTGGGGAGCACGTGGGCAGAACGTACTGCGCCTGCGCGAAATCCGTAATGTATTATGCATAGCACTTCGGCAGAACGTCTCATATAAGGTCGAATTCGCGTATATAAGGGTGACATCCCGTCTGTAGTTTTCAAATGTTGTGTAGAAAAAGATATGGTCTGCAACAGGGAAAATTCTGATGCAACGTTGACCAAAAATCCAACGAAAATCCAGATTTTGCGCAGGCGCAGTACGTTCTGCCGACGTGTTGGTTTGGGGCACTCGGCGCGTGTCCCAAACCGTTCCTGGGGACTGAGCACAGCTCTGGACACGCGATGGCTGTGTCCCAAACCGTGCCCGGGCACGTGTCCGGGCACGTGCCCGGGTAAGGAATGTGATAGAACCTTTTTTTATTTTGTTGCAGAGTGATACAAGGCACTCTGTTTTTGAGACTACATGTAAGTCTAAATCATCTTAGACCAGCGTGAAATGTAAAATGTACTTTACAGAGTAAGAATTACACCGATACTTTCTTATTCTTGTCCCGGCAAAAAACGAAGATTGCGGTCGAAAACAACTAAACAACACCACGAGAAGGCTCCTCCCTCAAAACACTAAGCTCCGCCCCCAAAGCACGGAATGGGACAAGGCCCTTATGTGTCCAGAACTGTGCGCGGTCAGGCACGGTTCGGGACAGTCCCCGCGTGCCCCAGAATGTAGATTTGCCCGGGCAGAGTTTGGGACAAGGAACTGTTTGGGACACAACAGTAGATTACTGTTGGCGTAACGCCTGGTACGTGCTGGAATGTGATCAAATTTACTTTTCGTCGTGTTATTCTCCCTGTCACTTCGCCTCGTCTGTATGGAAGCCAGTGGTGGTAGAGGTTTAATTTGGGCAGATTTTTTTTTACCAAACTCACGGTACAATTTGGTCAAAACTGTACAATTTCTGGTCTTATTCTTGAGACGGAAATTAAAATAATTGATACTATATTTAAGATAACTTTAGTGTAGACTCTAAATCATAATTGTACCACCAGCAAATGAATAGACTTTAAATTCGGTGTATTTTTCTACCGTTATTCTCCCGAAAAAGCACTACAGTAATTGTATCTGCCATATTCTTGTCCCGGTCGACGTCGATCGCATCTAGATACTAACTTTACTGTTGGCAACAAAAACCTTGTGTAATTCAATGGCGTCGCTGACGGCAATAGTTAAGAATCAAATTAATTCACTTTATACTGTGGAACCCCGGCGTTAATGTTGTATGTAACTACGTGTATGTAAAGAGACTGTTATCGTACATTGAAGCCAAGAGCAGCTAATGCTTTGGTCCCAATTGGAAAAGGGGACTCTGTCGGGTAGTTCCCGGGTTGTTCTTTGGCACTTTAGGGAGTGACCCCTACGTGGCCCTGCTGGACAACCTGCGGCTACCGGTTTTTTTTGGGGCCCGGCGGGGACCCGAAAAGAATTTAATTTGGACTTGAATTCTACCCGGGCTCCGTTGACAAAAAGACGCCGTGACCTAACCGTGAGAACACCCAGAGGTACCCGTCCGGTTATCGGCAGTCCACCGGGAGAATTTTTTTACGCCACAGACCAGATGCACAGAATAAAGGTGTGCACTTCGTAAGACCGGGTCAAACGTGTGACGTCACAAATCAGGTGATTACAACAAAGGCCTGAACTTTGTATTACGTGGGTCACTACCTAAACCACACCTTGCAGTACGCGGCATATTACGTGAAGGACATGGCGGGAGTGGGAAGTCTTTTCCGTGTTGCCCTGGGTTTTCTCTGCGTCTTGGAGAGTCGTGGACAGACAGGTAAGATGTTACGATCGTCAGGTGGTAGAATGAAATGTAGTTGTAACGTTACTGTTTTGTTTGTTTGTTTGAACCATTCTTTATTCAACAAAGGTCATAATCATTACGCTAAGAGCCAGAGAAAACCTGTCATTGACTGTGAAACATCCAACTCGGAAATCCATTTCTCTTTGGAACACAAAAAAAAACCCCTTTGATTATTTAAGAATGAAGGAAGACCTTAATTGTACACATATACCCACTCTCCAAGCAGAGGTTTGGGTTTTATTGGGTTATCTTTTTTCCATTGGGATCTTTCTTAGGCGTAAAAAAGATCCCAGTGCACAAAAGAGATCCGGATAAACAAAGCCTGAAAACACGCCCAAAATAAGCCAAAACCCAAACCTTTGCTTGGAGAATAACATATACCCACTGGGTTAAGTGTACAAGGTCACAACAAAAGAATAGTATACAGATAACGTTACATATAACGTTATACATTGTCAAGAAACTACAACTAAGTGAATTCGACTTTTCGCTTTACCAAGAAGGATATGTTTTCTGGTCCTGTGCCGACTGTACAAATCTACTTAGCAGAGGTTATTGACGTCAGAGGCTGTTCATATGATAAACTCATGACAAGTACTCTGCACGGTTGCTTGTACAGGCTACGGTCGGTGGCACTGGCATTCACACCTGGCACGGACGGTTGGTTTTTTTTAAACCCAGATGAAGTCATGCATCCCAGGGGTGACTTCATCTCGGCTTAACTTAAAAAAAAAAAACGTCCGTGCTAGCTGTGAATGCCAGTGCCACCGACCGTAGCCTGTGCAAGAACCATGCAGCGTACTTGTCATGAGTTTAGCATATGACCCTGCATGTACCCATTAGGGGAGTCAAAGTTAAACAAGCTATTTCGCCCTCATCTCCTCCATTGTTTTTCAAAACAAAGACGGTAGTGTGCTTCTGCATTGAATGTTAGGCCACAGCAAGTGATTTTTATGAATAACATCAGCGCGAATTAATTTTCGCCCAAAATTTTGTTACTTCCGACGGTGGTTAACGTGCCGAAAATGGTCAAATATGTCATAAACGACCATCGGCAAGACAAGGCTCTGACGTATTGTTTAGTCTTTTATTTTTACTGTGATACAGTGTTCATTACTTTTATATGTGATTCTGACACTAAACTTTTTGTACAATGATTGAAAACTTCTATTTAGTCATTTATTTTTTCAAAGTTGCTTCAGTGGCAAATGGATGTTGTAACAGTTGGCACAATATACATGTAGGTAGAATATGACTTCCGGACAGTTGGCACAAAATACATCTAGGTAGAATATGACTTCCGGACAGTTGGCACAATATACATCTAGGTAGAATATGACTTCCGGACAGTTCAGTTCATGAGTCACTCTGTCAGTTATTGATCACTCTGTGTTCTGGTAGGCAGTCTCCAAACTCAAAGACCATCATGGTTTCAGCAAACCTGAGGCACAATTTCTCGCGTTTGGCAGGAAGTTTTGACCAGTCTAAGATGTTCCATCGCATATAAATACCCAGTGTAGTAGCTGCGCGCAATGGTAGGACAAGCTCTTTTCTACAGTTGTTCTAGTTAATTGAGATGTATACACATCTACAAGAACATGTGATACTGTTGAATACAGGAATGGTTTTGATATCATGTTTCGTCGCTTCAATTCTTGTTTACCTAGGTTTACGATCTGAAAATTTGAAAATGTAGGAATCTTGTTTTCTGCCCGCCTTGTTTTTTCCGCCCTATCGCATTAGATTTGGAGTCTGGGGAGAATGCCACCCATAAAATATACTTGCTGCGGCCTTAGAAAAGAGTAGAAGGAGTGCACCAAACGTGGCTTGCTGCCCACAAAAAAAAATATTTTGTCCATGACGCTGTAATGCCCCGAATATGTACTATATTGTAAGCAAGAGTACAGGCACTGATACCACAATGTACTACCATTTTTATTTTATAATGTAGGAAAGGCCAAGGGTACAGACCTGCGTAGTCTGTGCAAAGAGCAATATATTACACGTACATGCATAACATTACACCAGTGCTCTAGTAGATAATAACACGTTCCCTATGTACCGTATACCAACCTTGCGAAATACATTTACTTATTGTCTATCAATACCTTATATCATCTATCGTTTCTGTCATTTCTATCCCTCTGCCCTTTCTCTGTCCGTTTGTCATTTCTCTATCCCTCTGCCCATTCTCTAAGAACACCTTTACAAAGCCGCCATACCAATATAATAACAAGATAATACAACAAGTAATCAAATGACATTATACAATATTAGGAACATATAAAAAATCAATGTAAAACTACAAGGTAAATCATCTTAGCAGCAATGCAAGAGTTAGTAAATCAAGACAACAATAGATAGGATAGATAGATAGGGGATAGAGAAAGGACAGAAGGACAGAAGGACAGAAAGGGCAGAGGGACAGAGAATGGGCAGAGGGATAGAAAGGACAGAAACAATAATGATATAAGGTATTGATAGACAGCTGTCAATTGTATGTGGCAAGGTTGGAATACGGTACATAGGGAACGTGTTATTATCTACTAGAGCACTGGTGTAATGTAATGCATGTACATGTATTATTATGCATGTACTAGTGTAATATTATGCATGAACGTGAAACTCATTTGCATATATGTGAAGGGACAAATACGGCACTGTGCGCGCAGGCGAGGAAGCTTCCTTTGTGCGCAGGGAGGTCACCGCGGAAGCTCTTTGCGTGCAGGCGAGGAAGCTCTTTGCACAGACGACGCAGGTATTCGCAGCAGGGCAGGAAGCTCTTTGTGCGCGGGCGCGGAAGCTCTTTGCGTGCAGGCAAGGAAGCTCTTTGCACAGACGACGCAGGTATTCGCGTGCAGGCGAGGAAGCTCTTTGCACAGACGACGCAGGTATTCGCGTGCAGGCTAGGAAGCTCTTTGCGCGCAGGCGAGGAAGCTCTTTGCACAGACGACGCAGGTATTCGCGCAGACGACGCAGGTGTTCGCGCAGACGACACGGGTGTTAGCGCAGACGACGCTGGCCTGTACCCTTGGTCCTTCGTAATACGGTGCTAACGTAAACAATAGCCTGGGTTGTGACAATATAATTGTATCACTCCTGGCTAATCATTGGTTTACAGTAATTGCAAGGTTCTAGCTACATGCAGAAGTCCTGGTGGTGGAAATAAGATGCCGGTGTACTAATGTTTTAAATGACTCAGGAGGTTGTTGTCAGTGATCAGGCCGACCACGTTGTCTGGGAGACTGTTCCAGGTGTGTACTGCAGTATGTATTAAAGTTCTGCCGGTGGAGTGAGTTCTAGAGACTGGCATAGTGAAGTCATGTTTCCAGTGGAGAGACTGTTGCGAGTTGTGCGTCAGATTGTGTATGGTGAGAAAACCAGACAGAGGTCGGAAGATGGGGTTGACCAGATTGGCTCATACTGTGTATATGTGATAGGTTATAGTGTGGAAATCAACACATATTGAAGGCACCTCTATATCATCTGCATTCAGGAAGCACATGACCTGTAACAATTTTGAAAGGTGAGAGAAAACAACGAGGCCCTGGTATTGCGCCGTGCTAGAAGCACAGGAACTGTACTTTCGTGCGTTCATAATTAGACACATCTCTCAATGGTCTTTCAGTGAGCGTTCAATGATCTCACGGCGATCCCAGTTACTTTCAGTGATCCTCAAGGTCATTGAATAATCTCGATGACATCGATGACCATTGACTCTGGTTCACTTATCGGTTGCCCAGCGGTCTCCGTACGTTTAGGCGTCAAAAGTCAATAATACGAAATAGCATAAAACTATCTTATTACCTTCGCCAAGAAGGTTATGTTTTCCTTAACGTTTTTGTGTATGTGTGTATGTGTGTGTGTATGTGTGTGTGTGCATGTTGTTTAGCGCGATAACTCAAGAAGCTTTAGACGGATTGTCATGAAACTTGGAAGGTGGGTAATAACCTAGTTGTTGATGAGACCTACAAATGATTAGATTTTAGACCACCTGGCGACTTTCCTTGGTACTGCAGCAGAACTTCTGGTTTTGATATTTAACGTCTGGACATGATAGGATCATGAATTTTCAATGGTATATAGCTATTGAGCTAGGGAAGAAGACACATTAGTTTGGGTCCCCTAGCAGCTTGTTCTGGAACTACAGGGCAGTTTGTTTAAAAGAGGGAGGATAACTCAAGAACCGGCTAACGGATTGTCATGATTTTTAGATAATTAGATGATTATTATGCAAATCAGGAACTAATTCTGTCTGTGTCTGTGTTAGGATGCCCTACGGTTGTCCTGTACGGCTCCGACACTGTGCTGATCTCTAGCACGAGGTCCTACACCATGACGGGAGACATCCACGATGGCCGGCCCGTGTACAAGAGCAGGCTTACCTGCAACTACCTGTATTACAGCAAGAGTAACCTGGAGTGGAGGGTGGGAATGCAGCTCGGGAGCGACCTCGGCGTGGTCGCGCGCGTCACGGACTCCCACCTCTTTGCTGACCAGATCAACGGGACGTTCATTTTGGCGAACATCAACGGTGGACAGTGGATAGAGAACCCGGATGTGAAGATCGTCTGCTCTGGTTTGTAGAACCTACCACATTTGAGGACCACATGAATATGGATCCGACGACGTCTTATCCCCTACATTTACGTGTTAATGTAAAATTATAGTTGTTTTTTTCATAAAATAGAGAAACATGAAACGATGAAATGGTACGGTTGTTCCAACCATTGTCGTTTCCAGTCTAACCGTAAGATTTCAAATTTTCAAGAACCTTCTTGCAACATTCCGTTTAATCGCGGCTATATAGAGTCTGCATTTGTATCCTTGTTCGTTTCAGATGACGCCCCAGTTGGCGTTGAAGTTCCACAATCGGCAGGGGGCGCTACAAACTGTACGAGGGTCCGTCTGCACGGCGATGCCAGCTACCAAAAAAAGCAACATCCCATGATGACGACCTACACCAGAACAAGCCGGACCAGAAGCGGCAGACATATCTATGTTAGTGACACAGACAGCGAATACGATCTCTTCTACGACGAAAGTGATGATATTAAGCAATGGTGGGTAGGTCGCACGGCCGGACTAGACTCCGCTTTTGTCTTCGACTGCGCCATGACACCTGAACAGATCAGGTCACCGTGGATTGTGTCTAACGGGAGTCAGTTTCTAGTAGTCTCGGTTAATGCCAGCTGTGTCGGTAAGTACTTTGTATCATATAAATATTTGACCTTCGCCAAGAAGGTTATGTTTTCGGTAGCTTTTGTGTGTGCGTGTGTGTGTGTGTGTGTGTGTGTGTGTGTGTGTGTGTGTGTGTGTGTGTGTGTGTGTGTGTGTTTTCGTCCGTCTGTGTGTCCGCAAACAAAATAACTAGAGAAGGCTTACATGGATTGTCGTGATATTTAGTAGAGGATAAAAAGTAGCCCCCTGGCTTTTCGGTTTTGATTTCTCATGATCTGGACATGCTAGAGTCACGATTTGTGGATGGTAGATAGCTTTGCTTTGGACAAAGTGTCGTGAGTTTGTTAAACGAACTGGTTGATGGTTCGCTTTCTCGCATAGTAATTGTGGAATTTGTATCTTTGTGCATGGCCACTACAGCATAGTAACTGCGCGTAACCTTTTCTAATCACAATACGTAATAGAATCTTACGCTTTCTCTTAGAAACAGCCTGCCTAGAGTTACCGCTGCCAAACAACGGCAACAGGTCCGAGGGTCGTCTTTACGGAGACACAGTCACATTTTACTGTAACGAAGGCTACGAGCTGATCGGTTCTGAAAACAGAACTTGTCAGGCCGACCTGAACTGGTCGGGTGAACAGCCCAAGTGCTCCAGTAAGTAACCATGTTTGACAGTGTTGTGGTAAGTACCGTGGCCGACAGGGACAAGTCTGTACACTGACTTTTGTCTTCCATACACTGACTTTTGTCTTCCGTACACTGACTTTTGTCTTCCGTACACTGACGTTTGTCTTCCGTACACTGACTTTTGTCTTCCGTACACTGACTTTTGTCTTCCGTACACTGACTTTTGTCTTCCGTACACTGACTTTTGTCTTCCATACACTGACTTTTGTCTTCCGTACACTGACTTTTGTCTTCCATTCACTGACTTTTGTCTTCCGTACACTGACTTTTGTCTTCCGTACACTGACTTTTGTCTTCCGTACACTGACTTTTGTCTTCCGTACACTGACTTTTGTCTTCCGTACACTGACTTTTGTCTTCCATTCACTGACTTTTGTCTTCCGTACACTGACTTTTGTCTTCCGTACACTGACTTTGTTCGTACCCCTTCCTTTCTCAATGGATGGTCCCTTAGTCAGGTCAAAGGTAACAAAGATAGCATAAAAACAATTCTCCATATCCTAACGCATTTTGCGGCCTTTTTTTTTGTTTTTTGTTTGTGCCGTACGGTAGATTGTGTCCATGTGCGTGTATCTGAATAATATTAGTCTGACTGTGCAGATCGATATGGATAGGTCTCAATGTGTTTCGACCAGACAATACCGCATTTTGCTGCCATCACAAGATCACTGACATGGCGAGCATCATGGCGGCAATTTGATTCTGTGTGACTTTGACCTGTCTACGTCGTTCAGACTTACCCAGGAGCGTCCGGCCCTCAGCGTCGCCTTGTGAAGCGCCGAAATGAGTACTTAGCGTGGTTCACACAGAATCAAACTGCCGCCATGATGCTCACCATGTGTCAGTGTACGGAAGACAAAAGTCAGTGTAGGGAAGACACAAGTCAGTATGGAGAAGACAAAAGTCAGTGTAGGGAAGACAAAAGTCAGTATGGAGAAGACAAAAGTCAGTATGGAGAAGACAAAAGTCAGTGTAGGGAAGACAAAGTCAGTGCATGGAAGGCAAAAGTTATTGTGGAGAAGACAAAAGTCAGTGTACGGAAGACAAAAGTCAGTGTACGGAAGACAAAAGTGTACGGAAGACAAAAGTTAGTGTGTTGAATTGAGCAGGCTTGTCCCTGTCGGCCACGGTAGGTAAGTACCTTCTCTGTTTTCTTTGCTCCATTATTTTGACCACTCTCGACATCATGTTATTATATTTGGCAATCCATCTGTAGCTGTCTGAAGTGGCTTGTTTACTGCAGTGGATACCTTTGACCCAGTGTTGACGTCACACTTTAGAGAAACCACGTGGCCATTCTCACTGGGTCAGTCTATAAAGGAAGACCATAGTGACTGGTCGAAAGCTCTAGGTGTGAACATTTCTTTGTGTTGGAACAAATGTTTTAACTTTAAACACATCAATATACACATGTATGTTTTTCCAGTAGCTGAAACATCAGGACTGTCCACCTTACACGTGGTGATGATTGCAGTGGTGCCATCTGTGGCCATACTTATAATGGCAGTAGTAGCGGGAATTCGGAGATACCGTTGGAGCAGAAAGAGTCAAAGTGACAACCTTAAAGATATTCTAGGTATATGGCATACTTGCAGTTTTGCCATTCTACTGTACCCATGTGCAAACTGTATAGTAAAGAAATAGTCATCCTATCAAGATTTTTTTATCCACCTCTAAATATAATTGTTACAGGAAGAACAGACTATAAATCATGCTAAAAAGTCACATTTCTAAAACCTAAACCCGGGGTCTGACTTTAAGCATTAATGCAGTCTTGGTTTTTTTATATCAATAACACAGAAAAATGTGTACTATATTGATGTAATAATGCAGTATTACACAGACCTACTGAAGAAAATTGTTTCACTGCTTTTGTTCCCAGAATTATCTACAGATTTGCACAAACGCCCACTCCCACTTCCTTCTCCGCCTGTGCCAGCTCGGCCACAGTTCCTGGAGTACGAGGTAAAGCCGACTGATCTACAACTGAATGACCAGATCGGCAGAGGCGCCTTCGGAATCGTCTTCCTTGCGTCTTTAAAGAGAGTTGTTAATGGTCTTCTCACCGAACAAACAGTGGTGGTCAAAACTGTCCATGGTAGGTCAATGTTGGCTGGATATCATTAAGATGATGATGTTATCTTGAAATTTCATCTGTGTTGGGAGAAGTCATTATGAACGAGTTAAACTGCAATTTCCAACACAAGGCATTGATGACTTACCCGAATTTTCGACTGTACAACTCCAGTCTTTTTCAAGGAATGAGAAATCCACCGCTTCCGTCACGTCACGTTATGCAGATGACTCGCGTGACTCCATGAGCAGTGGATCGTAAGTTGCAGAAAGTCTGTGGCGCCCCCCGTCTCTGTTGATGGAATGGTTGTAAAGCCCTGATGTATATGGCCTATTTCACACCTCGTGGAAAAAATTTGTGGAAAGGCCTGAGTGAAGGTATCAGGAGGATATTTGCCACACATGGGATTAAGACCTGTTTTAGACCGACTAGATCATCATCATAGTCCTTTACGTCCTGACGGACGGTCAGTTCACAGTTTGTGGGCCCGGCGGTGTGCAGCTAACCCAGCCTTGCTTCTGCAGGGCTTGTTGCAGGTCACACAAGTAAAGGCTGATTGCAAGCATTGTTCTTTCCTTTTCTGTCTTCTGGCACTGTCTTTGCTCTGCAAGTCGCTTTCTAGACTTTCAGCGCCTTGATGAAGCTTGCACCTCCAAGAAGTGCGGTCCATGGCGAGACCTTCCCAGGCAGTTCCGATGTGGAATGACTTCAGGTCGCGCCTGCAGACATCAACAAATCGCAGCTTTGGGCGCCCCCTGTCGCGTTTCCCGTCGGCAAGCTGGCCGTACAAGACTTGGTGAGGTAAGCGAGACTGGTCCATGGCCCAACCAGCGCAGTCTTCGTTGCTTTAGGGTAGGATACAGGCTTGTGATGCAGCATCTTCTGAAGATCTCCTGGTTTGGGACTTTATCCATCCATGTGACCCCGCAGATCTTCCTGAGACAACGGAGATGGAAAGTGTTGAGCTTTCTTTCAACGTGGGCGTGAGAAGCCCAGGCCTCACTGCCATACAGCAGGGCAGACAGGACACAGGTTCTGTAAATCCTCACTTTAGTATAAATTGTGAGGTACTTGTTGTCCCAAGCTCGGCTTTTAAGTTTACCGAAAAGATTGGCAGCTTGACCTATACGCGAGTCGACTTCACGATTTAGGTTCCCAGACGAGGAGACCACAGACCCCAGGTAGCGGAAGTCTTCAACCGTCTCGAGGGTACTCTCGTTTATGACAATGTGGTGGTGCATTTGTTGAGAAAGCAACTGTCTTCTTTACGCTGATTGTTTGTCCAAATCTATTGCATGTGCTGCTGAATGAGTCACACATTTCTTGCAGTTCAGCTTCACCATGAGAGCAAAAAGCAGCATCGTCAGCAAACATTAGTTCGCGTAACAGGACTGTTTTGGTTTTTGTCTTTGCCCTGAGACGACTGAGATTAAAGAGCTTTCCATCGCTCCTTGTGCAGAGGGCGATACCTCCGGGATTCGGGAAGGCGATGCGTATGAGGGTGGATAGAAAGATACTGAACAGAGTTGGTGCCAACACGCATCCCTGCTTAACTCCGCACCTCACTTGGAATGGCTCGGACAGGTCGCCATCGAAGACTACGCGAGCAGACATTCCATCGTGAAATGCCTTGACGAGAGCTAGCAGTTTAAGAGGGCAACCAACCTTCTGCAGGATCGAGTACAGGCCTTCGCGACTGACCGAGTCAAAAGCCTTGCACAGATCTATGAAAACAGCGAGGAAAGGTTTATTTTGCTCAATACACTTCTCCTGAAGTAGGCGGAGGGTGAACACCATGTCAATAGTGGACCTGTCCTTTCGGAAGCCGCATTGAGATTCAGGGTAAGTACTGTCTGCGAGAACCTGCAGTCTCTTCAGAATAACACGGGAAAAGAGCTTGCCGACTAGGTTGAGCAAAGCGATGGCTCTGTAGTTGTCACAGTCTTGTCTAGACCCCTTGTTCTTAAAAAGTGTCACCAACCTTGCGTCTTTAAGGTCCTGTGGTACACGACTTCGTGCCAGCACGTCAGTAACAAGTCGAGCAGGTGGTCTTTCAAGACAGTTGAGTCAACTTTGAGGAGTTCTGGGGGAATTTCGTCGCTCCCAGGGGCCTTGCCGCTTTTTATGGCCATAAGAGCAATCTCAATCTCAGGTAGCGTGGGATCCTGATCGAGATGTGACAGTTCCGGAAGTTGTTCTATGGAGTCCAGTACAGGTTCATCAAAAGGAATGCAACTGCTGTAAAGTGAGCTGAAGTGATCAACCCAGCGTTTGAGTTGGTCAGGTTTTTCCAGCAGGACGTTTCCATTTGAATCTTTCAGGGGAGCCGTCATTCGAGGTGATGGTCCTAAGGCAGACTTTAGGGCTGCATAGACACCACCGATGTCGCCACAATCGTCGCACCTTTGAACGTTTGCGCAGACTTTGAACCAAAATTCCCTCTGTGTCTCTCTGAGGACACGTTGAGCCTTGGCATGGACTGTCTTCATGGCTGCTTCATTTGCAGGGTTGGGTGAGTTGGTGTAGATCAGTCTGCTGGTCCTCTTCTCGTCCAAGACAGGGCTAATCTTTCCTAGATTGGCCTGGAACCAGTCTGGACACTTCCTGGTTCGGACACCAAACGTGTCTTTACCTACTCGCTGCAGGGTGTCACGCAGTTTAGACCATTTGACTTCGCATGGTGTTGTGTCATTGAACGAGGGGGGGTCGAGGGCTTCCGACAGACGGTCGTTGAAGCGCGCAAGTAAGCCCGGGTCGCTCATATTGTGAGTTTCCATTTTAGGAATGCGGCGAGGCTGGTAAGCTTTCTTCCTAGATCTTATTGGCTTGGAGAGACGAATTTTGCAACGGACAAGAGCATGGTCGGTGTCGCAGTCTGCACTGTGCATCGATGCGGTGTGTTGCACACTGTGGAGTAAATGTCGACGAGACAGTACAAGGTCAAGTTGATGCCAGTGGCCGGATCGAGGATGGTGCCAAGACACTTTCTTCATCACACGGCCACTGAAGTAGGTGTTGGTCACACATAGATCCAGTTCAGCACATAGCTCTAGCACTCTCTGCCCGTTTTCATTTACCTTACCAATGCCGTGGGTACCAATCTGACGGGGCCAAGAGGCATGATCAGACCCAACTCTGGCGTTAAAATCCCCCAGGATGTACACTGGTTGCTTACGCGGTATTTTCAACAGAATGTTACGAAGGAGATCGTAAAAAGAATCCTTCACATCATCAGAAGCGCTGATCAGGTGAACTGGTCCGGAACAGGTGTTGATTTTCATTGACATGAGCCGTTCGTTTGTCGATACCGGAGTGACAGTGAAAGGTAAAAGACTATTCTTGATGGCAAAGCCTACCCCATGGAGCCTGCGTTCTTCGGCAGCAAGACCACGCCAGAAGACCGTATATTCCTCTTCACGGATGTACCCAGAGTCTGCTAGTCGGGTTTCCGAGAGAGCACATATGTCGATGTTTAGTCTAGCGAGCTCACAGTCTAGGATGGCTGTTTTACGGATCGGTGCTTGTGCGCTGGGTAGGGTGTTAAAACCCGGGCAAAGTGTGCGCACATTCCAGCAGGCGATGTTAATTTTCTTCATTGCCGGTGTAGAACTTGGTTTGTGAGTGTCTAGCCCTCTTTGTGAACACATTGGCAAGGTAAAGTGGTGACAGCTTGCCATAGAACTGTCTCCACTCTCTCCCCCATCCATCAGCAGGCAGGAGGCAGAAAAGATCCGACGTCCTGCCCAAGTTGAATGGACGCATTCGTTGGCCGGACCGGCATGCAATACAAAATCCGGAGCGCCCTAACCGGCACGAAGGGCCGGGTGCAGTTCATCCGCTCTCGACGAGACCGTTGACCGACTACTATTTAAACCTTAGCCAGGTGGCAGGTAGAGGATCAGCAATACAAGGGACACCAACAAAGGAAAAGTCAATGAACTAAAAATATAAGCGTAGGCAAAGGAAACATTCCCTACAGCACCAGTGCTGGGTGGGAGGGGGATGGTGTAACAGCTAGGTGGTAATTTGGACTATCTAGCAAAACAAAAGGAAAAATGAACACAAATATACTGTAAACCCTATCTAAGTGTTCTCAAAGAGAAAGTAAGGACCTCAAAAGGCCACCCTCATGTAGGATTGAGCTAGATTCAAACCTGAGTGGAGGGATCTCCTCCAGAGGGTGCCATCTAGAACCCTCCGGAATATTTTGGTTTCACCCAAGGACAAAACACCAAAGGAACATAAATGTGGGGTGGTCTACCATATACAGTGTCAAGTACTCCAAGGGCCCATGCAAGGAAACATATATTGGAGAGACTGAAAGATCACTTAAGGCTAGGTTCTTAGAACACAAACGACCTAGCTCGACTACTTCAGAAGTCTCACAACATGTACATATAGAATCGCCTGGACATTCGGTCTCACTGGACAAAATAAAAATCTTGGACTCCGAGCAAGACTTTTTTTGCACGAGGTGTGAAAGAGGCCATATACATCAGGGCTTTACAACCATCCCTCAACAGAGACGGGGGGCGCCACAGACTTTCTGCAACTTACGATCCACTGCTCACGGAGTCACGTGTGTCATCTGCATAACATGACGTCACAGAATCGGTGGATTTCTCATTCCTTGAAAAAGACTGGAGTTGTACAGTCAAAAATTCGGGTAAGTCCAATTCCTTGTGTTGGAAATTGCAGTTTAACTCGTTCATAAGATGATGATGTATCGTTACCCACTTTAGGAGATTGGCTGTCTTCTTTGACAACCTCTATAATGGCTGAAAGCATGACACAAAGTAATCAAGGAGCGTCCAACTTCTGTCATGGCCTTTATGTGATTCAAAGTCTGCACTTATCATGCAAATCGTGATTGAGGCTTACCTGATGGACACATTTTTACCTACAGTTTTCTTTGTAACATGGAAACTGATCTAAGCCTGGCACATGGTGTTTTCATGTAAGTATGTCGAAGGACTCAGAGCAACTTAACTCATGAGTAAGCCGATTTCTTAGGTCTTTGTTTTGTCACGTAGACAGGGCAGGTCTCTTAGCAAACCAAATGACCAAGCTACATGGTATCCTAATAAGTTAAACTCACTTGTTAGGAGTACTCCATTTGCATTGGGGTGTGCTCAGCTCCCAAACTCAAAAAGTGGTGAGCAGAGAAAGCGGCGTGTACTAGTTTTAAAGTCTTACATGGTATGGTGCAGATACGGTTTGAATCTCCAACATTCCAAATGCAAAGCGAACACTCTACCCCCTAGGCCATTACACTGGTTAAGCGACATATCAACGTGTGTTTTTTTTGTTGAATTTGCAGAGGATGCGGGCAAAGAAGAGATAAAGAATTTCATACGAGAAGTCGACACCACTATCAACTTGAGGCAGCACATCAACCTGCTAGGTCTGGTGGGCTGCTGCACGGTGTCCCACCCTCCCTACCTGGTGACGGAGTACATGCCGTATGGAGACCTCAAGAACTTCCTACTCAAGTGCAGGAAGGTATATGCCATCCTTTCATAATAGTATATCAAATAGATAATAAAATCTTCTTCCTATTCTGCCACTTGGAACACGGAAGCCACGTTACAAGTCTCCTGGGTCAGTCTATTGAAGAAGACCAGAGGTACTGGTGGAAAGCTCTAGGTGAGAACAATTCTTCTGTTGGAACAAATGTTTTAACCTTAGGCCATGTAACTACCCAACATGGATGAACTTTCATGGTACATGGTAAAACTAGCAGTTGTTGTCTCCGATCCATAATGTTTACATTCATTTTAAATGTAGAAATCATCATGTAAATACTAAGTTCATACATTTTCAGAACTGTGTGTATTATTTCATTTATAACCAAATCACAGAATTTGCACTTTTTGAAATGTTTCTAACGTTTTCTCTCAAAACAGACCCCCGTTTCCCAAGCTGGGTATGTGCCCGCTGATCTGGCAGCTCGAAACGTTCTGGTAGGAGAGGACTTTGTAGTGCAGATCGCTGATTTTGAAATACTCCATGTCATACAAATGTGAAATTGAAGGTCAAAGAAAATTTATGTATTAGGTATTTATGTATTTTATTTGTCTATGCCCATATTACTGGTATAATCATTGCTTGTTTTGATTGCAATTACGAGATTATGGGCTCAGACATGGGCTGAATTTGTTGCTTAAACCTTAGAATTCCCCAACTGACAAACAATGGGTTAGAATGTTCCAACATAACAGTAACTATGATTAAATAAAGCAATGTGTCTTCTGACTCTCTTTATGTTAATTCTCAACACAGTCGGATGAGAGGCTCCGAGACAGTATGTATGACTTCAACGAGATGAAGGTCTACCAGGTAGCGCGGCAGATAGCAAACGGAATGGTAAGCAGACAGTGCACATATAATGTTAGCACTGACACCACATGCAGGCATGCATGTATACTATGGATGCACACTGCCTTGTAAACAGAATGAACTAATAAAAAGACAATATTAAATGCCAATAAAATGCTAGAAATTCTATCATTGACTGTAAAAGCACATTCTCATCCCATACCACATAGTTTATAAGGTAGATTAGTCTCATTGTTTGTTATATAGCAATAGATGCCATACTTTGTGCCTTGTAAATAAAGTTTATTTATTTATGTTTGCTTTACACTTTTAGAGTATATTTGCCGACGTATGTTCATCCTTTTATATGCAACTAAATCACAAGGACTTTGCACCTTTAGAGTTGTAAGATTTCTGTGGGTTTTTTTTCCGTCAAAACAGACCTACATTTCCCAAGCTGGGTACGTGCACGGTGACCTGGCTGCTCGGAACGTGCTGGTAGGAGAGGGTCTTGTGGTAAAGATTGCAGACTTCGGCCTGACAACAGACATCTACGAGCGAGGCTATCAGCGGCAGGACGCGGAGCAGAAGATCCCCCTGAGGTGGATGGCACCAGAAAGGCTGCTGCGAGAGGGTCGGTACACCAGTAAGAGTGATGTGTGAGTACAGTTATTGCTTTGTTTTTGTCCTTCCCATATACATTTTTAGGTTCCTACTATAGCTATATAATATGGCAAGAAAACTATCCAAAAACTTGTCTAAATTTCTAACATGATAACCATAAAAACAATTACAGTAACTGCATTGAATTATTATGGGGATAACCTTCCTTGCAGGCTTTCAATTGCAAAAGAAGATTCTGTTCTGTAACTTCAGGATCGAGTGTATTTGCACTGAGTCTCTTGATATATTAAAAGCATTTTGGAACCAACAGTAAGTGTTTGAAGCAGGTGCATTTGCCTGTACGCTGTATGTTATCTTCTGCGAGCTTTAGCAAAATTATATATATATATATAGTTTAACTTTTGTCAGTGGACATGAATATGTTAAAAGGTAGATTTCTATCTATAGTAATAACTGCTTATCTACGTATACAGCGTTGTTGCCCATAGTACATGTTGCTTTGCATAATTCATGATCAAATCTAATTTCACTCCCAGTTGGTCATTTGGTGTGGTGCTGTACGAGATCGCTACACTAGGGAACGTTCCCTATCCAGTTCTGGAACGAACTCTCCTGGAGGAACTCCGCACAGGGTACCGGGAACCAAGCCCACCTGGCCTCAAACAAGAACTGTACGTGGCAGAGAATATTTTTAATTTCATTTAATTCACTTTGGCTTTTTGTTTTTTGGGGAGATCATTCAAAAAGCATGGTGGTTTCTGGAGGCCATTTCCACATAGAAAAGAAAAATAAACAAAAAAGTGGTGATAATGCCAGTTGTGAAGATAAACGAGAAACTAATGTAAAGACAAATGGTGAAACATAAAGCTTGTGTACAGAAACTACGAGTTGAATACAGTTTAGTAGTGTACTGAATGATGTTGGTTAGTTACTCTTTTCATGCAAAATGGTAGCGAAAACAACCCTGTGTCGGTGACTACTCCACCTAAAAACTTGTAACATTGCCAACCACTGATGACTTACTTATATAAATAACCGATAGGTACGACATGATGCTGCGGTGCTGGCAATGGGACGAAGACGACCGCCCGGAGTTCCAGGAGCTTTACGAAGAGCTGGACGCTGTTGTAGACTCCATGGCCCCAGAGTATGTAAAATCCGGTTCCAGCCCCCCAGGGCGTCAGAATCAGGCAGCAGAAGCTGCTGGAATCTCGTACGACATCCCAAAGTCGGCCCGAATGAGGATGCAACTCCGTGTCACTGCAGACGTCTACAACAGCGAAGATCGCGATGAAACTGACTCGCTCAATTCCCCAAATGTAGAATCTATTTCCACTCCAATAGAGAGGAATTTGGACAATGTTCAAAGTGCATATCATAGTGATATCCATACAGCAGTTAAGGGCAATGACACGCAACGAGATACCGTCTGTTCTGTCTTTGAAAGTGAAGACCATGACGACCAACTGCAAATGGAATCCTACAGCCAATCGGATGCAGCAATTATGGATACCAACAACAGTTTCGCCGACTCCGAGTTGCCTGAGTCAACGTATGTACAGACGAATGAAACCCGACTATGATTAAGGACAACTCTTGTGTTGCTGAGGATGAAATGATGAAGCCTCCAACGACAGCAGAAGAAATTGTGCATTATGCCTAATGGCTTATTTTTACAGACGTTTCTTCTATCTCCAGGATGTATCAATATAATATATTAATATATTAGGTGTTTTTAGAAAAAGCAGTAACTTAGCATTAGCGCAGAATTGGGCAGACTCCCATTAGATGTAGATATTTCATTACGTGTTATCAAATATTGGCCTCGTCTTGTGCAGATGGATTATAATAGGCACCCACAGCAAGCAGATGCACTTTTGTTTCAACAAAATACGCATTGTCAGAGAAGAACCTTGTTACAATGTGTGAAGGAATTGTTAGATTCTAGTGGATACTCCTATTTGTTTTATTCATGTAACTCAACTTGTGACATCAATTCTGTATGTACCATGTTAAGGTCAAGAATTTCTGACATGTCATGTGTGTACAAAGTATTTTCCATAAGTTAAGTATTGACTCTGGAAAGCTAAGGTTTTACAAAAAAATGCAAAACAACATATTCTATGGAAAAAATACCTGGACTTAGTTAATTTTGACTTCCGATCTGCAATAAGTAAAATTAGTGCACACCCTCTTGAAATAGAGAGAGGACGGTATAAGAAGGTTCAAGTGTATGAACAAATTTTTAAATACTGTGCCTTGAATACTAGTACTGTGGAAGACGAAACACATTTCATTACAAATTGTACTCTCTATAGCAGTGAACGAAACGAACTCTTTGACGTAGCCTCCAAATGCTACCCTAACTTTCACACGTGTACAGATGAAAAGAAAACTACTCTCCTCTTAACTTCCGAAAACCCACACATTACAAAAAAAGTGGGATCTTTTGTCTTCCTCTGTCTTAAAAAAAGAAGTCAAACCCAGTGGTTTTTAGGAGTTACGGTAGTTGTTGTTTTATTTCTTGTGTCTAGATATGTATTACTTGCTTGTTTTATATCAAATGTCACTTTGTATTTGCAATTAGCCCTCGGGCATGAATTTACAATAAACTTTATTATTGATAAAATGTATGTAATAAAATGTTCAAAACCACAGACCTGAAAACAATTCTGAAATCTTTGAAGGGAATTCGAAGTACATTTATGTAATTTCTATCAAACAAATGCTTGTAAAGGTTGGGGTGTTGTGCCGTTCCTGTGCAATTGTCCCTGAAAGTAGGTCATATTTTGGACATGTGCAGAAATTATCATTTTAGGCTATGTTTTTTTAAGCTCGTGGTTTAGACATGCTAGGGTCATGAATTTTGAATGTTTGATAGCTTGTGTACTCGAAAAGAACTGACGTAGTAAGTTTGGGACCCTATCAGCTTATTCTGGAACTACAGGGGCGTTTGTTTAAAAATCGTGAAAGGAGCTAGTATAACTGCAGAACCGGTTGACAGATCGTCGTGATGTTTGGTATGTAGGTTGCTTGACATAATGAAATTCTAAGTATACAAATATGGATTTAATTTGTATATGTAACGATGAGGAATTTCTATAAGTCTTCTGCGTCCCATGATCGTAGTGGCAAATAATGGGAATTTAATATTTGTGACATGTGTAAGTTAGCTGAAACTATAATTTACTATGAATGAATTATGTAAATGTGGAGTTCATTTCTATAATTGATGAGGAAATTCTAAAATGAAATTCTTCCAAAGGATACTATACTACACACATACTATTATATAATTTCAGTGGAGAAGACCATCAATTAAAATATGCTAACTACATAAGACGTATATATGATACAATAGAATATTGTGACAAAATGAATAAACCTGGATTATTAATGTTCTTGGACTTCAAAAAAGCGTATGACAGCATAGAGCATTCCTTTATATTGAAAGTACTAGAAACTGTTAATTTTGGACACGATATGATCAATGGGTTAAATTACTATATACTGATATAAAAGGCCGTGTGCTTAATAATGGCTTTATATCCCCGTGGTTTAGTGATCTCAGAGGTGTAAGACAGGGGGATCCAATGTCATCTAGTTTGTTTATAATTAGTGTTGAAACGTTAGCTTCAGCAATAAGAGCCGATATAAATATTAAAGGTCTACAAGTGTATGACAGAACGTACAAGCTATCAATGTACGCAGACGATATGACATCATTACTCTTAGATATACCTTCTGCACTCAACCTATTAGACACTTTGAACCGCTTTAGAAAATGTAGTGGTCTTGATCTAAATTACAAAAAAAAACAGAAGCTCTTTGGATAGGCTCAAACAAAGATATAGAAGATAAACCACTTCCTATTCGTTGGCCTGATGGTCCCATTAAAGCACTTGGCGCACACTTTGGCCATGACAGACAAAGATGTTATAAGGAAGACCTTGATAAAAATTACACAAAAATGGTACAAGCATGTAATATCTGGAAACAGCGAAACTTGACATTGATTGGTCGGATATTGATTGTGAAGACCATTGGCATTTCAAAGTTGATATATATCTGTTCAGTCATGCATGTCCCTAACCATTTTGTAAAACAAGTAAATGAATACATCTTCAGATATATATGGAGAGAAAAACCTCCAAAAGTCAAAATGAAGACTCTGGTTAGTAAGAAATGTCAAGGCGGACTAAAAATGATCGATTTTGATATAATGAACAAAGCCTTAAAAGCCATATGGGTCAAAAGATTCATAATTGATCCGTCAAAAGAAAAAGAATACTTGTTTGCAAGATGGGGAGGTCTCTTATTGTTTCGATGTAATTATTCCACTTTGCAGTTAAATCTTATTGACATGCCACCATTCTACAAAGATATTCTATCTGCATGGGAAGAAATTATCAAATATGAACCAGTAACGCACAGACAAATATATATGGAACAACAGATTTATTTTAGTTGAGAATGCACCACTGTATTATAAGATTTGGGTAGATGCTGGCATCATTTACTTAAATGATCTGCTGTACGGGGATGGATCATTTCTTACAAATAAAGACTTACACAACTTATATGGATTAACCATGGACTCAAGACAAATAATGAAATACAATTCTATAAAAGCAGCCATACCCATGAAGTGGAAGGATATAATCAAAAGAAATGGAAAGTGCACCTCTAGCAATATTATCGAATACACAGAAAAGGTACATCCCCATACAACAACATGTAAGCAACTGTATGATATCCTTATCCAGAAACAAGTTGTACCCCCTAGTAGACAAAGTGAAATCATACGCAAAATTGGCGAAGATAATATTGAGAGAGCCTATATTGCAGCTTTTATTGCTACTAAGGAAACTAAGTTACAGTGCTTTCAATATAAGATTATCCATCATTAGCTGCCTACAAACAGTTGGTTAAGAAAAGCAAAGCTAGTAGAATCTGACCAATGTAACAATTGCAAAGAAAAACATACGATTGAACATTTACTACTGTACTGTGTAGAAGTTGAACATTTTTGGAAACAATTCTGTATCTGGTGGAAACGTTGTACCAAACAGGAGCTAGTTTTGAATGAAAAGATTATCATTTACGGCATAATTGAAAGTCCACACCACATTAGAACACTAGTACATTGTATCCTTATTGCTAAGTATAGTATATATCTTTGCTTTATAAAAAACACGAAACCAAACTTTACGCTATTTAGAAACGCACTGAATAAGAGCATAGAAATAGACGAACACAATGAAAAATAGCAATACGTAAAATAACAACCACCCTTATAATTCCTCTAACTGCACATGACTTCTATATGTTTTCTAAATGGATGACTATGTAGTTACTATACTGTATTTACCATGTATTGTATATTGTGTATTGCTGTATTGTGAATGTTAATAAAGTTTTGTAAAAAAAAAACTATTACCTTATTCCCATCATCGTTGACACAAAATAAAACAAACAACTTAACAAAGCTCTAACTATTTCATGGAGGTATGAGATCTACAAACTCTTGTTCTTGAATAGTAATCACCACTTTTCCATGGAAAGAATCACAGAACATGCACTCCAAAACAGTAACAGTCTAATGACACAGTAAAATTGACCTTGATCTACCGTGGTAGAAGGGGCACTTTATCCCTATCTCCAAACCACTGGTAGTCTGGCACTGGAAATAGAACTTCGTCTTGCAGTTGCACATCCGCAACGTCCATAACTAGAGCCTGTTCTTCCTGTTCCAGAATGTTCCTAATCGGGGTCTGTTCTTGCTGTTCCGGAATGTTTCTGACCGGAGCTTGTACTGGCTGTTCCGGAATGTCGAAATTCCGTTCCGGAGCTTCCTCCTGCGGTTCCGGAATGTAAAATTCCGGAGCTTGTTCCTGCGGTTTCGGTATGTTCCGTTCCGGAGCTTTTTCATGCTGCAGAGGCTTTGGGTCCCGGGGTAGAGGATCTCCCAGAGCGTCCCGCAGCCGCCTCCAGAATAGCGGCCTTTTCCGCACGTCGTGTGGCCACGTCAGGTACGTGTCCCTCTTTATTACGGCATTCAGATGGCGGAACCGTTTCAGCATTTGGTCTGGAATCCTTTCCAGAAACACCAGGATGAGACGCCTACCTCCCCCTTGCTCAAACATGTGGTACTGGGCCAGCTGGAACTCGTACTCGCACCACTTACTCTTCAGGAAGTTCCGGGTGATGAGGCAGACGGTTCTCCGGCTGGTTTCCACGGCATCCGCGATGTTTTCCACAATGGGAGCGCCGGCTGTAAAGTCCCTTTCGTGTATGACCAGACTGTAGTCAGGTTCCAGATTCTTTATCGCTTCATTTATAACCCACCGTACGTCCTGGTTGTTGTAGGCAATAAAAGCATCGTGCGTATATCTAGGCGGTTCTTGGTTCTTTACTTCACCAATCTTCGGTCTGCTCCACTTGGACCACGTCCACAGGTAGTACTGGACGCGGCCGATGTTGTAGTCCACCAGGAAAATGGTAACCATGGCGACGAAGATGCCTGAAGAGGCGAGCACACACGCCAGGAGGCGGTTGGGCCGGAATCCAGTCCTACAGACTGTGTCGAAGAACTTTCCTTCTGACGGATCTTGTCTGTCGTTAGACTGTTTCTGCGTCAACCCGTCTATCAAACGTCGCCCGCGTAGATGTGCTGGACGAGAACATGTGTAGCTTCGACCAACGTCAGGATAGGGGTTGTGCCAGTTCACTACCCTGTCGTATTTACCCACGGCCTGGGCCGACTCAACAAACCACTTTAAGTAACAGTCACACAGAAACGGGTTGTCTGCAACGTCAAGCCTCTTCAGTCTGTTGCTAACAGGGCCCAATGTTGTTTGATTTAAAACAGCTAAGCCATTTCCCCTCATATTCAAATCCTGTAATCCGTAGAGACGGTGAAAGGCGTTTCCAATCACCGATATCCCGTTGAATGCCAGGTTTAGATGTGTAATGTTGTCCAAACCTTCAAATGTTTTCTCTAGTATGTTTTGTACTTGATTGTAACTAAGATCCAGGAATCTTAGCCACGAAAGTCCACGGAAGGCGGATGGCCTAACAGTGTTGATGTCGTTATGACTGAGGTCCAGATGTTCCAGCTGGCTCAACTCTGAGAATTGTCCTGTTTCGATACGCTGGATGTGGTTGTAAGAAACAGTTAATGTTTTCAGGTTAACAAACGGTCCCCAATCGAAACGCATACTTTTAAGATAATTGTTATCCAGTCTAAGTGTTTCTAAAGTAGATTGCAAACATGGCAGTCCATAATCAGCGCTAGGGATGATATAATTGTTAGAAAGGTCGAGATACCGTAAACTCGATTTGCAGTAGATTTGGGTATCCAACTGTTCTATACTGTTGTGCTTTAAATCAAGCACAGTAATCGCAATATTCCAAGGTAGACAATCACCGTCAACAACATGAATTACATTATGACTCAGATTGAGATGATTCATGCTTTTTAAACCACTGAAGTTAAATGACAAAGGATTGTCACATAGTGTTTGACCTGTGTATCTGCTGTTTAACTTATTGTAACTGAGATCAAGATAGTCCAAGGTCTCTGGAAGCTGAGCTTGGGAGGTTTCCAAGTTGCCATGGCTCAAGTCAAGGTGACTAAGAGAGGTCACTCCTTCAAACGCGTCATGTAGTAAAGTAGTGATGCCGTTAGATCCCAAGTTAAGATGAGTGAGCGAGGACAGCCCGCTGAACGTCTTGTCTTGTAAAGCCTTCAAGGAGCCCCATGCCAAATGCAGCCTTTGTAAATGTGACAAACCCGTAAATGCGTTAGGTCGTATAGCTTCAATGTTTATCATGTATAAAAACAGAGTTTTCAAATATTTCAAACCTTTTATTCTCGCTAGAGTATCAGATGTTAATTTGTCCATTCCGGATCCCAGCATGCCAAATGACAGCTCCTGAATCTGCGTGTGTCGGAGTTCAGGTAGAACGTCCATAATGGCGGGATATGGAAAATAGCGGAGGTCCAACGTCTGTAGATGTGTGAGTGATTTTAGCAGACCTGGAGCTATTGATTGGGCGTCAATGAGTAAATGTTTCAGGCTTGGTATCAGCGGCCAGAACATTTGAACATTAAGGGAATGTTTGGAAACTTGATTTATTTCTATAGTTTCTAAATTAGACAGGTTTCTGAACACAGGTCCGAAGTAGAGGTCAATAGCTCTTGGTAGATAATTGAGATTCAATGTGTTAAGGTTGTGCAGCGGTGCCCACAGCAGGCGTCGTTGTAAGAACCCACTTCCGTTGTGGGCTCTTCTCATGGTGGTATTTCTGTCCTCTTCTATGACCTCGCCGAGTTCCTCTATATCCAAACGTTCCAATGAAGTCAAAGAATCGAAAATATGGTCGGATAAATTGTTGATATATTTTACTCGGAGGTCTAAATGCCTTAGTTTAGATAACCCCATGAACACTCCCTCACCGGCGACTGTCTCGGTTTTGGTCGTCACGGCCAGATAGTTCAGATTTCGCAGATCTCGAAAAAGTCCATTTTGAAGAGAATACATGGGTTCCTGGCCCCATGCATGCATATCAAGACGTTCTAAATTCTCCAACCCAACGAACGTATCGACCTCTATGGCCTGAAGATTATTTCCAGACAGGTTTAAGGATTTCAGGTTTCGTAATCCACTTAACGAGCCGCTGTACAGTTTGGTTATGTTGTTCCAACTTAGGTCCACTGTGATGACAGAGTCGGGGATGCCGGGAGGTACTTGGGATAGAGGTGCTTGGATTAGATTATCCTGTATACACACCACAGTTGTTGAGTTCCAGATCGAACACACAGGCGGGGGGAGTTGTCCTCTAACCCGTCCGTGTTCAGGGAAGAACACGGAAACTACAGCCAAGCAGACTGCGAAAAGAGCGGGTATAGACTTCATGACGATCTGGTTTGTTGCGTTCTTCTCGTTATGAACCTATGGAAAATACGAACCTCTGGTCAGTAATGTCTTTTATGAACCAGAACGGCAAGCATTACATTTACAGGTGAAACTATGCTTTGGTACGTTGCGGACATTTCCGATTAGAAGTATTGACGGACTTTGGGGACATCTTAGAAATACTAGTTCGAGTTTTGTATGGTCATTGAATGTTTTTTTGTAAGTACCTTAATGCAAGATAATAATTTATGCAAATTTTTATGAAGTCACCATGAGTTATAAGTTATAAGCCACGCCCACATTTTAGAAAAATCAATTTTTCCGGCCAGCGCTTGGGTGTTCATTAACCATATTTTGTAGAGAGGCACACCGTAGCAATAGCAAAAAATGTACGCCAGGATTTTTTAATATTTCCAAATATTGATTTTTTATGAAGTTTTTTCCGTAATTTTTAAGTGTACCTTACGCCAGCAGCCCTCTACAACACACAAAGCGGTGCAGTGCGTCGGCCTGGCGTACGTTTTTAGTTTAGAAGCTTATGTTTAAAAGAAAACCATTTTTGGTCCCTTTATATATATATCATGAGCAGTTTTGTCACAGTTTTATTCTAAAAATTCTGTATATGCTGTATGGGGTACATAATGTCCATTTTGAAACCAAAAAGAGCCGAAATCGCCAGTTTCTGGCCCGCATTCCAAAGGCCCGGCGGACTTCCGGCAAAATGCGGGTCATTGACCCTTCAGCACGCTGTATTTAGCATATTGAGGCGCGATTTGGAAAAACAGACCGGGGACACGTCCAGTAAAAAGAACAGCCAAAACAAAGCCAATATGTCACTTGACCAAGCCATCTTAGATGGCGGACAGCGCGGATGTCGCGAAGAACGCTTTGCGCTTTACGGCAACATTTGGGCCACTAGACGATCTTTTTCACGGATATATCCTACGTAGCATTGCAGTTGGAGTCTTATGGACTATTCTGAGACCTTTCTGGAGAAAATCCGTCCGCGTTTTCTGGAGTTACGGTCTTGTTAGCCTACCCCCTATTAAAGTTCTTTGTTGTACGTTCTCGGCATGGAAACATTTACAGCATACGCGGCTTGACAATCAAGACTGACCGGGATAGATAGCCCTGGAGAAAAGCCTGCCTGGACGTGGTATGAGATTACTAGCGAATATAATTTTGTTGATTATGTGAATTTCTGTTGAACGTTGTCATAGACGTGTGCATATAATTTTCACGTACGGCGTTCTATCTTCAAGGTATGGACGACATGGACCATCTATGTTATAAGCTGCCACTACGAGTACATAATTTGCTGTAAATCGTCAAGATTTATATTAGCCGTTACAGTAAGATTATATATAAATTTCGCTGTAAGATAACTTGAAGCTTGTAGTTATTTTCTTTAAATAAAATGAACGTTACAGAATGAAAATTAGTTCTTTTGTCATGTTTGTTCACATATCTTCTGTCTTCCTGCAACTGCATATACTACACATGTATCTGTATCTGTATAGCCGGTATAACCGCCCTTCGGCGTAACACACCAGCTTCGCAGGCACGCGGCGCGGCGGCAGCTGGCTTCATTACACCGAACGACCTGTTACACCTAACCTTTGAACGTCTAACTCTAGACATTGTTTAAAACTATCTAGTGACGATGCCCCTACTGTACTTGGTGGCAGAGAGTTCCACTCTACGATTGTTCTAGGGAAAAATGAGTTTTTGAACACATCAATCCTTGGTTGATAGCTCTGGTACTTGAAGGCATGACTATTTCTTGTTCTTTTCTGGGCTGGTATTAGGTACTTAGTAGTTGGTACATCCACCAGTTTATTAGTCATGTAGTACAGTTACAAACGTTTTGCAGTCGAAACAAACTCAGAATGATAAGACAGCACGCAGTTTTATTGGGTAAAAGTGAGTTGTCTGAGAAATGAAAGATCACAAAGGCATAACACCGCATGAATTATATTTTGACGGCTATGAACCGGCACGCGCGTCTCTTTATGTAGTACCGACTTTACTTGCGCCCGATCCGCCGACGGGCGCTCCTTTGTGGCTCAAAAGTGAGAAGACTATGTTCATTTTGGCAGTCTGATGTTTGTGCATAGGGAGTTGTCGGCGCATCCCTGCCTTTTTGGGTGATTTCTGTGGTATATTTCCAGTTGAATGTGTGTTCCAACCTGACAATTATTTTGCTGATTAGCCGACATGGGCTTTGCATATGCGGGGTGCGATAAACAATGGCAGTTTTACGTAATTCTTTGGCAGGTTGGCAGGTTTTTGGTACCAAGCGTCTTACAAATAACTGGCATGTGCTGTATTTACAAACGCTTGACTTCTATCAGGAAAATTGTCTTTCCCTTTCCCAATGGCAAAGTGAAGCTCGCACACAGTCCACATAACTTCAAGTGAGCCTGATAGGTCGAGCGGCCTCGTGTTTCGCCTCAGTGGGGTGTGCACATTAAGTGGAAGCGCATACTCCGCGTCCGCCCCATATATGGGAGCCCAGATGGTAGATGCTCGGTCCTTGGTCCGTTACTGTTCATAATATACATTAATGACATGCCGGATCAGATCATCCATGGACATATAGTGCTTTATGCCGATGACACTGCACTTTTCTTTGCAGCTAAATCAGTCTCTGATGTTAACAAGGCACTGAATGCAGACCTTCAAAACATTCAAAAGTGGCTTGAAACAAACAGACTCACACTAAACACCAGTAAATGCAAAGCGATGCTCTTTGGCACTTCTAACAGGCTGCACCTAGGAAAAGAACAGTTAAAAACACATCTATCTGGAACATGCATTGAAGTAGTATCCAGTTTTAAGTATTTGGGGATCTGGCTTGACCCTTGTTTGACATGGCAATGTTACGTTGAGAAGTTGACTAATGCCGTGTCTGCAAGAATGGGTGTTCTTCGGCGCCTCACCTCTGTCCTACCACAAAACACACGAACAATGTTGTTTAATTGTTTGATCTTACCGAAACTCGACTATTGTGATGTAGTGTGGGGAAATTGTGGGAAAGGGTTATCAGACAAGCTACAAAAGTTCCAAAACCGAGCAGTAAGAATGATCCTAGGTTTGCCATACAGATCGCATGTCAGCTCTGAGCATCTATCGAGCCTTGGCTGGAAAGACCTATCTTCACGACGTAATATACATCTTCTACAAACTGTACGAAAGTCAATTCAAAACCAGTTACCCGAGTACCTAAACATCTTCAACTTAACCTTAGAAACCCATACTTACTCCACCCGACACAGTCTGAATCAGTCCTTGCGACTCCCCAAAGCCAGGTTAGAATGCGGTAAGAAAACGTTTGCTTATAGAGGTGCAGTGGGTTGGAATAAACTCCCACCCGTTGTTAGAACTGCATCGTCTATACAGTCCTTCACATCACTGTATGCACAGTTACGTGACCTCTGACTCTCCACCCTTACGACCCGGCATGGCCTCGATTACGAATTTGGATTACGATTTTGATTTGATGTTTTTGATCCTGTCTTTGTCTTGTACATATTGTTACATGTGTTTGTCTATGTGTACCCAGGGCCACTCGGAAGAGCAGTGCCAAGTCACTGAGAGGTGCTACCAGGTAAAAGAATACAGAAATAAATAAATAAATAAAAGATGGCGCGTAAAAAAACTGCAAATTCGCCGTTCAAATTCGCGGTCAAAATGTGACCTTGGCGAAAAATAGGTCACAGATTATAAAAATAGGCCTAAAAGACTACCACGTTAGATAGAGTTTTTTTTTTCTTTACATTTATTTCTAAAAATGCCTCAGACTGGGTTCAATACTACCTTGATATTTCCCGGTAGATTAAGACTTCAGTGTCCTGAAGACAGACCTCGAAAACAATGGAATGGGAAACCTACGAACTGTCAAGATACTCCGAGAGCAATGTTATGCACAATTTGTATCTTTTCAACGCAAACGTCAAGCCTGACTACGAGGTTACTAAACCTTTCCTGAAAGAGAAGCTAACGTGGGTTTATCATGTTTCCACCACCCTGACCAAATCTCTATGGCACATAAAAACAAATTTCTATCGTTTTTTTTTTTTACCTTAGAATACATCAAGTCCTTTTATTCCTTAAACTTCTAAAACGTCGCGATTTTACATGCCTTAGCCGTACAATGCCTTAGAAGGCACAAGGAAACAGAGGAGGCCCACATGACTTGCTGTAGTCACAAGCCAACCTGGGCGCCAAAACATGGGCTTTAACTTCTTCATTGCCGCATTCTTTACCTATTATACTGTAAACATGAGTGTTGTTGGACAGTGGTTCTGGCGTGACGGTACGCAGAAGGGATCTATTCAGGTGCCGATGCTGCCATGGCTGCTATGTGAAGTTCGCTCTCAGAAGGGTCCGATTTCAGACCAACAAAAAAGACATGTTGCGCGGAAAGCCAAAAATGTTCACACGCTTGTCCACAGCGCTCGCGGAGAAGCCTTAGGTTTAGATTGTGGCTTAGAATAATGTCACCTCAGGCTCTTGAATGCATAGCTGTTGTATTTCTTTTGTTTTCTGTCGTTATTGAGGATAATGGTCTGATAAACTCGGTAATTACCTTGGTATTTGGGTGCGCGCTCGCGAATACGGTACCGGTGATCTGGAACACTGATTGATATTATTTCTACTTTTATCGGGGCCTAAAACAAGACCTAAGTATACTATTTTTGGGGATAAAATGTTGCCACAATTGTTATAAGTTATACCAAACGGACCTTTACAAAGTACCTCATTGTTGACTCTGTGAGATGTTAGATTACACCTCTACATACCAAAACATCTGCGTGGAGGTCGGAATTAAACTCTGTGCTAGGACCGCTAGTTTTAAAACTATCTAGTGAGAACACTCCTACTGTACTTGTTGCAGTTTTAACAAAGAAATCTAGAGGGTTAAAAACCCACCTTCACAGCAATATGTCTGTGACAACTAGAGCCGGCAAAGGGACGACACCCGTCGTTCTGGGGACTGCTCACAAGACTGGCACTTGCGCTTCTCTCGGTCCGTTCTGTTTGGGTAACAGATGTTGACCGCGTACCGAGGAGCAGCCCAAGCGTTTCCTCGTCATGACCCGCTGGTGCCAGGTACGTAAAGGTGTGTGTTTCAATAGACTATCACATATCTTGAAATAACACACCACTATTTTTACCCGAAGAATTCCACTCGATAGCAATGCGTGTTTTAACGGTCTACTATATACTACAGATGTCCCCGATTAAGGTTAATGGTTCATACTACAGCTGCATGTCTTAACAATACACTGCGGGTTGTTTGTTTTTTTTGGCGAAAAGTACGGGGTCTATTTCAACGGTTGCTGGTCTACTGAATACTATAAATCTTGAAATATTTGCGGTGGTGTTATTTTTGCGGTGGCCACCCCATGCAGTGTGAAATCATAACATACGTTTCCATAATTATAGAACTACTACTACACAATTGTTTCAATCGCGAACATAAAACTCCGTAAAACATCTTTTCTCCTGCTACCGCTGAATCGAATCCCCACGAAGAAATATGACTCTACAGTATCACAAGCCACAGGGCAGTAGACGTGACGTCACTGGGATGTGACGTGTTAACAAGGAAGTTTGTTACCAAGTAGTAGTACACCGGAACGGAAACGGTGGGGTTCTGGAAATCGGCTAGAGGACTCACGAAAAACCTAATTACTTCTTTCTGCACTTTACAAACTGGTATTGATAACTGTTTTACTACCTTTTCCTATATTCTTGGTAGGGTTTGTTTGTTTGTTTGTTTGTTTGTTTGTTTGTTTGGATGTATCTTTAGATGTTTATGGCTTAGCACTGATACTGTAGCAATCACGTTTTAAGCGATACATGTATATCATCATTTCCATATTTCACATGTCTCCAAATGAGGGTCTTATTTCTGCAATCAATTACATTCATAATTAGTCTCTACTTGGCGAAGATATGAAGTCGTGGAAATATAGTTTTTGTTTATATCTCGGGGGCCTTCAACTTTCACATATTACCTACAATGCATCACGCCGTACATGGGCAGCTGCAACCATTTGCAGCAGTTGCAACGTATTGCTCAAGTACTAAACTTCTGTTCACTTGCTCTGAGCAATTGAATGTTTTCTTGAAGTGAGTTAAAAAAGACTAATAATATGCGGATATAATAACTGTAACCCTGGTTGCAATAAGTTGAGGGACACACTGGTCAGTAAGTGTAGTAAAATTTTCTCAAAAATATAGTCTATATACTTTGCAACAAGAAATTGTGCCTTGTAAATGATACACCTGTGGTTCTAAGTTAACGCATAAGCCATTAATATCATCAAGTTTTCCACATTCCGTTCGTTTACTGAAATACGTTATGCAGAATCAGATCTCGATTTATTTAAAATTTCTGTATCATTAAGTGCAATTTGTGGTATTATATGTGGATATGGAACCATATCCATACCTTCGCCAAATAAAATTAACCTTTAGATCCTAAACGTAACCTTTTTGGCGAAGGTAACGAAGGCATTGTTTTTGGTCTGTCTCTGTCTCTCTTTGGTCTGTCTCTGTCTCTCTTTGAGTGCGTGTCTGTGATTTCTGGTCAGCATAACGAAGGATAATTGAAGGCCTGGGTAGATTGCAATGGTATTTGGTATGTCTTGGGAAGACGAAGGTCAATATCTGATGTGGACCTCTTGGCGACTGCCCATGGTACTGCAGCAGAACGTCTGTTTCTTGTCCAAACTAGATCAGGTAACAATAGTAAAGATACTACGTCACGGTGGGGTAGTGGCCTTGTAGTGACGATAGACTTGCTATCAAAACCTGTAAAACCTGGGAATATTGATGTCATATTATGAAATACACTTTGAAAACATTTGATTATTAATAGCACTTTATTCTCTCACAAGGCTTTGGCAAAGTGCTGATGTTATCAGCTTCGGAAAGACTGATTGCAGCATTAGTGATTGATTTGATTGAAGTAAGCTTTGGCCATATATCTTACATTCGTGTGCCTGATCTTAAAGCTAACTCAAGCAGCTAGCAAATGTTAACCGGAATGGGGATTGGAAAATGTAATCTTTACGTTGCTGACTTATTCAGGCAACTTAGAATGTCAACAAATTAACAATTTCTTCAGCTTATTCAGCACAATTCACTACTTGGTACTTTAGTCACACCAATCTTACATGCGGGAAAGTCTATACTGAATAATAACAAAGTGACTATTTTGACTATTTTGAACATTAGCAATGCCACTTCAATCTTCGGCTTTCTTAGTACAATCAACTCTACCATAATTCAAAATTAATCTACTCACACGGTGTATGTTTTTTAAAAGAACGTGCACTGAATTCCAACAAAAAACTCAATTGGCCTTGTGTTAAAAGGACTCTAACAAAAGCAAAAGTTATAAAGCTAAACATGTTAGTGTTCGGATGCCATCGTGGTCAGATTGGTGAACGGATGTCTTCAGTCAATGGGAGGCAGCTGGCGTGCACTACGGCTTCCCATCGTCTTGGTCTGTGCGGAAGGCGACATCGTAATGATATTTATTAACTGTTTGACAATGAAATGTTCTTGATCAACAAAATTATGCAACTTAAAAATTACAACGCGATTGTGGTGCATGGTTATGACTTCCTGTACATTAAATTAAGGCGATTGCTTCTTTTAAATACCTATAAAGTTCAGTCTATAAGCAGAGACACCTATGCTGTGCCATGTGAACCAGTCAGAATTGCCTTGAGGAAGGTGACAGACGGTCACCGAAACGTCGGCTGAATAAAACACTTGGTTGTTTTCATTCAGTGACTTACCAACCTGGTGAAACTATTCATGAAAGTTCAGTGTACTCTACTTACGTAGTATTCACTGCAATGTTACGCCAACAAATACAGAAAGGTTCCTACCTTGTGGGCACCAGTCTCTTTTAGAGCCTTTAAGGGAAACTGTGGTGCTCGTGGCGCCTCGGTCGGCAGCTCAGGCCTAACCCACGGGTTCAGTTTCAGCACTGCGAGGTCGCTCGGGCATTCGGTGTGCATATTGGTAAGCTCGATGTCTTCTTCTGTGATGCGGTGTGGCCTTTAGATAAAAGTAAACCAGGATTATGAGCTATTCTCATTTTGTTTGATATGGTTATATACATTTTAATTCATTACTGGTTTCTTAAAAACTGCTTTCTTAATTTTAATTAAGAAGGCAGTTTATAAGAAACCAGTACTGAATTAAAATTCGCCTTTGGAGACATAGTTTGCAATTGTGACTTTATATCCATAACCTTGTATGTTTTGACAGAAACAAGAGACAAGACATGTACAGCAGTATAAGAGATACAGAACCATACCTAGTACTTACTCAATCTTATACATGCCCTTCTTCGATGCTTTGCACACGGCCCAAGTGATGACGGCGATAGTGACACCAAGGCACAGGAGGGTGATCAGTGCGATCTGCCATGGTGGCATGGACTGCGAGGCGCATGGCCAGGCTGGTGATCCACAATCACAGAGGAAATCATTAGGAAGATCGACACACGTGTAGTTCTGCGGACAGGGGTTGGAGGAGCATTCGTCGAAGTCGCTCTCGCAGTACCTTCCAAAATAACCTTCCGGGCATGCGCATTCGTACCCTCTGAAGGAGACGCTCCGCTGGATGTCTGTACAGTTTGGATCGAGGCTGGGGCCGGTGCACAGTCCGCCATTCATACAGCGGTTTTCAAGGACGAAAAGGTCAAAGGTAAGTACGTCGGATCTTTTGCCGCGCTGGTCATGAGCATACACCCTAACCTGATCATGTCCATAGTAGTTCATGTCCGGAATGTAGGTGAAGCCAACCGCTACCCACGAGTACTGTTCTGGTCGGTGTGGCATCACGAGGTTCTGTGGATATGGGATGGACACTTCCTCCACTGACTCATTCGCAAACGCAGCGCCGTCTACAACTGTGACACGGTCGTCGATGTCGTCATGGAGGAAGGTGATGTTTCGCAGCATCTTTGACATTGTCAAAGTGCCATTGCTTGGGTCATGGAATACTATGGACAGGACATCATACGTATCTATGTCCGCTCCAAAGACCAGGACATCGTAGTTCGATTGGTCTGCTCTTTGCGGTGTGTTCTCCTCCAGTGTAATTGTGATGGAGTCACCTGTGCTGTTTACCTTCGCTTCATCCTTCACTGCAAAGACGTCGGGGTTGTCTTCGAGGGCAAAGACATCAATGGAGAGCGTCTCTCTCGTGACCAGCGGTGTTTCACCATCGTTTCTGTTCTCACTCACAACAACAGTCACAAGGTCCTGACCAAAACAATCTTTGCGTGGTCTATAGTGGAGTGTCCCATTCGGCTCAATTTCAACTTCTCCAATGAACAACGTCTCAGTAGACCTGTCTACACTGAACATTACGTCGTCATCGTCGTCATCTATCGCTTCCAGGTACGCCACGATCGGGCGGTCCTCATATGTCCACAGGTAGGGTGACACGGCGAGACGTGGCGCGCTGTTTTGAAAAGATGAATCAACGAGCGCAACGGCAAAGAATGTTTCTTTTTCAAAAAAGGCGCCTCCCTGCTGCGATCTTCTTTCACGTCGTACGAAATTAGAATTTGTGAGGACGCTGCTAGTGTTGCAAACCTAGAAAAAGGATCGAAAAGTAATACATTGTTTATATACATGATGTACTATGATCTGATGATACGATACTAACTGTAGCTTCATCAGTTAGTTAGTGTGTTGCGCCAAAGGGCGGTTATACCGTGTATACATTGATACAGATACAGAAGCTGATGTGTTATGCCGAAAGAGCGTTATAATATATACGGCTGTGCAGATACAGAAGCTTGTGTGTTACGCCCAAAGAGGGTTATACCGATTAAGAAGCTGTTGCGCTACCTTGAAGGGCGGTTATACCAGTCATACAGATACAGGAGCTGGTGTGTTACACCGAAGGGCGGTTATGCCGGCTATACAGATACAGAAGCTGGTGTGTTGCGTCGAAAGGCAGTTATACCGTCCATGCAATTCTTTATGTTGACTAAGACAACAACAAAATGTCCATCATGTCACTCCCTGATAACCCCTTTCCGTTACGTACTCACCTGCACGTTGAACTCCAATGAGTTTTTGTACGTGTATGTCTGGGCGGAGGATTGACATGTACGTCCGGCATCCTGCCACATCTCTGATTCTGGATGGAAACGTTCATAAACGTTATATAAGGGAAAGAGCGTAAATCACCACGTTGGCTGTTTCCATTCAACAGGAGCAAGGCCGTAATTTTGTTTACAGCGTAGCCCCTTCTAAACGTATTTTCTTTCTCCTACAGTAGATCAGAGGAATAATCCTACCTGCATTCCAGAAGAGCAGTCTGGGGAGCTCGGAAGATGCTGCAGTCAGGTTCTCCATGGTGACTGTGATGTTGAGGGGGCCTCGTAACTCATCACCGGCAACAGGACTTAGCACAAAGCTGTGGTCCGTGAATCTACGAATCCTGTAGAAACATTTGCACTGGGTGTTCCACTACATCTTCATAATTCTCTAAAAATTATCATAAAAACTTGAGCATGAAAGAGAGAACCATCTCAACTAGATATGCACTCATTTTTAGCAAGACTGTATGGAGGGAGCAGTTACTGGTCTCAATTGTTGCCTTCAGTATGGTGAGGAAATGCTTCATTACCTGTGTCGCAGATTTCTGTCCGTAAGTTCCGCTGTTTGGTAGGGGTTGACAATGATGGGCTTGAATCTGGCTGACGCGTCTGATGTATACTCCTGTACAACGTCCTGTTTGGACAACGGACTGCACACCATTTTTTGTCCAGGGTGTAAACCTAAATAAAATATGTATGATAGTAGATTATCATTCTTTAATATTCCACATCTGCGACACATTTTTACAAACACCACCAAAGCAATTCTAGATATGCAATCATATTAACGCATTAAATTTGAATATGGTCATAAAATACTAGCCTCCAGTAGTTTTCACAACCACTGTAGCATTGGCCTCGTTAAAATGATGTCCTGCGAACTCCAAGGTAAGGTCTTCTCCAATTGTTGATGTTCCAATAGCATCTCCGTTACCTAAAAGAATAAATACTTGTTTTGATCTACACAGAAATTTAGCCGGATTGTAAAAATATATTAAAAATAATTGCCTATTTCTTTTAAACGAAATATCTACTCACGGTGTATCAGAACAACAGGTGACTGAATTCCGCCACACTTATGGCCTGCATTACATGCAGCCATATGCACAAACAGATTTCTGAAAAAGAGGACACCCATTTATTAATGAAGCAAAGGTCCTTGTAACACTATTGTTTGCGACATGAAACGCTTATTTCAATGCTTTTAACGTCAACAAAATATGTTACGATACAAACATCATTATGTAAAATGATGTGAATTACAACATAACAGTGATGATGTGAATTACAAAGGTCTTCGCGAAAATGAGACTAGAAAAGTTTCAACATTTCCACCTTCCAGGCTCCATGAGGAAGTTGTTTGGAAATGTTTTGTTGGCATCGTCAATTGTCCTCTCTCTCATTTCGGAGAGATCACCGTTGAACCCCTCAAATTCAACGATGCCGTCATGAATGGAGATGTATCCGGATCCATTAACTCCAACTTGAGTGCGGGGAACGATGTCATCTGGTGTGCTTTGTGTACTACCAACACTGAAGTCTGCAAAGGCAATAGTGTAAGAAACTCGAAATGACAGTGATCTAAAAAAATCATATTGTGACAGCGAACTACTCCGCCAGTGTGTTATGTTAATTAGTTATGACATCACTGTGTCGTCTTGCGTCTTGGTGACGTCAGTCCGACCATCGACTCCGCCATGATGGCTGTGATGTGTGAATAAATGACGTGATGAATCTGGCTACATCCCTGCATCCCGATCTCTTATCTGCATCCTTGGCTACTTAGTAGCGCTCTACTAATGTGTATGTTTGTGAAATAGACAAAATCAATTCTCGTCGGAGTATGTGAAGAAGAGAATTACATCTTTCATGATGGCATGCAAGCAAATTCATCAACGTACATGCAAAAAACTGGTCCTTAACTACTGTTTTATCCCTGCCATTGGTTTAAAAACCATGTTTACTTTAAATATTGCAGTTTCTTCATGGGCGTATCAACTCACAGTACGCATTTATGCCGGCGTCCTTTACAGCAGTCCAAATGAAACTGAGGCTGGTCTGATCCTCGGTGAACACTACGCTTGGAGCTATCGGCACGGCGCCTGGGACGGAGATGTTGGCACTCGTCACGTTCGGTTCAGTCATTAAAACAGTTACTCCTGTAAATACACATATATGGCATGAACGATGCTAACTCTCTATTCTATGCATTTGACAACACAATGAAAACAAGTAAGAAAGAAAACAAAATTTACTACAAAAAGACTTTGGTAGTTTGACTTTTAAATCAATCAAAGCAACGTCGGGTCCAAACGAAAATCTGATCCAAAGATATACACACATGCAAATACAGTGTGGTCTACACAGTCTGCATGGAATGTAACATTTACCATTGGTGTATACAGTCTGCCCAAGTCCGGCTAAGTTGAGAGCCACAACAGTAACATAATAGACGATGCCATCCTCAAGAAGGCCCTCTAAGTCTTCTGCTACAGCTAGGACATCTTTCTCGTCTGATGGGATGATGGTGTCAAAATCCCGAATATCACTGCTGCCCTTAGAAGTACCAACAGCCCAACGGTATTCTGTAATCTAAAAGTAAAAAAGAAGAATAAATTTTCCTGATGTAACTTTGTCAGTGGCAAGTAACATTCCTGTCAGAAATATTTTATATTGTATACTGATCAAGAAACATATTTGTAGGCATTACCTTGCTTTCCAGGTCGATAGCTCTCCAGCGAACAGCGATGGAATAATTCGATCCTTGAAATTCGGTTTGCTCGTCCATTGACCATGATGTGTCCACGTGAAATAGGGATTCAAACCTTGGTGGTGTCACATCTATGTAAACTCCATCGGATGAAGTAACAACATGTCTTCCCGACGCTGAATTCGAAGTTGATAGAAATATTTGTCAAAACAATATTTAAGCCCCTGTCAGACATAGCCGAACATGGTCTCCCGAACACTGCCGAACTCCCCCAATGCATGGTTAGGAGTAGGTCGGAAGCAAGGTCGGTTGTGGTTAGCTGGTGGTTGGCGGGTCGACTACTGTTCGGCTGCGCCAGACAAATGTTTCAAAATCTTAAAAACATTCGGGAGTGGACGGGAGGTTCGGCCATGGTTGGCTGGTGTTCGGGAGTAGGTCAGCAGTGTTCGGGGCGTATTCGGGGGTCAAATTTGACTCAAATTCGATTCGATTCGTTTGGGCCTAAATCTGGTCAGATTGCTGCCCGAACGTCAGCCAACCTTGGTTGGTTGGTGGTCGGCAGAAGGATCTAAATGTGTGACAGGGGCTTTAACACACACAACATTATAGCAATGACGACAGACAAAACTATGAGGTTACTATCTATGTGCCATTTTTTATACAGAACACATTGTGAGAACACAGCATTCCATTGATTATTGTGAGGTAAAGTGAAATCGGAACATCAACGCACCTGTTGTGACTTTAATGGTCATGTAGTATTTCGCAGGGACCGTGACGTTATCGGTACCGTCTTCGACTGTGCTGTTTACATCTAAGGCCAAGTTGTTCAACAATACGTGATATTCTGTGAACCCGGAACCATCGCAGTCATTGGAACAGTAAAAGTTGTCACAATCCCTCAAACATGGAATGCAAGAGTGGTAAGGGATCTACAACAGAAACAGCAAGAGTGAATAAAACATTTTGGTTGGAATAAAAAGAAAGCTTAAGTTTATAATTCAGTCAAATCTTGGCCCAACATGAATTCTTTTTATGAATGTTAACGCGGCGTACAATCACAATACCGTAACATTATCTTTTCGAGAAGTAGTGTGAGTTTGCTATAAAAACGCACACGCACGCACACGCACACACATACGCGTACACGCGTGCTCGCACCGCGTACCCACATAACAACAAACACACTAGTAGCAACAACAGTCATGGGAAATGCTCCAAAAATAGCACAACCAACAGCTTTAAGTCATGGAAATGAGATATTATGTAAGTTACATAATTATCTTTGTATTGTGTAGCGGAGACGGGCTTACGGCCTGTCCACAGTTTAAAAATAACACATTACTATAAAGAAGGCTGCACCCTTGAGGCGTTGTCACATACCTCCCTGAAAGGCACAACATCATCCTGATGTGCCTCAGTCCCCACTCCTGCCATGAATGATAGGATGGCGCTGTCTCCATTGCGAAAAGGCTCACCATACCGACAAAGTTGGTCCGAGCTCCTTGGAAAGCTGGAAACAGAAATGCGAGGCATCTACAAGTACCCTCTTTTTTCGTGACGCAGACTAAGATTTATATAATTGGCATGCTGTTTCTCTAACACCCCGCCAGTAGCTGACATCTCCATCTTCACGTGTAAAGAAGAAATGTAATGTTGTTGCAATGTAATTAAATTCCAATTTCGGCCATCGTCTAATCAGAAATAATAATAAATCTTACTAATTCTTAAATGGCCTGATCGGAGTTCTCCAGCCATCAGATATGATTCACTTACCTCACATCTCTAAAGTTTGCTGTTGCCGTCGGTGGATAAAACGGGTCTTCTACATTTGGAACAAATTCCTCAAAATTCCAGACGCTGAACGTAACAACCGCATCGGTCGGGAGTGGAGGCAACCCTGACAAAGCCAGGGCTCTTGTTCCGTCAATGATGAGGTCTACAGACCATACCTCCTATGTAATAACAATTCAATCTTAGCATTAATTTAATACATATCTGATCAAACGTAAAATGATACCTGATCTAAAGTACAAAACCACGACCACAATTCATATACTTTTAGCCATTATACTATATTAAATCAAAGAATGCAGAAGAGTTTTTGATATTATGAGTACGAAAAAGGTTTTCAACATTGCAAATGGTCAGAAGAAAATTTGAACGTACGTTCTTTGGGTAAGTTCGGTCAACTTGAAAGTCCAGGACATACACGTGGAATGCCTCTGACGGGTCAAAGTTTAGCTCATACACTTCCTGTTGAGGTTCATGTCCAGCAATTGCTGACTGTAGCCACATCACTGCATAATACTTCTCTGTGCCATCTGATTCCAACCCTGTGGAAATGATTATATATGATTCCACATATACTCACGCATGAAGCACATATCTTTATCGTGATTATTGCATTGATAACCTTCCTGGTTTGGTTGTATTAATCAAAATATAAATCAACATTTTGATTAAGGTATATCAATTGTTACGAGATCAATCTATTTTTGTCAAAGTTCAACTATGCAAATATTTAGTACTAAGTCATAACTTCGCTATCGTCTGGAATTGAATTGGTATACAGCCTATAGCTATGTCGACAAGCAGATACAAGGAATGAATGATAATGCTTGTATTAATTTCAATACCAGCTAGGCTACGTTTGTGATCATCCTGGTGATATGACACAGTCTGATATCTATAAAATGGAAACTAAACTTTAACTGCCAACACTACAACGGATATTGGGACTCATCCCAAATTTTCGGTTGACTCGATCCATCAACCTTGTTCACGGAATGGACCCGTCCGTGAACAAGGTTGATGGATCGAGTCAACCGAAAATTTGGGGTAAGTCCCAATTCTTCATAGATAGTGTTGGCAGTTAAAGTTTAGTTTCCATTTCATAATGACTTGTACCAACACAGATGAACTTTCATGCAGTCTGATATCTTTTCAACAAGTAAACTGGCCTTTCTGTAGCTGCAATCCAAAGGATGGGTAGTCCTTTCCCCAGTCTTCTTCTGAGCCATTGTAGGTGTCACCGGGGAGTGTTTCTCTTTCAAACTCCCAAAATACACCTAAATCGGGGTAATCTGTAGTTGCCCAGCCTGAGTTGTCGACAGATTCCGTGGAGACGAATGTTGAACAGCTGCAGTTGCAAACCTCCGCTGCATCAAAGTATGGTTTATGGTCATTAAAATGGTCGGTCTATTACGTTTCTTAATCACTTGTCATGGGCATATACATGTAGTTTCTGGAATTAGGGTTACGGTCAGAGGTTCATTCACTTATTTTCCATTGACAACATGTTCATAATTATGTATCCGTGCTCCAAAGTTGCCCTTATGCGTTCTTACTGGTCTAATAGAAAGCCAAGAATCAAAAGACGTGATTGCCAAAGGGAATTTCCAAGCACCAGTCTGCAATACTTCATGTTTTCAGAAATCTTATATACCGAATTCAATCCAGTTATGGAAAAGTCTTGACACCAGTGTTCGCTTGTTGAGCGCTTCTTTGTTCAAAACATATTTTTTCAAGTCTGTTCGACCTAAATTTAAAACATATTTTAGTTCGGGACTTAGATACGCCTGTGCTCTTCTAACGCGCCTTCAGATTGGAACCTGCAGCCTAAATCATAGTTTGTTTATCCGTATACTTGTAACAAGTCCATCTTGTAGCTGCGGTTTCTCATTTCTTACTTCACTGCCCTATTTATACTCATCATCATGTACGCCTCCTTGACAGACTTTTACAATTGAATATTCCTTTTTTAGATATTAATAACTTATTCGATAGTGCTATTGTCTATCTATTACTTAATGGGTCACCTTTACTTTCACCTAAAGTTAACTCCCAAATACTACTTGTTACCCAGTTATATCTCTCTGAAACCAAGCGATTTAATATTTGATTTATAGTTCTGTATTATTTAATATTTCAATAGCTTAACTCTCTATACTTGGGTATTTTTATCTGAACGATACCCATGTGACTTTGCTTTGTCTTTTTGTAATTTTAATTTTAAGTCCAGTGGTGACGTGAATATAAGCATGTTGCTTGAGTGCGTCACCACTACGTATTGTACTTTCTTTTGTATGTTGTAATAAAAAAAAAAGACGTGTGATAAAAGAAAAAAATGCTTACTACTGAAAGTCCCATTGTACATTTCAGCCTCTGGAGCCGCGGTAGTAGTGTTGAAACAACAGTCGCATTCTTCCGATGCAGCCGGTGTTGACTCTTCGACATACTCATCAAACGACGTATCAAACCCAACAACAACTCCCTTTGGACCTCCCCAGAAGGTGATACTTGTGACAGCAGAAATGTCCCCACCGGCGGCTTGGATTGTCATCTGTTGTTGTTAAAATATTCATCAGTAACGTGTTCATACCCTAAGCCTCGGTCACGTACATCGTGCGACGCACCTACGACTTTCTGCGACGATATCGCCGTACGTGATAGGTTTGAGACGAAATGGGTGCAATACTTTACTATTTAAATTGTTCCACCCGTTTCCTCTCAGATCTATGACGTACGGCCGATTGTCGCGTACGCTCTCCATCGTAGTGACCGGGACTTATATGAACAATGGGATTGTAACGGCCGTGACCTATGACCCATGTGTAATCAGGATAATTAGTGGTTAGACCAGTTGGAAGGAGGAGTATGATAGGTAAGTCCTGATTGGCGAGGGCTAGTAGCCAATCAGTGAGTAAGCAGACCATAGACCTATGGTGACTCTCTTATCTGTAACTAAGTGTAAGCCAGAATCCTTGTAACCGCTAGACCATATAAACTGTACCTGTTGTATTTAGTAGAGTAAGCATAGATCAATAAAACACGGCTTCCCAGAAGTAATCGAACGTTGGTTTGGCTCTATCTGTTTATAGTAAGTAATATAGACACAAGATAACCAAAGACACCAGGCCTACTTTGTTTCAGGATGTATTCTCAGTAAGGATAAAATATTATACCTGGTACTTTCCTGCCTCTTGCAAAAGCGCTTTGGTGTAAACTGCACCTGACTTCATTCTTGGTTCTCTTATGTCTCGCTGCATCTTTACCTCAAGCCCATCATCTTCCCAGTAAGATATCTAAACATGAACGCAAAAATAGTTCACCATGGTCATGTGAAAAAACTTAATAGAACAACATTTGATACTGGTAACGAAAATCAGTTTAATTAGAATGCATGTCTACCACGTGAAACAGTTCTGGATATCAATAAACGAAAAGACTGAAACCAACCTGGTCTGGTAGGAATAGAATGGTGTCAGTCCTGCCTACTTTCCACATGCCACTTGTGAGAACAGTAGACCAATCTTCACTTTCAGTGCCAAAATCGTATCTCCGCCTGGGACAAGAATCTCCATCGGGGACGGGGAGGTGGAGGAACACACCTGGAGAAAGTTCGATCAGTACTTTTGTGTTGGACGCTTCAGAATAATGCAAAGAACACTGAGGAACAGTCATAGCATCACTCAGACGGCCCCCTATGCTATAACCAAAAGACTAAAGCAATTCTTTGTGCATTGCGCCGTTAGACTTTATATCAACTTACCTTGTGGGTCATGAACTGCAGGTTTCACTTTTCTCACAGAATTGTCCGCAACATTGTCTTATCTCGCAACATTGTGTTTATGTCTCTGTAATTGTGTAAAATGCGACAAATTGTACTCCATTCAGGAAAAGGACATGGCGCTCCGCCTGCCTATGTACATTTTGAGTTTTGAGCAATAAAGTTTTGATAAGTTTGGACTATTTCTCGCCAAAGATGATACGAGCACATACTAACCTTCCATTTTGTCTGTGTAGTTCTGGTGGCTTCTGTCTCGTTTGAAGTCTTGCCCGTCGACTACTACACCGGCAACAGGGTTGGTTCTGTCCAGCAGGATCGGCGAACTCGTAAAAAGTGATGACAATTCAGCATTGTTCGTGACCTTCAGTTGCACGTAGTATGGTACATCAACCTGGAGTATGAATATCTAGTTCTTTAACAAGCTGGGAATTGGACGATCAATGCAATGTATCCGGAGAATTGTTGAATTATCGGCTGTGAAGGGACTTCGTCACAATTAGTAAGAGAGTCCACGGCCGTGGGGTAACTTAAGTTATTACTTAGGCCCTTCTCCCAGGAGGATAAAATTGTCCGGATAGATTGGCGACCGGCCTCGACCCGACTTTGATCCGGTCAATTTTAACCCAGTAGGAACGCTCCCGATCCAGCTCGATCCGGCTCAGCAACGACCCACCTCGCTAGGGGGATTATTGTTGCTGAGCCGTATCAAGCCGAACCGAGCCCATCATGTTCATTCTTTTGTCCTTAGGGTCTTGGTACAGCCACAGAGTTTGTACTCAAGTACCTATGATCGTACGTAGGTCAATAGTTAAAGTTTTGTTAGCAAAAGTGATGTAGTCTACAACCACGGGCATTGGGTCAAAGAACTTTCACAGCTGCGTAATTCGCCACTAATAGTGATGAATTTCACCGCTGTGGAAGTAATAAATCCACGGTCCCAGAAAATATCTTAAAGAAAGGCAGTTGCAATCAACAAATGCAGCAGCCGGTTATCAGGGTACTATTTTTTTTTATTTTAAGGTGATACTGAATGCCCCCTCCATACCTGTAGTGAGATCTCCCGAAAGAGGTAGTCAGACGAGTTCAATGGAACATTGATAGATTCCGAAAGAGCAACTAGCGTTCCGGAAGGGCCCGAACACGTTATCTTCTCATATAGGGCCAACTCTACACTCTTGATACCACTGTCCTCGTCATGGAAGCCCTCCCACGCGATGTACAATACGTCTGGACTCCTCACGAAGTGAATAGTCTAGGAGAGGAGAAAATAGGATACCGGATTATCGGTTTTAACGTCTTAGGATGACATGGCACCTGTTCGTCTCAACGCACTGAGTTTTGCTGCCTATATTAGCATGTAAAACACTGATACCAGACAGAGGCAAACTGAATTATAAAGAAGAGTTACCTCGAGGTCTCTCTCTCCAATAACAATTGTCCCACCAGTCGGTGGTGTAGTGTCTACCGACACCTCATGAAGGACAGTTACACACTCGGAGGCTTCATTTGTCCCAACTATAACGACTGTGTAGGTCTTCCCGTGTTCCAGCGACAGGCCATCTTGTTCTATCATGGTGTCCTTTCCAACTGTAGTCAAGGGGTGGATGTCAAAGAGATGCCTGATGTCCTCTGGGACCGACACGGCTTCGGACTCCTGGAATTCTTGCTAAAGGTATTGCAAAGACAACTCGTTATCTGTAAACTGTAATCTTATAAAGAAGGTTTGATGATTTTCCCTAGAGTCATAATTAATATAAAAATCGATGATAGGATAGAAGGAAACTTAAACTTACATATTATATATATATAAGCACAAGTATATATTTAACAATCCAAACACATGACTTTACCATTTCATTGCAAGAGCGGTCCTGCATTTCGGCAGGTGCCTTGCTTGTCATGCCCCATTGATAGAATAGCATCGGCGTTTCAGAGAGGAAGTCGTCCCATGCAAAGGCAATGGCCTCGTTAGAAGAGATGAAGCTGAAAAAGATAACACTATGTGTAAGATGAACTGTTCTTTGCTATTGTTGTGATGAACAAAAAATTATGTACAGAAAGCATACAACATTTCGTTTACACTTCAAATCGTTCCACCTGGGGGAGAAGTAACCATAAAGATAGGTAAAGGTGGTCACATAGCCTTAGGGGAACTGAGTTGTTAATCCACTGTCTCCCGAGGGCACGGTATAGGAAGACGTAGCCCATCCCTCTTCTTCCACAGCCTTATACCTTCCCAACCGAAGTCGGGTACCCATTTTGCACATACATGGGGCACCACACCTTGCCAGGAATCGAACCCATGACCTCTCGGTCTCGTGTCGCCTAACCACTCTGCCATTCGACAAATGCAGTTACTTATCCAACCACCTTGGAGTACATATGGGCGGGCAACTGGATTCTTTGAGCAAAATTGTACAATAGTGACCATACAACACCTTGGTATGTCGACACTCTGTGGCCGCGGAGCTTCACCCCCAACGCCAACAGTAATTCCATTTGAAGTGACTTCTGCGATGGCAGTAGAAACGCCCGTTGCTCTTACGGTCACGTAATAAACGCCTCCTGGTACCAGCAGAAGGTCTGTAAACGTGGCTGTTCTGTTGAGACCGACGTTCTTGAAAGGGTGGATGTTGCTTCTTGTACTTGGGAACCTTCTGTCAGACCCCACAGAAATTTCATAGTGCTGTATCTCCATGGCTGGACCTGTATTAGAGTTTTGTATTTCAAAAGAGCAGCAAAGTATTCGAATAATACATCGTGTTTATTTTATTTATTTTATTTCTGTCATTTTCATACAGGGTAGCCCAATTAAGTGCATAGCACTTCTTTTCAATGGGGCCCTGTTTTACACAACAAAAACACAACAGTCACATACAAACAATAAAAATTGGCATACAATGAATAATGAAATTATTGATAATGGCAATAATAATAAAGAAAAAACAGTAACTAACCAATAATAATCAATGATAATAACAAAAGTACAAATTGTCCAGTCCAGTCATTGTCCAGTTTAGTATTTGGTATTTGGAGGGGTCAGAGGTCAGACTATGTTTTGCATCTCATTTTAAAACTGGAAATGGACGGGGAGGTCTTTATGTCATGTGGCAACCTGTTCCATAGGATAGGGCCTCTGTAGGAGAACTTGCGCTTGCCACATTCAAGGCGCACTAACGGCAGTTTCAAGGATAGGTTCTGACTGTGTCTGGTGGGATATCTGTGAGATTCGGAAGCCATCTGAAAGCTGTTTATATATTCTGGGAGTTCATTGTTTACTGCCTTGTACATTGATTGTAGCAGATGCAAGTTTCTCCGCGATGATAAAGTTTTCCAGCCTAGGGTAGCTAACTCATCATCGTCAACATGATGTGTGTATGGTAAACCAAGAATAAGTCTCACTGCCCGGTTCTGGAACTTTTGTAGTTTGTCAGACAGACACTTTCCACAATTTCCCCAAATCACATCGCAGTAATCTATTTTAGGTAGGACTATACAATTAAACAACATTATAAGAGTGTGTTGAGGCAGGCATGGGATTAGACGCCGTAGGACTCCCAGTCTAGACGAGACAGCATTACATAACTTGTCAATGTGAACTTGTCATGTTAAGCTAGAGTCAAGCCAAACGCCAAGGTACTTATAACTAGAGACAACTTCCAAAATGGTGCCAGAAAGGGTAACTGACAACTGGTCTGTAACTGAATGCAGCCTACGTGTAGTCCCAAAAAGCATAGCTTTGCATTTGTTAACATTGAGAGTCAGTTCATTTGCTTTCAACCATGTCTCAATATTACGAAGATCAACATTGAGAGCATTGTTTACATCCGTGACTGTCTTGGATGCATAGAAGAGTGCAGTATCATCTGCATACAGTACAATGTGTCCATGTAATATATAATCAGGTAAATCATTAAGGTACAGTATGAACAAAAGTGGCCCGAGAACCGAGCCCTGGGGCACTCCGACAGTAACTTCCAGGAAGTCACTCTGGACTCCATTTATGACAGTAGTCTGGTATCTGTCTTTCAAGTAAGAACAGAACCATGTCAATTCCTTGTCTTGTACCCCAAACATTCTAAGCTTAGCCAGGAGGATCTTATGGCTGACCGTATCAAATGAACGAAATGTAATTCACACTCTTAGCACTATTCTCAGCAGTCGAGGCGTGTCTCTTTCGCATATTCCCAACAAACTGATCTTCAGCGCTGGAGAATTATAACATGCCCTTTTGACCAGAGGATGTGGTTGTCTATAGTCTGCAATGCGGATAGACGGAGGTTGATTTTGCTGCCTGTGCATTTTTGCCTTTTGAATATTGTGTACAAGAAACAACATCACGATATCTTACCAAATTACCAAATATCTTCTTCTTCCAAATATCTCCTTCAGTAGCAGTACAAGTGGAAAGTATAGTAGAATAAGTAGCGTACTAACCTCCAAATTGATCCCAGTTCGCCGAGATTGTAGTGATGGACGGCTGGCCTTTCAGATCCACCCCAAATATCCCCCCATCTCTCACATGGCCCGGCAGCAGAGGTTCCTTGGTGATAGTGATGCCATCAGAGCGTACGAAGTAGCTGTACCCCAGGGCGTTTGTTGCTCGCACGATGGAAAAGTAAGTCTGTTTATCCATCAGTACAACTTCATCGTTCTGACCATATGTCTGACCTGTCATCAAGTAAAACCAATTATTTGGACGTTTGTACATGTATCAGCAACAACAGCATGGCTGGCAGCCGTGGCATACATGGCTGAAGTGCGATGCTTGTTTACAATGACGTAAATCATTCATAAATCATACAAATTACAACCATGTCTAAAACGAAAAGTTATACATTTTGGCTCAGTGATTTAAATATTCACAATAATACCTGATTAGAAAATGTATATAAGATGTCTGCTCATGATTATCAACGTTGAAGTACATGTACGTTATCACCTATACAGACATCGTGAACTAGTCCATTGTGTGATTTGCAAACAGCTGATTTTGACGACGTTTATATGCAGCCCCAAATCATACTTACCCTCTGGGACAGCTGATAGTGGCTGCAAGACATGTTCATCAACACGAACAATGGACCACTCGTGCTTCACAATGGGGCAGGGATCTCCACTGAAGTCCCAGGTAGCAGCCAGCTGATCTGTTCGCTCTTGATAGTCCCTGTGTACACAATAACACAATAGACAGAAATTCTCCTAATGTTTCCAGTAACTCCGATGCAAAACTACCTCCAATGCAAAAAAACATGTTTGCCATAGTCAAGACTTAGCTAATATGTAATCTCATGAACAATTAGCATATTCCATACTGTCCTTAGTTTGTACTCACAGGTCTTCACCCATAGTTTCTCCATCGTAAACCATCGGCTGCCTTAGAGGCATGTGCCCTGAGCTGACTCTGCTGACAAACACACCGTCAGACGTGGCCGTATTCACCAGTCCTGCTTCGTTATGGGCCCTCACCATGACAAAAACTTGGGAAGTTTGACTTAGGTCAAGTCCATCTACTACAGCACTGCGCTTTCCAGCTTCGAAGTTTGTAAATGGGGATAGGTCGGACAGACCGGGCGCTGTACCAACTGCAACTTCATACCTGTAGATATCATATAGGGTAAGTGGTATTAGAAACAAATTACAGATCACTGAATTGCTGATGAATAAGATAAAACATTCTGTCTCTTGTCACGTCATAATCAACATCAAGTTACGTGACAAGAGAACTCCAAGACGAGATCTGACTTAACCGGGCATGAAGAAGACAGAATGCGTTTTGAAAGCTCCCCAGAGTAGCAAAGTATTTTTGTTGTGTGCAAATTGTTTAAGCCGTTTGTCAATAGATAAGCCATTTTTGATACCTGATGACAGGGGACTCAGGGTCCAGGAAGTTCTGCCATGCTGCGTACACTGACGTGAGAGACTTCTGGCAGACTGCATTGTGCTTTTCACAATCTTATGGGAGAAAAACAAAAAAAAACGATAATCGCTATTTTCGGTTGACATTGAACAGTTAATTTAATTGCTCTTAAATGGAATGGAAAGAAATTGATACACAATGACAGATTACTTTTTAAAGCAACTTCTTTCACCTTCTCGTGAGTTGCAGACTGCGACATCAGTCAGGTTGTTTGGAGGTTGCTGCTCGATCAGATCAACCCCGGTCAGTTCGATGACTACCCCAGGAACTGGCGGAGTCATGTCGACGGTGATTGGCTCCGAGAAAGCCTGGGCTTGTAATCCTAAACCATTAACGGCAGCTAGCGTTGCGTAGTAGGTGCCACCGTGCTCAAGAGTTAAACCTGCAATACAGTGATATAATGGCATTATATATACCCTTTCAATACAAAGGTTAAAGTTTGTTTGTCTGTGTCTTTATTTAGCCTCGAAATTACTCCATTCGGCCATTAAGGCCGCTTTTCATGGAGGTCGAGTTTAAGAGGAATACAAAAATTTGGTTGACATAAATGACTTAAAATAATATCAATAATACAAAAAATAAATAAATGAATAAATAATTAAATGAATAACAGTAACAAAAATAATTCATCAAATCATTAGGTCTATAATCGCTCCATAAGGGCCAGTCATGGTGACAATAGTCTTTTAAAGGTTGTCAGAGAAGATGCTGCTCGAACGTCCTGTGGTAGTGAATTCCCGACAAGTGAACTAGAGTAGGCTAGGGGCCTCCTGTATACTTGTCGCAAGGGCATGGGTACCACTAGGAGTTTTATAATACGTTGTCTAAACTAAAACGTTGTCAAATCAATGAGGACGTTCGCATACAGGTTAGAGATTCCTATGTTTCCATTGGTCGTACCTGTGAGTAGTTCATCTGTACTTGAATGATCTGCGGGAACAAGTGTGAAGTTGTAAACGGAGTCATCGCCCTCGTCAGTACCAACACCGAAGACATAGTGTGAAATGTCGCTCTCTTTGTCGTGAAAACCGGTCCACGTGCAGACGATCGGCACCCTGGGCTGGACGTATCGAGAACAGGTGAGGATTCCAACGTCTGGTGGGGTGTCATCGACGATAATACCCCTTGAGGTGGTTACAGATTTCAAGCCAACCTGGAAAACACCGTACAGAAAAATAGGTTGTCAGGGTTCAGAAATGTGAGCTACATAATTACTATAAATGTAAACTTGTTTACGGTATATTAGGATTACCAAGAACACTGTGGAACAGCGGAGTGTTCAGTTAAATAAATAGCTAGCTAGCACATGTTTGTCAAGGTATTTGCAACGTATTGTTAAATTTGTTGAAAACGTACCTCATTTGTGGACAGGACATTGAGAAAATTGGGTCTTCCGTCCGCTACAGGAACTACAAGCGTGGACGGTACGCTGTTTTCCTCTGTGGCTGAGGTGAGCTGTGTGACGTCACTTAGACCAGGAACAGTGCCGTAGAAGAAAGCTGAATTCACAACAGCGCTTTCATTATCCGCGGTTTCCCATTCACCTTCAAGGTAGTCACTGTTTATCTGGTAACAGTTCTCAACAATTCCAAAACTATCATTCGAGACGTCACAGCCGATGTCTACAATCTGTGTTACGGGTGGGGACCTGTCCACGGTGATACCATCTGAAGATGTTTCCAGCACGTCCCCACTCCCTGTTATCCCGCGGACGGTGGCGTAGTAAGTTGTTCCTGCATGTAGGGGGACCAGGGCATGGGCTTGTCCTGCTCCGTGCAAGCCTGAAGGACGATGAAAGTCCCTCCGTAAGTGAGGTATGAGGATATGGTATTGAGTGCAGAGTTTGTCTCTGAATCTGGATTTGTGACTACGAGCTTGATTGGGAAGCTATAATTACTAAAAATCAAACTTAAGGGTTTTACAGACTGAGGTACATCATCAACATGGTACGTAGATAACTCCGGATAAAATAGTGAAATACATTACATATTGTAGGGGCGTCAACCTTCTGAATATTATAAACAAATATCGATGTGTAAACACCAAAATATAATGTATTCTGAAAGTGTGTGTATATATTGCCATAGGAACAAATGACAAAACAAACTGTATTCTATATGTTACATCCCACGATACGTGTTTCACAATGTCATTTATTTCGCTTAGTTGTACTAATAAGCTGGAATGACTATGTTGAAGGCCGCATAATGAATTCTTTACGCACCATATCCTGGGTGCTGGCTGTCTTCAGCTAAGACGATCCCCGCAGCACTGTAAGGTTGGATGTCGTCCAGTCGAGGAGAAGTTCCAATGGCCCACTCGAAGTGTGCAAGTCCGTTAAGGACACTCCGGAACCCTTCAAACTGAACGGTAACGGCTGTGTTGTCGAGCTGGAAGTCGACGTCGACAGGGTTGATGTGTGTCTCGTTGGAGTCTGTGAGAGGGCCGTCAAACACCACTCCTGCTCTGTCCCCGGGAACAACCTTAATGGGACTGGGCATAGAAAAGCACAACGTTTTACATAATTTTCCAAATTGTACAACTCATTATGAATTACTATGGAAACAAATGGAATTGGTTGACAGCTTCAGACAATTCATATTTAGTACCTTGATGTCAGGTTTAGTGACAGCAAGCCAGCCCCGTTCTCTGACAAAACCGTAACATAGTAGACAGGAATGTTGGTGTCGAGATCGGTTAGCGGTAGATCAATTCCTCCGATGTACCCGTCTATCGCAGGGCCCATACTTCTTAAATCTGATATATCTGATCCTCCTGGAAAAAATAAAAGAAAGCGATTCGTTGTTAGTTTCCTTTAAGGGAGAGATGAACTTCAGTGCAATGTTATTGAGAAATATATATTGAGAATATAATTGTAACTCTGAAAAGTTCATTATCCATACACTCGTTAAAGTTCATTCAGACTATTATAATCTGAGCTCTTTCTGGAAGTATTATGTAAGTCATGTAGTAGTTGTTTTAAGAAGTAGCTGTATCTTGTTCTTGTTCGCATGTTTATGTTCATATGGGCCAGGGGCTTGAATTATAAAAAAAGAATTAAAAAAAAGGATAATGGTAAATCAGACTTTAAAGGACAAAAACACTAATTTCCGTTTTGGTGCCTTTTATAACCCCAAATCCTTTTTGCAAAAGGTGATTCTACCATCCCCACACATATAGGGGTGACATTTGACCCAAATCCATGTTCACATTTGATGACTGCCTATTCCATCAAGAGGCTGCCGTGACGTCATGTGTTCACTTAATCTAATTAACTGGTCATAAAATCACTACTCCGTTAACGTTAGTACATAAAAGAACATCTTCACAACAACAAACGAAAATGATAAATAGAAGCCAGAGGACGAATAATCACCTGAGGGAGAATTGAAGTAGGCTGTTGTCTGCATGTCAGTCCTTCTACAATCATGACATTCGTCATATCTTCTCCGAAAGACATACATATACTATGGAGTTAATTAGATTACGTGTACTTGTGACGTCACGGCAGCCTCGTGGTGGAATAGGCAGTCATCAAACGTGAGCATGGATTTGGGTCAAATATCACCCCAATGTGTACGGGACGGGTATAAACCAATGAATCACCTTTTGCAAACAGGATTTTGGGTTGAAAGGCAAGAAAACTGAAATTACTTTACTTGTCCTTTAAACAAAATTGCCCAATTTCGTAAGATCTAGTACGTATTTTATACAGCACATTACTGCTCGACATATTACGCACATTATATCATGTTTGAGTTTCAGCCATGTCTTGGACAAACTACAGGTCATCCTGACTCATGGTTGGCAACTCTAAATCCGTGCATACCTGGAAAACTGCCAACTGCAATCCAGTACGCCTCAATCCCACTTTGCCCGTCTGATGCTAGCCAGTTTGCAAGGATTCCTTTCCTGTCTGTTTGCCACACAAAGCCGTCCACGACTTCCTCCACATCGCTTGCAAGAACCCCTACATGGACCTTCACCATCTGCAAATATTCACATGCCATTAGGTAACTTTAGTTACACAGTGCCCGATACAGAATAGTGTATGTGATTATTCTTTTGATGCAAAAAGTTAAAACAATGACTTGTAAGACATGATAAAATTACAAGTTCGATAATGATAGGATAAACACATGTGGAGATACGTTAGATGACAGAAACATACGAGAAAATGTTAGATCATGGCAAAAGTAATGAAATCTATGTTTAGACGGCATAGACAGTTACTCAAAACATAGAAAAAATTGTACCGATGGCGGTGTTGTATCCAGAACCACACCGTCAGTATCATGCACCGAGGACAGACCAGCTCGGTTGACAGCAGTGACCCGGATAGAGTAATGTCTGCCGGGCCGGAGGGTCAGCTGTGGGCTGGTCCAGTTCACCATTGACCCTGGAATTATCTGCTCTTTGCTGTATACGTAAGTACGTAATTCGGTGCAGTTATTGATGAATAAGTACTAAACAATTCTGTCATTTCCATCGTATTCTTATGAGTTACTAATAAAAAATTTTAAAAAACATACCTGTCACCCAGGTACAAAGTATGTTTCCTTCCGCCATGAGTTTCATAAACAGATATCTTGAAGTGGTCCAGACCAGATTCCTTGTCTTCAAAGACCCAGTTTGCAGACAGGAAGCTAAGGCTCGACTGGATTTGACAAAATGGTAACCTTAAGTGTCCATAATTTCTTTAGGCATTTAGAACTTCATTCGGTAGTAGAAGAAAATAAAGAAATAGTAAAATAACCATGGTAAATTTAGAAATATCAAGAAGAGACATCCTATTTTTATGATCCACAGAAAGAGAGTTTTGCTGAACTAACCTCGTTTAACCGGACAGAAACAAATTGTAGGCAGTACATAGACAACAATCAGAATCATAAGGAATGCTGGCAAATCACCAGCAGGATTGTAAAAGAAACACAGGACCCGACACTATACATTATTGCTGAAATACTGGGCAAGGCAATATTTCTCTTCCAAGAAGCATGATTATTTACATTGTGCTGGCAAACTGTAAATATGTATCGGTTTGCTTTCTATGGTATGGTATAAACCATATATATTGTAGTCAGCTGCCAGACTGTAAAACTGTTGTGGAACAAATAAGATATGCATTTCAGTACAAGGTACTAGCTATAGCTTAAGTACTATCCTGAGGCCTGCAGTTTACACTCTCTTTCATTGACTTACGTGATTCACTTTCGGTTTCCCAGTTTCTCAGGTTGATACTTACGGTAGTTAAGAAATGTACTCACAGAAAACTTCTTGTTCATCCCGGCTGCTGGTCCATCACCAAGGAAGTGCAAGACAGGGGGCGTGGTGTCCACCACGAAACCGTCAGACTCCACTGTAACCTGAGATCCTGCCTTGTTGGTTGCTGTCAGCTTAGCCGCCACGGTGTCACCATGGTGAAGGTGGAAGTGATGCCAGTTGATGTGATCTGTGTTACTGTTCATCTCTTCTGGAGGATGTATGATCTCCCAGTCTGTAGTAACATTCCCTGCAATGGAAATTTAACAATGCAGTCTCCAGAATCAGTTTCATTTGCCACAAGATAGTATACGTCAAATGAAACATAAATTTTCCTCAGGCCAAGCTCCACACAGGAAAAAATTATGGAAATACACTTAAAACTTGTGAAAATCATACCAATAGGTCTGTGTCTACTTGAACCCCTGTATATCACTGTGCAGAACAAGTCACTACATAACACATGCAATGGTTCCACGTAAGATACAACAACATAATGAACACCTTTGCTGGCATGCCGTCTAGTGACGGAGACAGAATAAGAGGCTATGTCAGACTCCGGATCGCTGAAGTCTCCCCAGTTTGCTGAGACTGTTGATTGCTCGGATGAAAACTGCATGTCCTCGTCTTTGTTGAGGCCGTCTTTGATCCAACCCATCGTCGGGGGAGTGGTATCAACAAGTACTATGATTGCAAAAACATTTATTTTTAATCAGAACGCAGAAAGTATTCGGTATACATTGTAAAGAAAAGAAGGCAATTGCAATCATTCAGGACAGGAAATACGAAGAAAAAACGTAGTAAGTTTTGAAAATCTGACTAACGTTCGTACTTAGATGTGCTATTGGTTCGTACCTCCATCGGAAGAAACACTGATGTTCAAATGTCTGTGCCCGCCATTCAGAGCAATCAGTGTAGAGTAGTATGTAGTATTGTGATGCAACGGCGTCGACAGCTGTTCACAGCCTTTGAAGGACGTGTGGGAGATGGCTTCAAACGGCACGATGTCATCAGCATCAGGGATGGTCCCGACACCCCAGAGGTAATGGTCTAGAAGCAAATGGTGTTCAAGGCAGCTATGGTTAGTTCTTAGTTATTATACTAGTATTCCATTTGTATGAATAAACAAAGCTCAATTGCACCTGTATATTCGTATGAACAAAGTTAAATATACGCCAAAAAACAGTTACTCAAGCAACTGGATATGATTTTGGAAACGGTCAGACGTTTCAGGTAGCATCCACTACCTTTCGTCAGTGACACTAAAAGACTGCAGGAGAATTGATCACAAACTATTGATTGATATGCAAATAAGTGAAGACAATTTTTGAGAAAGTCCAAAAGGAAACAAAAGTGGGAACGAGGAGTTAGAGAAGCTATACATGAAATAATGTACAACCCCACCCTCAACAGGGAGGGGGGGCTACGGGTAGACCTCTCGGGCACTTGGGATTTGGCGCTCCCAGCCCCAAGGACAGACAGCACTTGAGCTCCTGTTCTGAAACAACAGGAGCTTCTTCACTAATTTGCATTATCCATTGTCTTGACTTGTCTAACTTTTGTTTCCTTTTGGACTTTCTCAAAAATTGTATTCACTTATTTGCATATCAATCAATAGTTTGTGCTTATAAACCTGCAATTCTCCTGCAGTCTCTTAGTGTCACTGAGTAGAGGTAGTGGATGCTACCTGAAACGTCTGACTGTTTCCAAAACCATATCCAGTTGCTTGAGTAACTGTTTTTTGGCGTATCTTATCACCTGGATGTCTAACCTTCACCGACGTAAAGGTAAATATATAAGAAAAATACAAGAAATGCCTAAAGGGAAACGTTTATGAAACGTCTATTGAGACCTGAACGGAAACATGCACCTGGCATTGGGCATCTAAGCCATCGACACTGAGATATCAAATACAACCATATGCAACAGCTCTACAGGCCTAATAACTGACGATTAATGATTTAATATTGATATAATATTAATTACCTATTCCACTCTCCTCGTCATGGAAGTCTCGCCAGTTTGCACAGATTTCACTTGGATCATTTTGGTGGTCGATATCGTGCCCAGCCGTTGGTCCATCAAACACCAAACCTGCCGTAGGAGGGCTGGTGTCTACAAGGATTGGGCTGTCGGCGTGTCCTGATTTCCGGAGATCCACTACACAGAGAACATGTAAAACTATTAGTGGTGAGTTTATATTTCCCTTCATAGATCCAGATTGTATATTTGAACATCAAATTCAAGGATGCCTTTTGTCTTAAACTACAAGAATCTGTGCCCTGGGAACAGCAATAAGGAAGTACTCCCCACTGTGGCTTCTCCAGCAGCTTGAATAGTGAATTGACCCCAATAACTACATAAACTCATAAACATCCCAGACTGTCTACCCAAGAGAAACAAAGGCAGGGACTGATTAGCATAATACTGGTCGATCTATTTTGAACAGATTCAAATATTTTTCTGTACTGGTTTTCAAAGTAACAATATCAAACCATGCAGAATGATCCAGATGATTGTAACTAAGTCACATAATGAAGAAATTGCTATCAACAACTTTCAGTTTCTGGAAAACCAACCTTGTGTTCAAATTTCCACTTTCTACACAGCCCTTTGAAAAGTGTCCAATTATAGATATCTGTATTTATTTTGTAATTTGAAAGTATCACAGCTGAATTATCTTTGGTAGTAAGTGTGTCTAGAAATATGCCTTGTAATTGTGGTGTCTAAGAAAACAGTACTGTATACATGTAGAGCTGTAACAGAACTGTACAAGTAACTGCAAGCCAATGTCTGACACTACAATGTACTAGGCAGAGCTTGGCAAGTCAGTGTTGTCATTACATTCTGGACTCATGACTCTGACTATCTTCTTACAATCATACTTCAATTATTTTATCTGTTGTCGATTCATTTCTAAATGTTTTGCAGAGTAACTTGTCTTGGGTACTGTCGACTTATTAGCCAGACCTCTACCCATGTTACCACCACAGTGGTCAGAGGTAGACTGAGGTCTGGTAGTTTACGTTAGCCGAATTTATTGGGTGGTTTTATAGTACAAGCATGCTCTTTAACAACGAGAGAGCACAACTTTAGTATATGATGCGAAACCGTTCATAGTCGATTTTCGTTGGTTCATCTCAATGAAGTAATCTGTATAAATGGGCTTGTTCCGTATTTCCTTTCACCATGTTGCAGAAAAACAACTGAGCAAACACAGAAGCGGCGAGCTTTTTTTACGCGATACTATGTTAATTAGAGCATTTGATGTTCTAGATAACACATCGAACGGATTCGCATTCAGAAGACTTTCATCAAATGTACATAAAAGTACAAAGGTGCAAGTACTGGTTTACCATTGTTGATAGCCCTGATTTTAACCCAGGCAGGAACTCCATCCGGGATGTGGTGGTTGTGTGTGATGTGCGTGGTGTTGTCATCACGATGCCAGTCCATCAGATAAACGTCACGTTTGCTTCGACCAAGACCAAGGTCAACCTCACGGATCTTGGACAAGGGGTCACTGATTTGGATATATGTATGTATGTATGTATGTATGTATGCATGGGGTTAACATCAGATCAGACAGCAGTCTGTTGTTGTACTACTAGCCTTCCTTCAAGCTGTTTCTATTAGAGTCTCATACGCAATATCATTTCTATTTTCTTTAAAATCAAAGGGCATATTGGGATTATTGAGGTTTATTGAGAAAAAAACTCTCTTTTAGCTGCCCACCCGAGGGTGACAGCTATTCTTCCAGGAGAGTACATGAACATAACAATACATCAACATACAATTACATATACATTACATCAATATACAAACTTCATCTTGGGTAACGTAATCAGTGTGAAATATATGGAATCAAAGGTTTAATGTAAACACAATGTAGTCAGTGCTGCTATGCACCGGCTTGGTGTACTAGTTAAACTTTACAATGTCATGTACATGTGCAAAGGCAAAACGGCTAGAGAGGTGAATATACCATTACACGAAAAGTTGGATTTACCAATGGTATATTGTAAAGTCGGGTAATGTGTGCTTTGCAAAAAGTACCGGACTATACAATGGGAGTAAATGAAATTGCCAGACTTTACTTTTATTTACTACCATTGTATATGACGGTACTGTTTACGAAGTAAACATTACCCACCTTTACTGGCATTTTACCAACATAGTGGAAGAGAGAGATAGAGACTGCATTTAGTACCATTGGTAAACCCAACTTTTCATGCAGTGTACCTGACATTATATTCCGCACTGATCTGTTGTGTATCGTCGTCATAGTCGACATTGCTGACGCTATGGACAAAGGGCTGCGTGTTGTCGATGGTGTACGGGGTGGTGTGACAGACTGTAGTCGCCATGGGACCTCCAAATTCCACATCGTTTATAGCTCGAACAGTAACGTGATATATGCCATCTGTAATACATGTTATCTTTACGTTACTACAGAATAGCGATAAACATATAATGTAAATTCTTTGGAATACATCATGTTCTGATATGTAAAAATCACTGACCATTGTATTATGACATTTAACAATGTGTACACGTCCTTTGGAACAAGTGAACAGTGTTGTATTATCAGTAGTAATAGCTAGGGCAGCACCCCTCCAAGTTTCTGTAATAGACTAGTCCTTGAATATTAAGTAGTCCAGAATACTAAGGAAACGTACACTTCCATCTCTTTGTTCCTGAACACCCGAACGCTGAGCACACGATGCCACATTCTTCCTAAACTAGTAGCAAACTTAAGGCAGTTTCAAGTATCCGTTCCAGTCTATCATCAAGAACAAGAGCACGACAATCAGTGCCAACTACATTGCTGTTATCGCGACTCGGGTCCCACCACCATTGATTGTCCTAATGTATACTTTGCCATTGAGATAAATATTGGTCACATTTCAGAGTGAACAGTACGTATCAGTGCACCGAGGCCACCTCAAAGAACCTGGAATTAATAGTTCCTCTGTCTGGAGATGGTCACCTTCAAGTCTGTTGCACGCAATTACATCACACTGACGGCGCCAAAGACACCAAATCAGTCGTTTACCTGGAAGATCAAGTCCATCTGCAATGCCCGTATGCGTCCACTCAGATTCGTCGAACAGGTGCGAGTGTGGATCCTTGTGTGGATGGATATCCTCCTGACAAGGTGTGGTGCCAACAGTCCACGTGTAGCCAAAAATACCCGTCTCGTTGTCATGGAAACCATCCCAGTTCGCTGGATTATCAGAAAAGTATCGCAAAAACATAAAGGTGAAAAATTACATCTACCGCTGCATTCAATGGGAAAATGTATGCTTAAGCTAAACATACTAGATGTATACGTAGCCTGTTCGATTGTGTTCGTATCTTAGTTTATCAAACGTGTGTGTGTGTGTGTGTGTGTGTGAGGGAGAGAGATACATACACAGTCTGCTCCCGAATCCGACTTGTATATAGTAACGTTACATTTGTCATAATGAAAGTACACATACCTGATACGTAGGTGTTCGCACGTGTGTAAAGCATATCTTCGAGTGGCTGGTGGCCATTAAACACTGTTCGCGAGCCTTCCCCGTCAACTATCGCCCTGCGTTGAATGATGACTTAAGTTATGTATTATACAATGTAATGAAAAACTAGAAAGGTAACATTTGAAAAGCAAATGCATAATGTTTACCTTTAAATAGCCTAGCCTAACAAACTACTGCTCTGTTTATTCTTACTCAAACACATTCATATATATAAAATACATGGTGAGCAGCAGAAAGAAAAAAGCCCCTCCTGCCTTGCTACAAAATGTAACCATACAGTGCATACACCACAGGGTGTCTGCTACAGCACCAGTTACCATGGTGACAGACGTCTGGTGCAGGCCATTGACTTTATTTGTTTGGAGAAGAAGAGGAAGAAGAAGAAACAGCAAAAACGACACGTTTTCCTTCTGCGAAGGAAACTAGAGAACTTTGTGCTAAACTATATCTCAAAAGTGATATCAACAACGTAAATATCTAGAGACCGCTTTTGCAACTGGGGAAAAGTCACTACATGATACCTGTGGTTTGGAAGTGTTGTCTGCTGGATACATTTGTGTTCCCACTCATCTGGTATGAAGTCTTCACAGACTTCTCCATAAACCTGGTCCCATCTCTTGTTGCTGACCAGGCCAGGCGAAGGTGGAGTATGGTCAGCCATGACGGCCTTTGATGAAAGAATGCTCGTATATCCTGAAACGGCATTGTTATCGCCATGCATGTAATACCCTCCGTAAGCAAACAAATCTGACACCACACACCACATATGAAAAGTAAATTCTTGATTCACACAAACGTGTTCCATATCAGACTTCACTTTTTATAGAAACGCAGAAGAAAAACACGCAGAAATACTAAGTGCTGTACAATTAGTTTTGATAAATGGATAGTGAATAGTGGATACCTAGAGAGTTTTGCAGGTATACATTGATGTAGTAGATGTTGTCATGTCTCAGCGACAGGCTGTCAAAGTCGAACTGCAGCATTTTACCAACTCCTCGTCGTTCAAAATGATGGAAATGCCCATTCTGTGTTGAGTGAAAAAGAATATTCGTGTCACCTATACTGTTATATCGTGTTATCTCATAATCAATTCATCCAACCAACCAGTGACCAGTCTGTCATTAGAAGCAGTGAACCTCATCCCATGCAACCAATTCCTTCGAGACTCCGATTCGAATAAACCAAATCGCTTATAGTTTACCCAAACCACAACATCTTGCCAAGCAAACCCTACAATTCCACGTGGGAAGGTGCCAGCTTTTTCAACAGATTGTTTTCAGACTGAAAATTGTGGCGGAAATGAAATGGTCCACGCGACACAAACCATCACTTATGTCCTGCTATCACCAAGGTCCACCACTTCAAATCCGGAAGTTACGATGCAGTACCATAACAAGCTGCCAGGGGGCCAAAAATCTAATCATTTCAAGGTCTACCCACCTAGCAAATATCAAGACAACCCATCCAAGCCTCCTCGAGTATCGTGTTGACAGAGAGAGAGAGAGACACACAGGCACACACAGACAGACACAGACACACAGGAACACACACACACACACACGAACGCCACAAAAAGCATAACCTTTTTGGCGAAGGTAACAATCACCTGATGCAAATGGGCTCCGGGAACTTCAAGTTCTTCCAATATTTCACATGTTCCGGCGGATCCATAGTCGTAGTTGAAACTGAGACACTTAGTAAGAGGAAATGTTAAACACAATCTTGCACAGTCCTCTGGAATGACGAAGCGGTCTGATTTGTGTGGTTTTGAGTTGAGTCGTCCTGTTTTACCTTCAACGAAGTTGTCGAGTGGGTTTGCAGTGGTAGCTGGAGGGCCTGTGTTATCCAGTGACACGTCATACCAGGAGACTACCTGATCGCCGTAGACGTCGCCACCGTACCCAACACCTCCCTGCAATGAGTGCAGAATAATTGTAGATTGTAAAATGCATGAGAATCTTTTTAAGATTCAGAGGGGTGCAGAGAGCTGGACGTCACTTCCAATGGATGTAAACACCGCTTCAAGCATAGCCTGGAATCCATCCCTACGAACTCGAGCTATTGGCGCTTCTGGCTATGGGCGTCGGTGACTACGAGAAGCGCCAATAACTCGTAGTATCCCAGGCTACTTCAATCATATAAACATTAAAAACACTGTGCAGGATAATTGTGTGACCTTTGACCGATACGACATGGTACAGATAACTATGAGTATGGATAGGATTTTGTAATTTAACGCACTAATACGTTTTTGTGTACATATTCATTGTGTTGTTTGTATGTGGGTACCCAAGGCCTCCCTGGAAAGCAGTGCTCGGACACTGAGAGAGCTACCCTGGTTAAATAAATAATTAAATACTTTACATATCCTTATCAGAATGCAATGTTTGATAACACAAAATAGCTAAAGGCTCAGTTATCTATAAATTCAGAATCATTAAGTTGTTCTTACCCTGACGATGTCGATAGGTGAGTCATCTTGAACTATAGCAGATGCCCGTAAGTACCGAGGATTGCTTGTTGAGTAGAAGGCTGGAGTGATACGTGCCACAGGAGGCGTGATGTCATACGTGTCGATCTGGCAGGAAACACTTGAAGAGAGACCTCTAGCGTTTGTACCGGTAACTGTGAAGTACAGGGGGATTCCAGCAGGAAGTTTCTACAACAAAACAAGAAAAAAAGAACAAAGCTGCTTGGATAACTAGAACAGTGCTAGAAGGTCAACATTTGCCAGCAACGGTAAGATATTTCACTCCAAATGGATCTCCCGTCCGAAAGGGTCTGTTCGGGCTTGCAATCGCAAAACAAAAAATGACCATCAGCACATATCTCTATATCGCATATTTGGTTTCGATATCATAACATAGTAGCGGATGATATCAATTTTTGTGAAAGATGTAAATAAGACAACATCTACAATATTTTTTTAGGATGCAACAAAAAAAATGATCATGAGCGAATGTTTGCTATTTTGCTATCTTTAATGGACCGTTTTGATGTCACGTCCGAATTAGATTATCATGCATGATAACCATGCATGGCCACAGCATAGTTGACTAAGTATCAAAATAAATAATAATAAACTTTATGCTTCAATGTCCATACCCTTCAACCCTTTGGGCTATATCTAAATTAGTTTATATTGCGCTAAACAGTAGGAAACATCGTTAATCGATAAAGTTTACTTTCCAACCTTAGACAGAGGTGACCAAGCGCCGCCGATTGGCTCGTTACCGATGGCGTCACACCCTCCACGGTAGGTGCCGACACACAGAGTTGACTTAACCTCACTTCTCTCATCCTCCATGTGAAAGCCGAGCTGAAACGCGGGTTCCGTGTAGTCTCGCCCCTTGACTTGTTCCACGAAACACTTGTTGGTTCCAATGCTTCGTTTACCACTACTTACGGAACTGCCGCAAAAATAATCATCGATGATTCGGCCCTATTAATGATGTTTTAACGGAAAAAAGTACAGAATGTCTATGAATATTGAGGGAGAAGATAAAGGAAATAGGAATGGCAATCACAACAAAAAGGGAATTACGATGCAAGCACCTATTATAATCTGTGATATCTAAAATTTATTTACCTCTTGTAGAGCACGAGAAAAGACCATCGGGGACGGCCGACACATTCCAGCGTAAGGGACTATTCCCCCTTCGAATAATGGTGGTGACATGTCTGGATTGTAATTTTTATCTCCTCCCTTTTTTTTTCGGTTGGCATCTGCGGACCAACCCCAGATTAAAATGTCTACCATAGTCACATCTATGAAGATGAGATGCATGATAAGAATTCCTCTCAATTCCAAACGGAACGGAACCATGACTTCATATTGTGCGTACCTGAAATAATAAAAACACAGAAGTCAGCTAATATCACACACACACACACACACACACACACACACACAGACAAACACACACACACACAGATAATAGATAGATAGATAGATACTATCTATCAAATAGATAAATGCATCACTATATATATATATAATGTATCATATCATATAGTATCACATCACACGCACACACATACTTTATGTATCATGATATAAAGTATCATAGAAACATGTAGGTGTACGCTGTTTGCAGTCGATTATTCGTCTTATATTAGTAGAATAAAGACGCAGACTTACTTGGTACCGGTGTCAGCTGACCCAAAGTTGAATTCCCAGTTCATTGGGAAAGACGTTTCACAAATGTAGCCAATAAGCCTCATTTTCCCAGTAAAGAGAAGAAGCCAGATGCCGAAATCTCCCCAGACGTGACCTCCCACCTGTGGAACGACTTCCAGCTGTACAAAAGATTTATAAATGCTGTCAGATATTATTCGATGTTTCCATAAAACCACTTACAAGCCCCTGTCACACATTCACGCCCTGCCCCCGAATGTGTTCCCGAACACCAGCCCACCAGCTGACGGCTAACGTTCGGGAGCACTCTGACCGGATTAGAGTCAAATTCTTTCCCTGAACACGCCCAAAGCACTGCTGACGTAATTCCGGATGGCTGGTTGGTGTTGTACGGAGTTACAGTAGAAAACCAGCCAACTACGCTCAGACCTCCCGAACGACCCACGAATGTTTTAGACATTTTAAAACATTACGCTGGCGCACCATGGTTGGCGGGCGTTCGGCTAGCGTTTGGGTGGCCAAATTCGTGAATGTGCGACACTGGGGCTTCACACATTCAGAAGCTCCCCCGAGCACCAGCCGACCAAGGTTGGTTGACGTTCGAGAACAGTCTGACCAGATTTAGGCCACACCCACCTTTACATACGAATCGAATTTGAGTTAAATTTGAGTCAAATTTCACTGCCAACCCCATCTACTCGCGAACACCAGCCAAACACCCTGTCTACACCAGAATATTTCAAACAAAATAAATGTTTATAAATCGATTTTGAAACATTTGGTTGGCGCAGGCGAACAGTAGCCAACCTGACCGAACACCAGCCGACCTTGTTCCCGACCTACCATGGTTGGGGGGGGGGGGGGGGGGGGCTCGGCTAGTGTTCGGGAGGCCAAATTCGTGAATGTGTGACATGGGCTTTACAAACTACGTTGACATGATGAGCGCGTGTATCACCCAAATGTAACCGTCGCTTTATGTGCTATATCCTGCATGAAATCTAAGGATTTATGATATAATACAACAGAATATAGCATTCAACTGCATCCCTGCACAATAACAGTTTATAGTCCTTGGAATGACAAATGACGTACTTACATGCATTTTCATTGATCGAAGGTGAAAAGTTGCATGTGCCCTTGCTCCACCATTTACTCCTGCGCCAAATCCTGCATAAATGAAGAGTGTACGTAATACATAAGGTATATGTAATCTGTAGTTCCTGTGTTGAATCTATTGCGTACACTTCTATTTTTTTCGAAAGCTTCCGGATAGAAAAGTCATCTGGATGATTTACAAGAACTGTTATATTTTTCCTGTTAATATACGGCCATCACGGCAGTGACTATTTTAGTTTGTCGCACACGTCCGAAGCTAATTTGACTGCAAATGGTTGCAAAGTCCCTTTGATTTACCATGGAGTAGTCAGTAGCACTATTAATGATTTCGCTCTTCCTTTCATGACTCATATACTTAACCTCTTAGAAACATGTGTACATTCAAGACCAACGTCACGGATTGGACCGGCGAAAAAGACTCACCAAATATTACAGGAACAGGACCTAGCATGTATGGCCAATGTAGTCGAAATAGGTCCACGTTCAGAGCCGTCAAAGGTACATCTGCCTCAAAGATGATGTCGTGGTTTTTAAAGATGTCCACTATATTAGTAGCATGTGACCCCAAAACTGTAAGACCTGTGACCTGCATGCAAAGAAATACAGAGCTAGGCTGGTAAGCAAGTATACTGAACACCACCTTTCAAAAGTAGTCTAGTAAGTACGAACGTAAAAAAGTTACATTAATGTTTGTAATACGTAAGTGGCATGCAGAAACAGGTCGAAAACATTTTTAGAAAAAATAGCTAATGCACAAAGCTGCATTTTGATATAATATAGCATGTTGCAAATTAAAAGAAATTAACATAGGTTGCTGTCAATATGACAGTATGGTGATCATTGACCCATGCATTATAGATTGCCTTGTACATTTGATTTATTTGAAGTCTACAAAATGTACTTGCCAGAGTTTGAATGTCTTTGAATATGTCTGCAAGTTCGCTTTCCGGGTCCGCCATGAACTGTTCAACCATCGATTGCAAATCCCGCATTGTCTGCTCCTCCAGTCGTTCTTGGTGACCAGAGGGAATACAGAAGTCATTGGATTCCCAAAGCCGTTATAATGAGAGCAAATGGAAAACTCTAAGAAAAAAATTCTTGAAAGCAAATGTATCATGTTTTTTTTTTCCTTCGTTTGAAACAAAATGGCTATTCAATAAGCAAAATAAATACTTTCTGAATAGCCCATCGAAGGATAGCTATGATTTCAAAATAGTATTATCATTTAAAAATACTTAATCACTATAAAGAATTACACGTGACTTTGCTCTGGAACCCCAACTGCTTGCAAATGGCTAATTTGAAAGTAAGTTATACTACTATAAAACGAGCCTTACGTTTTGTTCTTGTCCCGTGTCCAGACGACTGTAAGGTGCATCTTGCAAACCTTGCCACCGAGTTCCGCAACAACCAAAATGGTGGGAAGCACCCACCGTTCGTTTCGCATGCCTTGCCCTGAACGTTTACCTGGATCAAGAACAAAGCGTGAAATTTGAACACCGAACTTTTACAATATATCTTTTACTGCGTCGGCAAATGTGCTTAGTCGACCATATGTCACTGTAGATAGTAACACTTCCTATAAAACATCTTCATCAAAATATAATCTTCAGTGGGAAGATATGGCCTCTATAGGTAGCCTCAATATTGTACCACAACAAACGTACGTACGTTATATCAACTTTTGTATTATCTAATGGTGTGTGAGACGGTTGTATAAACAGTTGACTACATACTTGCACGGCATCCCCCTTCCTGATAACGTTGTAATCAATGACAAGTTGCGTCTTCGAACCAAATACGTCCGAGGTCTCTTCAAACCCGGCCTCACCTAGAGAGACGTAACAAATAACTGCCGAATCGCAAAAAGCCCTAGACATACGTGTGGTAACCCCCCATTTCATATTTTGAATATTATGTAAAGTGTATAAGTATGACTGAAAAAACAACAAAAAGCACAAAGCGTAAAAAGATTCGTTTCTTAATCTATGAAATTCGTTGAGCGCTCTGTAAAAATCTTAGATCGTAGAGAGAGCGCCGTCCTAGTGGAACGGGGGTGTAAGCAGCCATCGCGAATTTCAGAATGCAGACTTTTCATTTGCCTTTTTCAAAACTCAATACTTAATCGTATAGAGAGATAATTACCACATTTGTTGACTGATAAGTTTCCATAAGAACAGACCCAACACATAGAGATTACGTACACACAAACTAAGTAGGTGCAATGGTGTGAAGAGGACTTTTTTTAAATGATCGTAGTCTAACTTAATTTGATTACATACTAGTAGTGAGTGAATGAGAGGACGAAAATGATTGGCGCCTTCCCTCCTGGTATTGAAAACAATGGTTTGAAGCTTAGTTTACCTCTGGCTAAACTTTCAGCAGAAAAATCTCGCCTCCACGACCCCACAGCGAGATGTAGAACATTTGTACACGGGTCAAGGTCGACACCGACAGTGATTGTGTGCGTCTGGTGGCTTTCCACAACGTCTACACAACATGATGCCGACTGACAACCGGTGTCAAACTGACAGAAGGAATTCTCGGATGAAGCAATATCCATATGAGAGCATTCTGCGGTGACAAAGATACCACACACCAGGGTAAGAAACCCAGCAGGTTACATCTTACAGTGTTACAAAGTGTAGTATGGGCGCTTTATCTCAAGTAACAGCCAATTCTGCTGAACATTTATTTAGTTACGCCATGTTGATTTGATTATATGGATGACATCCTCTGGGAACCCCAAAACTGATGCGAGCGTGCGAATAAATAAAAAGTTTGGCCAAAGAACAAGTTGCCTTCATTATATGGAATCTACGTGGTCATGAAGGTTGAACAAAGGACTAAACACACAGAGTATGGTATGGCGAATAATGGACTCTTTACATTTTATCATTTTCCTGTGGAATTGTTTCGTTGGAATTAGTATCGTTTTCTAATAGTCTTTTGTGATTTACGGCATATATTTGCTCAAATTGCTTTGTAGGATTTATAGTATGATCAAAAACGTTTTTTTTTTCTTGGAAACGGACGAAAATTCATGCATGCGCGGACGTTACCATATAATCAAATCAACATGGCATAATGCACGGAGAAAAGATCAACGAACATGCACAAAGTACAATTTCGTGTACAAGAGAAGTCATGGAGTGCCATTATGTTGCACAAAGCGATATATCTGTACAGTGACATACGTTTTGATGTCTGGTAAAGTCGTCGAATGAGTTGATTTCTGGATCCATGTGTTGATTGATGCAGTGTGCTGAGAGCATCTCTCAGCTGACCATCGGTCATGATTCGTGGTGAGGAACAGGATGGTTTTGCTTCCAGAGAACTCTGAAAAAGGAAATAAAGATACAATCAGCAATGAGATGGAAATATTGTAAAATGCCAACAATTTCGTACAAAAAACAGCAACTGTCAATTTTTATATCTTCATTCATGTACTAGACATTTGAAATATTTCCACATTGGTTTATCATTGTCACCAGTTACTTTATTTATCATATTCAGAATGTGGAATGAAATAACATTCTAATACTGTCTTTTCAAATCAGTTTTGTCTTGCCTTTATCATAAACATGTTTCAGGTTGACTTTAACATGCTCTGTTTACATTCGATGTCGTTAATATAAGTCAGTGACGAGCGTAAATACCTCAACTTGTTGCACCAGCTCTTGCAATTTCGTCTTGCTTGCGGTCAAACCCTGCTGACCGAGAACTCGGATAACGTCAGAAACCTTCAGATTGCTTGTTGAGAAAGCCATTGTCGGTTCCCTTTTTAAGTCTTGTATTCCAAGGATGTCTGTGAATACAAATAAAAAGGCTCTAAATGTGTATGAATATTCCATATTTAATTTCACTGATAATTGAGCTTTCACAAAAAGTCTCTAGTAGCCGCAGTTCTTTAGATATGTTGCAAAAGTGTCGACTGATCAGATTCATATCTTATAGCTCTATTTTTATTCTATCTTGTTGTGAACCTGAATCCATTCCTTGGTGCATTGGAGGAGGACTGTCTCAAGTCTTATTGCTTTTACAAAAGAAACGAAACCACTCACCAGATACAAATGTTTTCTGGTCGTCTTTTCTTTCCCTGTGGCTTCCAACCATTGCAGAAAGCGCCTGTATGCTGTCCGTCAGCTCCATTGGGATGATGCGAACAGGGGACGTATCCTCAATACCCGACATGGTGACGTCGAAGTCAAGAGCTAATATGGTTAAGCCCTGTTGACATAACATAGCAGCCTTCAGTACGTACAGTCCTAAGAAATTAAAATTTAGTTGGTCAGTGGTTTTAGTTGATGTTCATATTGTCATCATATCGTCATTATGCATCTATCTATCTATCTATTTATAATATATATAATATATAGATAGATAGATACCGTATATTTATATACATAATGACGATATATATTTATAATTATATATATTTATAATTATACTATATATCCATATCCATATATGTATTATATATATATGTATATGGATTGGTAGTAAAGCTGTATTACCGCTAATCTTAGTAGGGCGTCTCCGCACTGCTGGTTCAGTTGTGGAGTTGGCATCTCTTGTTGTTCAAGGTAAGGGGTAGGGTCTATGGCAAACATTGCCTCTGTCGAGATGTTCACCATTGCCAAGTGGATACTGTTAGGTTGACAATGAGACGATCGAACACGACCGAGACTCTCACCCTTATATACCTGAAAGGTGGTGGAAGAACTGCTTTGCTAAATCCACTGTTGTCATTTTCAAAGAAAGATACAAAAGAAAGAAACAAACGGATAAACGTATTGTCTACCAATGCTAGGTTTGATGTCATTGTTTACTACCAAAAGAAAAGTTTAAACATTCATTTGAACATGTACGGAGGTAATTCTAATGTAAGATGCAACTTAGCGCTTACCGTCTTATTTTCCAACTCATCAAACAGGTCGACATTGTCAATGATAACATGGACGCCGTGTAGCTCATCAGCGATGATGGTAACTTCACCTCTGCTACCTATAGGCCTAAACGCTTTCCCAGTAAATGGAGCTACAAGCTGAAATAAAAAAAAAAACCGTATTTGGAAATACATTGTAACTATTTTGATATCAACTTCCATTCACCCAAGCGAACCAGAAAACCAAATTGTTGGCACTAAAAGGAGATAAAGAAAATAATTTTAAAACCAAAGAGCTGCCTTGTAATTTCTTACAGTACGTCCAGCGCCAATCTCGAGGTCAACTCCTTTGAATGTGTACCTCCCATTGCCGTCACTAGGGAAGTACCCCATTGTGCTGGGACAAGAACGTTTAGATCGCCGACTGTGACCAGGTCGTAGCTGTTGTCTGGGGAAGTTATTGTCCATCTTTGGTCCAAAAACTTCATCCATCTTAGATTTTGCTGACCGATATCTGTAAGACGGAATCAAAACGTAAAAAGTTGACAGGTACTAGTCGACCTCTGTAAGCGATAGTTGTGCAGCCGATTGGATTGTGTTCCCAAATTTGAATTCCTTGTATTGATGTTTATGCAGGAGTACTTCAAATTTTTATTGGATTTACTGCTTTAGCTTTACATTTGCTGATGCGATGGTATACAGGTTCAGACAATGCAAAATGCTATTTTAACTTTGGTTTCACCTCATTCAGCTACATCAGTATTTGTGTAAATACATGTAGTATTTTAGCCGATGAGGATTGTATACGACCCCGAGTCAGACGTCTTTACAGTCTTGTATTTTCGAACAGGAGAAGAAGCAAATCAAAGGCAATGCAACATCGTCAAAAGCAGTCAACATCGTCAATTCGAACACACTGCTACAATATATGACAGTTAGCAATACCTGCAACAATATTCAGCAAGAGTCAGACAATATTCTTTTGCACTGCACAACTATACTAATTTGGTGTTTACACATATAAGTGAAAATACAACAATCACAGATTTTGAGTATTAATAGCATACCCATTTTTTAGGTCATTGCAGCCTTTTTTCAGCTTCGCAACCTTACTGTCCAAGGATTCAAAAGTTGTCTCCAAAGCACTGGAAAGCGCATTCATTTCCCGAAATGCAGTCACCATGTCTCGTGCAGCTTCTGAAAGGGCGTTGTTTGTATTCCAACCACTATTCTCACGACTGCGTTTCTATGTTTAACGGTAAAAGAAAAATCATAAGAATAATGATTGAATTTGTCTGAAAGAAATTCAGGAAGAAGAAATATTGGTTTTATCACACATTAAAAGCCACGTTATCCCGTGTATACCATTCAAATCAAAACAAAACGAAAGTTCAACTTTAGTCGTCGTCAACTTGCTCATATGTTGAGAGGCATACCGATATGAGTTGCATGGCAATGGTTAGTTCATCTGTGAGGACGTCTGCATTTTCGATGATCCTGGACCAAAACGGTCTCTCATCTGCAAACACGCAAACAGCCGTTTTTAATGTGAGCCCCCCGACTTTTCTTCCAACCATTCCCGACCATAGAAAGAATACAGACCACAGGGATGAAATGTCTCCGGAAAATGTCTCAGCGGGGGAACCCATACTCACCATTTCTGATGGAAGCATTCCTCAATACAGAGCGAGAATCGACAATAACCTCCATGGCGTGTTGTATCCTGTAACAACAAAATTTCATTAATCCAGGCATCACGTGCACTCCAGGATTAAGAACTCTTGGATTTGGTTTATCTAATTAGTACAAAAGATTATGGAATGTTGAATAGTTGTCTTACTTGTGCACAGCCTTCTCGACATCTTTCATTGTAGTTTTAGGGGACTGGAAATAGTTGCCACTTGTCTGTGCTATAAGCCGGATTCCCTCGTTGATATGTCTGATTGCCATTGGAAGAGTAACAGCGGCAATATCCGTAGAAGCCTGGAGAAACAACATTTTACGATCTACAGCATTGTGTAAAGGGAAAATCAAAATTTTGGTCTCCCCTGAAATTTTTGCAATTCAATTGGACACGCCGGTGGGATGCAGTGTGACCTTTTCTTCTTCTATGTGTGCATGCAAATTAAAAAAAAAAACAGCAACAAACTTACAACCCCTCGACGTGTTGAAAATAGACATCATTTTAATAATACATTTTATTTTGGATATATACACATTTAAGACTTTGTCAAATCCAGCGTATGGTAAAAGCATTACCGGTTGTCACAGCCGATGAAAACTTAAATGCTTAAAAGTTAAGCAGCTTTGCAAGCTTTAAAGTGTTCTTTAGCTACAATTTCCGGTCCGCTTGCACGGATTAGAAAACTTGATAACCTTATAGAAAGCAGAGTATTCACGAATCGCCTCACTCGCAAGGTCGACCGACTTCCTCAAGCTGTTAGCCACGGTTGCCACATTTGGGTCTGTCGCGAGTTGGGCGTCGTCGATGATTGCTAAAGAGTTAAGAGCAGCTGCGCGAGCTGACCGTACAATCTGCAAGGCTTCCACTACGTTTTGCACACGAAGGTTGACAGCAGAGGTAATATCCCCAAAGATGGTGGTGAGAATCGTGAGCAGATTTTGTACCAAGTTTAAAAACGTTACGAAGTAGCCAGTGATTCTATCAAACAGAGCCGCCAATTCGTTGGGATCTTTGTATCCAAATGCCTAGAGACAACAGGTACAAAAGAAGTGTCACTTGATCGTCAAAGAAAGAAAGAAAGAAAATAAGAGACAGCAAATGCGACCATAGATGTACAAAAGCGATATGTTACTTTCTTGTAGTATTGTTGTTTTACATGATACCTCATGACATATGACCAATCCGTATACCATGAGAAGAGTTTGGTCAAAATTAATGAAAAAAGGTGTGTCTTACTTTATATAAACCTAATCATCAAAACAAAGTACTGAAACTTGTATTTGGTCGGTTATATTTTCGTTGATGCTATCAATTTCATGTTTCAAATATTTAAGCGTGTCCATTACCCTTTACAGTGATACTTTATTTGTTAATGTTATGAATACATGAATGAAAAGGACATTAGCGGCGGCTGTGTACGTGGGTCCAAAATTGCCCAAATCACAGCAACAGAGGTCATATAGCAATAGCCGGCAAATGTTGTCTCCTTTTTAGTTTGTCACACAAAATTTCCATAATTACAAATGAGGTATCATTCTAAAGGAAACTGTTAAGTTTTCTAACAGTGAAATACTTTGTGCTTATCATGAAAAAACACGGACATATGTTCGAGAAATCTGGGCACTTTGTGCGACCGATTCAGCCACTGTGCTCGAGCCACAAATGTATGGTTTACCTTTAGGATGTCGATGTCGTATGATACGCTCAGTTTAAGACACGCCCTGAGTCGGAAAAAGTCATATCTCAACCCAAGTATTCCGATATGTGCCTCTGACCAGACTTCGTCATGTATCCTTCCTGACACAAGAGCACCGTCGCGACCTGTGAAGTTTTACATAAAATGAATTAAACAAGTTGATAAAGCCCCTGTCGCACATTCAGAACCTTCCCCCGAACACCAGCATACCAAGGTTGGCTGACGTCCGGGAGTAGTCTGACCAGATTAATGTCACACCCACCTTTCTATACAAATTGAATAAATGTGAGTTAAATTTGAGCCAAATTTGACTACCAACCACGCCCCGAACTACTCCCGAACACCAGCCAACCATGGCCAAACCTCCAGTCCACGTCCGAAGTTTTAAACATTTTGAAACATTCGACTGGGGCAGCCGAGCAGTAGCCGACCTGGCCGAACACTTGCCGACCCATGCCCAGCCGACTTTGCTCCCGATCTACACCTAACCATGGTTGGGGGGTGGGGGAGTTCGACTAGTGTTCGGGAGGCCATATTCGGCTATGTGTGACAGGGGCTTAAGGTATCTGAGAGTCATTGAAGACATTGTACATTGAGTGTCGTTGTGTGGAAACAACTTGACAACCTGATGAACCTACCTTCAAGTAACGCTTTGTTTCTTTTCCGTTATAATTGCAGCCTAGTGAATGACTGTACGTCGTCCGTTCGGACAGGCGTATGCATATTAATAAAGATCGATCATACTGAAAGTCGTTCTACAAACCTTACCTGCTCTCAGAGTTGCGCCGTTATCCAAGATTACGCCGGTGGATGAGCCGATGGCTTGTGATCCCAAGTGGAAAACAAACTTGAATTCAAGAAGAGGCATGTTAAGAAATAACCCATCATCGTCAACCCCAGCGTGTGTGTCTCCACTCCCACTGACCTCGACGCCGATGATTCCTGGGAGTCCATAGAAGTCTCTCTTTCGTCGAGATACGATGTCTTTCTTTGTGACATTCGCCTCCCTTTCATGACGAAATAAGACGTATAAGTTGGTAGGCATTCTTAGGGAAGAGCAAGTATTCATTAAGGCATACTGATGTAAATCAGAGCAAAGCAAGTAACCAACAACTAATTATGGAATCCGAGCTTTTTTTATCCCGCTGCAACCAAACATACAGTGCTCCATTTTCTGAACCTATATCTATATAACCAAAATAATGTCCTTGGTACAAGTATAACCGGTATAACTGCCCTTCGGCGTAACACACCTGTCCAGCGTTGCAGGCACGCGGCGAGGCGGCTGCTACATGTTGTAGATATATTGCAACAAACGACCTGTCACACCTACCCTTTGCACATCTAACTGCAGACATTGCTTAAGCTATCTAGAGGGGATGTCCCCAATGTACTCCGTACCCTATAGATTCTAATATCATATTACCAGTTTCTGCATCCTAGTGGAAGGTATATCAATTGCAAGCTGTCTTGTATATATTATTATATCGCATTGGCAAAGAAAATAAACAACATCTGTGCGTCTACCTTGTCTTCTGCAGAAAAACGTCAGCAAGTTCTTTTGCTTTGGGATGGGTCCGGAACTCTAGTTGCGCAGCTCGCTGGATGTCCTCGTCGTCATCAGCTGACAGGGAAAGTAGCTTGTGTGCAGCCTGTGTTACAACATGGCTTCAGGTCGGTGATAACAAAACACAAAAAACATACGCACGCACGCACGCACATACACACATACACACATACACAAACAGACACACACACACACAGGAATCGCATCGAAACTTCAAGAAATAGTAACTTACCTGGATGTTGTGAAAGCCACCAAGAGCAGCAATGGCATGCCTGCGGAGTACATGGGGAGCCTCTGTGTTGTTGAGGTACGACAAAACGTGATGATAGGACTCCTCACATCCGGCATTACCGAGAGCACCGAGGAGGTTTGCCTTGTATCTGTCATGGACCTTGGTTTCTTCTGCTGACATTGTGGAACGTCGACTTCTGTGAGTCCACGGATCTAGAGGAACGGGCAAGACTAGTAGGTGATATGTCTAGCACTACAAGTCCATGTCATAAGAATAATGCACACCCATCTATGCATGTAACTTTGCTTCGACTCCCTGTGGCTGGAATGGAGGAATACCTGCATCTTTACTTCATCTGCATTTTCAAAGGTCTTTTGAAATAAGATACAAGATCTCACTCTGTGAAACTTCATTCCTACTACTACTACCAATTACTTGATTAAAATAGGAAATTGGTTGATATGCAGTCGTACGTACCAAAAACTTCCAGGTGCTCCTCCAGCTTTCTCACAATGACATCCGAACGCTTGTCGTCCTTCTCCTTCAACAGCTTGGCGATGATTCCAAGAACAAGGAAACCCTGCGATCTTAATTTGTGATCTTCCTGTGGGTCTGTTAGGCGGGAATGTCAAAAATCGAAAGTAAATAGATGATACACCACACTGCATTGATAAACCGTACATTTAAGCCAAAGACATTCAACATCAAGAAAGAACGTCGACTGTGGTTTTCAGTATGTTGCTGGGTTGGAACTTACTACTACAGCATATCGACGTTGGCAAGCAACATATCTACAAATTCAGTGAGTGTCATGATAGTTTTTTTAATTATCTATTCATCAATTTACCAATCAATCAATCAACCAGTCGATCGATCTTGGTTCATTCACACATATTTTTCAATACCTATGGAAAAGGGCTCGCCATCAAAACATCGTTCGACTAGTAAGTCTGTAATTGCCTGCAAAAAAAAAACATATCATGAGAGGAAGGCATGTTCACCATTTGCTACAAATCATTGAATGAATGCCCAGACGGTGCTTTATCTGCCCTTTCTTACCTCCGGAGGTGGATGTTGAAGAACTGCCACGTGCATTAAAACCTTTTGAACCAGCTCAAAAACAGGTTGAGGAGACAAGAGGACAGTGTCGGTGAGAATCCCGAGGGAATCATTGCTAGCAAGCGCGCCGAAGCCGTCAACGATCGCCTCTCTGTTTTCTATGTCTGTCGTCTCGTTGATTTTTGGGCGGATGTAGACGTTTGCAACTTTGTGTAGATCTTCACTGGATAGAAGGGCGAGTGAGTCCACTATGTGTCTGTAACATGCAGCCCTCTTGCTCGACGCTGTATAAAAAGAGAAAACACGAAATACATGTGAGATTTTAAACCTCCGGAAAGTATATAACACATCATGATCATAACGACTGCTGGAAATTTCAGATATGAGATTAACAGTAACACTACACGAAAACAAATTGGTGATGTCACAATCATAATTCACAATATAGGATAACCGCCCTCCTAAAAGTAGTGTGGTATACTGTAATTCCTAGCCTTTTTTTTCATGGTACTTTTATGTTCAGCATTTTTTCTGCAATTTATAGCCACGTCTTCTGTGTTGACTACAAACCCGAGGCCGTCCAAATATTTTATTTCAACACACAAAAACACAGACAAAACTAAAAAAAGGAAGCGCATCGTATGGAGCCCAACAGCAAATCATATACCGAGACCCAAAGACATCCGTCCAGCTCACTGTGAGTTACAACTGCGAACACAATAACATCGACCAACTACAGAACCTCTTCGCGGAAGGATGTCTCCTTTCCCGGAGGTAATAACAAGGTCATAGCAACCATTTTCTGGTCTGATGCAATATGTGCATGGTGAAAAGTTGGTACATGTGGTAAGGGTTGACACAGAATCCGAAGGTTCTGGGTTCAAATCCCTGACGTGACGTCATGTCCTTGTATTAACTTTTCACCTATTTCCTCATTTGAGATGAAAATTAGTACCTAGGCTTCAGTTAGGGACGCACGTCTTCTCGGATGGGAAGTAAAGCCGGAGGTCCCATGTTTGAAGGGACTACACATTGAGCACGTTAGAGTCTTTATGCAGAAAGCTCAGCTACCCATTAATACTGAGCCGAACTACGTCGACGCAGTATTAATTTGGAGCCATTTCCATATATATTCTAGATATATTTCTCGACCTTTCTGCACAACTGACTGCCAACTTACATTTTGGTTGTACAGTTCTCATGCAGGTCAGGTTTCCAGCAATCCAGTCTTTCATGACATCATACGCCATGAGTGGCCCTGGTAGCTGTGTAACAAGCAAAAATTAGAAGATTAAATGAGATTCCAAACATTGATATATCAAAATGGAACACATTAACCATCCTAATGATTGAAACAACGTCAAAAATGTAAATGATAGACCCATTTTTCATAATATGTTCATAATGTCAATAACTGCAAAGATACTTCTTTATCGATTTTTTAATAATTTTTTGTTGTTCAGTAACACTTACCACCTGGAGATGTGGAAAGGTGATGGAAATAATTTGTGTTATAGACTGTCCAAATATAGAAAATTGGAAAATTATATTCCAAACTGATAGACCAAACCTGATGAAGAGTGAGGGTGTCCTCTACCAAAGTTCCAGGCTGCGACATTGTTCTCGCTGATTTCTGAATACCCAGAAACTTCATAGAGGATTTTGACGATGCATCCATGTCAGGAAGATCTGTAATCAATAAGCTACGCCTAAGGCATTTGTACATGTAAACATAGCAAATACCCTTTCCCTGATAAATTAATAATCGTGGACTTAACAGTTCAAAGACAAAGTCAAGAACAGACTATAATATCAGTGGATGCTGTAGCTTAGTAGTCGCTTCGTAGATGAATTTTCGCCGGCACACTGAAAAAGATAAACTTTAAGATAATTATATATGGCCAATGTATTGTATATAATGTTGGTAGCGGCTTTCTTTTCAAACAGAATAATGGCCTCTCTGGCTGTGTCTTAAAGGGCTATTTGTTTGTTATTACACTGTACTGTACCAGTTTGTTGCTTGGGGTCGAAGGTAACGTCGTCTATGCCTGATGTCGCCTTGAACCTGAAATAGAAATTCAAGACATAGTTTTTCGTTAATGGTGCTGATCTAGTATTTTGAGTTTCCGAAAGGATGTTACCTAACGTATTCTAAATACCTTCAATCAGATCTTGTGACTGACCGCTTCATCAGAGGACGTGGGGGGGGGGGCTCTAAAGTGATACAAAAATCACAAACAAGAAATTTGAGATTTAAAACCTCTGGGAAGTACATTTGTATCTAGAGTCCCTGTGAATTCAAGATCACAACCAAAGAGATGGCCTGTAATCTCATCAGGTCTAGGGCAGAAACCCTGCAGACCGAGAGCTTGTTGTGACAAGCGCTAAGTGGGTATACCCCAGAAACCTGTGACCAGACTGTAAGGTTTGAACCACTCACACCGGGAAGGACCCCTACTCTTTTCGACAAGTGTGGTGGGTTCTTTAACGTGCGTGGGGTGTGGCTCTCCCCAAACACGGGACCTCCATTTAACGTCCTATCCGAGGGACGTCCCTAACCGAAGCTAGGTACTCATTTACACCTGAGTGAAGTGAGGAAAGTCGTGTAAAGTGCCTTTCCCAAGGGCACAAGATCGGTGACATGGGTGGGGATCGAACCCGGGACCTCTTGGCCCCGAGCCGAACGCGCTACCGCTGCGCCAACCGACCCCACTAAATTTAGACCGTCAGCTTGACCTTAAGGTCAATCTGTGGTTACAACCCCCTTCCTGCTACTCTACTACATTTAAATATAATTTAGTCAATTTATAATTTAGTCAGTTGGGAGAACACTCACCCTGGGGCAGCTTCCTTTGGTGCAGCAACGCTTTCCGTAACGCTAATGGTGTGAGGGACACCCGTGTCGTAGTTATAAACAATGTCCTGTGTAAGACCAAAACGCACTTTTAGTAAAATCAGGGAAGGTAAAATTTTCATTGATGGAATGGCCAAGGACATTAAGAAAATGCTGCGTCTATATGTGTAATAAGAAAATTAGCTTGTTATTTGTTTACCTTTCTGTGGGACGCTTTTGCGTTCGGAATCACATGTCCATACTTTTCTTTTTTGAACAAGGTGTGATCACCCTTCCTTTCCGCGCTGTATCCAGCTCTGTGTTGACCTACATGACAGTGAGACATTAATTTAGTAATTTTCCCTCCTCCCTGTCCAAATGCTGGGAAAAGGATCATCAATAAGCTGTAGTGTTCTACATTGCCGGTCTTAGGGAATTGCCTACCAACACGGAAGAAAATGCAAACACATCCTACATCGTCAAGTAGGTTTATAAAGCTTTTATCATTTTTAAAATAATTTAATTGTTTACTGACTTTACTCCCCTTCACTAGCCAGTTCAAACTATTCTATCAGCACCAAGCATGACAGTTAAACAGATATGTGTCTGACAGATGTAACCGTTGCCGTGTGTTAGCATGTAACAAGTGTACAGAAAAGAAGCAATTAGGACATTTCAATTCGCTCAGTATACTAGTAGTTCCTCCAGATTCAATTTAATATCAACCGTGTCTTGTGCATCTCTCCTACCGTAAGGCCTGGTGCCAGGGAGAATAGGGGCAATACGGACTATGTAGGGGTACAAGGGAAATTGCAAATAACTCGAGTTTGAAGTGACAAAATAACTTCAAATTTGGCAGACACTTAGACAGGAAACCATTCGTTTTAAAAATGTTTAATAAGTCTAGAAAATATGCATAATATTTTCATAATTAATTAGGAAATCTAGTATACGATTTTACAAAGATAGGCTGAGACCCCACCTTTGCCGATGGCCTGGAATACTGATTTTTTTTCAGAGGATATAGGGACAGTCACGTAGTATAAGAATCGGTTGCCGGAAAATAAGAATATTGTTTGAATATAAAGTAATATCAAAATTTTGCTCACTTGGACAGTATTTTAGGGCGTAGCCATGACATTATTGATTGATAGCTAAATATGCGGTGGATAAATGAGTTTTCCGGAAACCGATTCATATACACCGACTCGTCGCGGCTTGTTTGTACCTAATATCAACTTTGTAGGTAGTGCGGAAAGGTGGGGTCTCAAGCTTTAAAGTTTGGATATGTGAATTCTGGAAATTTTCTGTCCCTGGCTAATCCTGCACAATCAATCAACTTGACAGCTGTATTAGTTTAATTGTTTTAGCACCCTCTTTCGAAGTAATTATTTGCAATTGTCTTTAATTATGCAATAAAAGTGGCTCTCTGATACTAGTAGGCCATGCCAACATACTGGACACGGCCATTATCCATCCAAACAGGGAAGTTTAAACCTCCTTGATCCAAATAATGTTGAAAGTGAACATTGCTGGTTGAGAAAGGAGCCGAACACTTGCTTGGGAGGAGTTATTTCCCGGATAAGTACAAGCCACATAATGTTTACTGCCCGGGTTATTTTGAGATTGTTTTGTGGCCTCTTCTGCGTTTCTATGGCTTTTTGTAGGGTCCGTGTTTTCTTCGGGTATCAACTCTCCAAAAAAACGTTGAAAAGGTCTCACGAGACAACGGAAAAAATCCGATCGATTCATGCAGTCTGTAGATCACAAGTCACACATTGTGAATAGTCGCTATACACATACCTCAACCTGTGCATTTTTTTAACGAATTTTATAGATAACAGCTATAGATGTAGCTGTTAGAACACTACTAACAGCGCCACCAACTGACCAGTCCGATTTGAACGGCTCTGGACCTTTTAGATTAGGGGCGGTGTACATGTGTATAAAGCCCCGACAGCGCCGTCCCGAAAACCTGAGTGTGTATAAATTGGGCCTTTAGTTAGATTAGTGTGTTGGTTTCGTAGCTGAACCAATTTGCTCCTAAACTGTAGGACAGATAAGGCCACAGCAAGTAAATTTTATGGATGACATCCTCCGGAGACTCCAAAATTAATGCGAGAGGGCGAAAAAAAAAAACAAGGCAGGCCAAAAAAAACAAGATTCCTACATTTTCAGATTTTGAGATCGTAAACCTCGTTAAACAAGAATTTAGGCGGTAAAACATGATATCATACCCAACAGGTCTTCTGTCGCTGTATTCAACAGTATTACCTGCCCTTGCATATGTGTCTTTATTAAATAGAACCGAAAAAAAGAGCTTGCTGTACCATCTTCAAGGTAGATACTACACTGGGTATTCATTTGTATAAATGGAACACCCTGGACTGTCAACACTTGCCATCAAACACGAGGAATTGCGCCTCAAGTTTGCTGGATCCCTGGTGGTCTCTGAGTTTAGAGACTGGCTACCAGGCAGAACACAGGGCTCATTCACTGACAGAGTGACTCATGAACCGAACTGTCTGGAAGCCTTACTCTACCTATATTGTGCCAACTGTTACAACACCGATTTGCCTCTGAAACAACTTTGAAAAAAGAAGTGCCTAAATAAAATTTTCAATTATTGTACAAATGGTTTTGATTCAGTGGCAACATCACATATAAAATGAATAAAATACAACATTGTATCAAAGTAAATATAAAAGAATAAATCAGAGCCTTGTCTTGTAGATGGACGTTCATGACATATTTGCCTTTTTTGGCATGTTGACCACCGTCGCAGGGCAACAAAATTTCTTGTTTTTTTTTCTGAAATCAGGCGAAAATCAATGCGCGCGAGGATGTCATCCATAAAATTTACTTGCTGTGGCCTAACAGATATTTCTACACTTCCCCTGAAGAAAAGATTAGTAAATCCCGAATGACTTCCAAAGGCAAAGCGAGACGAAAAGATGTGTAATTGTGCTGTCTGGCATCATCCCTGCTGGCAGACATGCTCCAAACCGATCTATTGTTACATTTTCATGTCCCATTATGGGTGGAAGGAATAGATTATTTCTCTTCATGTTTCTGAGTTTTTCTTGTAACAGCATTTTGACAAGCTACATATGTCAAATATTAGCCAGCTTGGTAGCTTCAGAATGTACAGTTCTTGTATCACTTTTTCCAAACAACATACCAGCACATAAGTGTCTTACTGAACTCAGGGACCCAGCTGCAGTTTTTGTATCAATTTTTCCATGCAGGTACCTCCATGCTTTTTCCAAACAACAACATACCAGCACATAAGTGTCTTACAGAATCCTGTACGAACATTTAAACTATCATGGCTTTTCTAACCATAAGGCCGTGTTGATTTGATTGTATGGGTGATATCCGCTCGCGCGCATCAATTTTTCTTTGTTTCGATAAAGAATGTTTCAACCATATAGGGTCCAAGTCAAAGGCATTGGGGAGGGGGTGTGAAATTACTAGTAAGCGACAAACAAATGCAAAACACCGGGCGGGGCATTGCGCGTTCAAGCCAGTGCAATTATCGCCTGGCCTGATGCATATTCAAGAGTTTTCCCTGGCACCTTTGCTCATTATAATATTAAAGTAGGTCTTTGCTGGGGGTAACTTGGACCAGGCCTTACACTAGGGGAGATGAGTAATAATTGAACGATTTTCTGACTGTGCCTGTTGAAAAGCATAGGAGAACTGTACCTTCGTAGCCATTCTCATCAACTTCGTATCTCCATTTCTTTCGAGTTGAAGCCTGAAAGATGAAAGAGAGATGTCTGAACTCGAGAAATATATGATGCAATGGCAATCAGCCGTTAACAAACATCACACTACCACAACACCACAATTCAAGGCGTACCATCGTGACTAACCGCAATCTAACAAATAATAGTGAAGAAGCTTGTTTTTCTATTTGTAAACCAACCTCTGATCCGTCATGTAGGCGAGCAGACAGAGTTCCTAGAATCCCCTTCTTCATAGCAAGAACTTCTTTGTCCTCGTCTGGTGGGTACAGGATCGAGATGACCTCTCCGTGGGGCGTCATAACGAATGACAACCTGAAGATTTTAAACAATGTTTTTCGTGAAGTTAAAAACAAACTAAATTGTGAAATTTTCTGGACAATGAAACTGGGTGTCAATGGTTATAATTCAGGGAATGGCAAATAAAGAAGCGGCTGGACGAAGGATGTGCATGTGTCTTACCATCTGGAGAAGTCCCACTTCCCCTCGTACATTGGATATCCTGTAAGGTAAAAAACATTCTGTAGAAAGAAGGAGACCAATAATATCCTAACGATTGTCTATATTTCTTTCCACCCAGGAGGTAATAGACTGATATCTTAGCTACGCTCCTCCCCCTGCCTAGAAATGCCCAATCTGACCGAATATCTCTGTCAACATCGGTGCTACTTGCTTGTGATATGTACAAGTGAAGTCTGCAAAAAGAGGTAATAGAACAATATATGACATGCCTACCATACTGGTGGTTCGCGACAAAGTTGATCGCCGCATGGCTCAGTTGCATCTGACAGAGCTGCCCTTCCGCCACATGTTTCAGGGGCACAACGGTGACCTGGGTACAGACAAAACTCCAGATTTGAAACTGTAATCCGTAATCAAGTATGGTTCAAGATCTATAACTTGTCCGTCATTTCGGAACTCAAGAACTCAGAAAAAGGTGGCTCTCAAAAAAAATCGATTCATCACTATCAATTTTACTGTACGAAGTACAAATATTATAAAGGTAGCAGGACACTGTATTTCACGAATGGGGATGTACATGTATAAGGACCACTAAGTGGCTGCCATCGACGTGGTTAAAATTACATAAGGTGCACTAGAAAAGCCAGCCATAGAAATATGTGTACGTGTATGATACGATGTACAAGAAAAATATGGTTTTATAACATTGTGACGCCGTCCTGCGGAAGTCAACTGAACTGCAGACTAACCACCCTTGACAGACAGCTACAACAGTCACGTGCTGTTGTGTCCCAAACCGTGCCTGTCCCAAAGCATGCTTTGGGACACTCGACGCGTGTCCCAAATCGTGCCTGGGGCAAATCTACATTCTGGGACACGCGGGGAGTGTCCCGAACCGTGCCTGACCGCGCACAGTTCTGGACACATAAGGGCCTTGTCCCATTCCGTGCTTTGGGGGCGGAGCTTAGTGTTTTGAGGGAGAAGCCTTCTCGTGGTGTTGTTTAGCTGTTTAGCCCGCCATCTTTGTTTTTCGCCAGGATAAGAATAAGAAAGAATCGGTGTGATTCTTGCTCTGTGAAGTACAGTTTACATTTCACGCTGATATTATATGATTTAGACTTACATTTAGTGTCAAAAACAGAGTGCCTTGTATCATTCTGCAACAAAATGAAAAGGTTCTATCACATTCCTTACCCGGGCACGTGCCCGAACACGTGCCCAGGCACAGTTTGGGACACAACCATCGCGTGTCCCAAACTGTGCTCTGTCCCCAGGCACGATTTGGGACACGCGCCGAGTGCCCCAAACCGTGCCTGGGAACAGAGCACAGTTTGGGACACGCGATGGTTGTGTCCCAAACTGTGCCTGGCACGTGTTTGGGCACGTGCTCGGGGAAGGAATGTGATAGAACCTTTTCATTTTGTTGCAGAATGATACAAGGCACTCTGTTTTTTACCTAAAGCATGGTTCTGGACAAACACTTTGTTTGTCTAGAAGTTGATTTGCTCTAGTCTGTCGTAGATATGCGTCAGACTATCCAGATCCGTGCGTGGGCTTGGTGGATATAAGCACAGTGTTGTTTCCGATTCCAATACTGTGCTCGGGTCAATCTACTTTCTAATTGGGTATACTACCGTCTACGTGTTGCGTTGTATCAAGAACTGTATTCGCAATATAATATCTAACCGTCTCCGTGTCTCCATATAACCTTACATAGAGTCTTGGGCGTGAATAATTATGCTGTGGTCCTGCCAATCACTATGATTGACAGCACTTCCGGGCACGGTTCTGGACAGTCAGGCTGTGTCCCGTTCTGTGCCCGCACAGGCACAGAATGGGACAGGCACGGTTCGGGACACAACACGTGCATTGATACACCGACCGGGCAAACTTCACAATCCTATGCATACGATCTAAAAGCCGACTTTTTATACTACTAGACAGTCCATGCCTCCTGGTTTTCACGTTAATGGGTTTACAAACGGTTGTCCGTACTACGTCACTTACAGGATCGTGCATACAAACTGTGCTCTGCGGCCACAATTAAGATGGCCTGTAGCTGGTCGTAGTGTCTGAGATTTCGCACCACTTTGGTATGTAGTGTGACCTGATAAGAAAGTAATTTTCAACGCATAGAGAACGCGGTTGGTATATCATCTTACTGATGTGGAATGTATGGTGATATCGTAACGTAAACTTTTATTACCATTAGGACATATATAGTTATGACTATATCTGATTGTGCTGTCTCTGAGTTACCCAGTGTGTGCATTTTGATTAAAAAAACAAGGTCAAGCACGATAAGAATATTGACTTGTAAAATATTTACTGCACACTAGGTTGTCTTGGTTAACCCAGTGTACCATTGTTGGGACTATACGTGTTCCGTGGCAACTAATTAACTTGTTTTTAACCATGAATAGCAATGATATCATTCTTTTGTTGTTGTTGTCAATGACGATGATATCAAACGTTTATCGTTTTAAAATACAACGGTGATGTTTTACTCTTTAACAGATATCAACGAAGCTCGGTGCGGGGAGGTTTGATCGGTGATTGACGGGCCGCATGCATGGTGCATTTGATGTTGGCCAATAGGTCACTTATTAATTAATGACTGTTGAGCTACCTTTTAATGCTCAGCGATGAAGAGAGCAGGGAAGCTACAGACCCCCAGAAACCTGTGCGGAAACGAATCATCGCGCAGCCGACGGGAGATGTTAGGTTCGGTCAATGGATCTTTCCATGACTTGTTTGAGGGCTATATGTACGATCTACCAGCTAAAGACGCCATCCATTGACCCCGCCACGGCTAGGAAAGATACAAAGCAAGATTCATCTGACTGAATGTTACACACTTATTGTGACACATTTCTTGGCAGTCCGGATTATTAGGCCACACCTATCTTTCCAACGACTTTGTAAGAACCATTCCGCATATATGGTTAACTAATGACTTACTCACATTCGAGCTCCCGATAGCATTGACGTTTCTCTTGCCTAATCTGACTGCGCAATGAACTTCTGACCTACCGGTAAACTTTTGACACCATTGCGTAATTGTTTTGGCTGTATCCAAGCCATTTGGTCACTACGTAAGACTTGACGAGGAAGTAAATTCCAACACGATAAGAACATCGGTGTTTTTCTGATTTTGGCTGCTCAGCGAGGTCATTTATTGATTAACGTTTGGCACAATCGTGTCATTGTTTGGGCTGTAGCTGAGTTTATTGTGCTTGGTCTTATCGACTCGACGAGGAAGTAGATTCCAACACGATAAGAACATTGGTGATTTTGACTGGTCAGCAGCAAGGCCATCAACTATTAATAAACTGAAGTCAAATACTGCTTAAAGCCGCAGTCACATTAGTCGTACGATCGTCGTATGATCTTAAACAAAGGGAATTTTTGGAATAGTACTAGTGGTGCATGTGTCATACAAAAATCAGCTGCCTTGTTATCGAAAATCTAGTCTTATATTCTGGTCAGCGGTTGGTTCTGTCATAGTTCTGCTTGCAAATTCTACGACATAAAAAATGTACGACAAATGTGACAACATTACAACTTCCTCCCAATAGGTTTCCGATTCTTTGATAGCTCAGATCATGATCCTTTTCACATTCTCCTGGCTACCAGAAACATTTTTTTTAAATCAATAAAGCCGGCAAGTTCATATCCTGTGGAGATAAGCAATCCCGTAGCTATATAGACTAACTCCCAGCCGAAGAAGACCTATCTCATGGCTGACTCCTAACATGGTCTGGGGAAGGACGGGAGTAGTCGGGAGGACAACGTATGTGTCAACGGGGCCTTAGCCGACAGTTTTGAATCATTTGTGTAATATAGTTGTGGAACAGTCGTGTAAATGATAGAAATTGTGTAATACCGGCCCGGCCTCTCCCGACCAACTGCCAAACATGCAGAACGGGCACATTTGTATTTGAGTTGAGTTGAGTTGAGCCATGATAAATGTCATTACTTTGGTCAGCACAGGTGGACACAGCTGATAGCGCGTTCGGCTAACTCACAAGAAGTACAGACGTAATACAAAACGAGTAAGTTAATTAGAATCTAAGGTAGAATACAAATACTGCAATAGAAATAAGAAATAAATCATACGGTACAATGCCTAGTTGGGGCTCAAGCTGATAATTAATCATGACCGACAATGATATCATTCTTTAGTTGTTGTCAATCTGAACGACGGTGGCATGGATTGTTTACCAGGTGAGTACAACGCCAGCGGAGATGTTTTACAGATATCGACAGTCCGGTACGGTGGGCCTGATCGATGATTGGATGTTGGCCAAAATAGATCATGTCGCGGTTATCTAACGACTGTTCTTGTCTTTTCTTGCTCATCAATGACTCTCCGAGTGCTCAAAAGGCCAAAATATCTTTTAGCAAGACAGATCATTGAAATCAACTAAGGCCCCGTTCCTCTCGGAAGGCGCTCCCACCGCGCTCTCTTTGTTGAATATTATCAAAGAGCGCGGAGACAGCGCCGAGAGATCGCCATGGGCGCCATGGGTACCGTCATCTCCGCGACTGTTTTGAACTGAATCATACCGTCACCGTGAGAGCGCCGAGGACGGCGTTTCAACAATGAGCGCAGAGAGAGTCCCGTGACAGGGCACAGCGAGCGCACAGAGCGCCGTTAGAGCGCACAACAGTCTGAACAGTAATTTATATGGCGACCTTGGCGATCTCTCGGCGCTCTCTCCACGCTCCGGCAAGTTTCAGGTCGCAAAGATAGTGGAAGTTAATAATATTTAGTGGGGTCGGTGGCGCAGCGGTAGCGCGTTCGGCTCAGGGCCAAGAGGTCCCGGGCTCGATCCCCACCCATGTCACCGATCTTGTGCCCTTGGGAAAGGCACTTTACACGATTTTCCTCACTTCACTCAGGTGTAAATGAGTACCTAGCTTCGGTTAGGGACGTCCCTCGGATAGGACGTTAAATGGAGGTCCCGTGTTTGGGGAGAGCCACACCCCACGCACGTTAAAGAACCCACCATACGAAAAGAGTAGGGGTCCTTCCCGGTGTGAGTGGATCAAACATTACAGTCTGGTCACAGGTTTGACATCTTGTAGAGGTGATAGTCACCTGTTATGTCAATCCTTCCACAAATGTGGTAAATCTTCATAAATAAATAAATAAATGATAAATAAATTTACCCTTGCTTTCATAATTCGAATATGATACATAATGTATAAGAATGACTTAAAACAACAATAAAACACACTAAACTTTCTTATGATGATGATATATATACAAAAAGTGAAAAAATTCGTTCGTTCTTTATTTTTGTATTTCGTTAAATGATCTTAAAAGTTACTAAGATTTAAGTTTTTGTTCGCGCAGGGATCGCAGAAAGGTCGCCAAGAGAGGTTCCGCATGAGCACGTTTTTTGTGGATTTCAGCGCTCTCTCTGCGCTCTGGCCAATTTCAGGTCGCAGAGAGAGCGCGGCGACAGCGCCGTCAAGTGGAACGAGGGTATTAATCATTCTCAGGCATTGAAAGAACTTTGAAGTACTAATAAGAACAACTGAAAAATACTCCAATCAGGAACCTGTTGAGCGACCAACAATTTGACAGATTGTTGTGTGAAAAGGAGGGATACGGTAGAATTGGGTGAGAGGGGTCGGAGGGCAGGTAAGCAAGAAAGACACACAGAAATCTGGGCGAAAACGGATCAGCGAGCAGCCAAGGGGATGTCGGGTTCGGTCTATGGATATTTCCACGACTCGTCTGACGGCTATATGTACGTCTACCAGCAAAAAACGCCATACTTGGACTAAGAGTTACCTCTAAGAGGGATACTAAGGCATGATTCGCCTGTTACACAATCATTTTGCCACAGTTTTTGGCGGTCCACCCAACATTAGGCCACGACCATGGTTCCCTATCACTTTTCAGAAACATTGTCGCATATACGTGGTTATCTCACAACGGAACGCCCGAAAGTATTGACGTTTCTCTTGCCAAACCTCACTGCGCAATGAACCTTTGACCTACTGATGAACTTTTAACACCATTGCGTAATTGTTTTGGCTGTATCCAGGCCATTTGGTCACTACGTAAGACTTGACGAGGAAGTAAATTCCAACACGATAAGAACATTGGTGTTTTTCTGATTTTGACTGCTCAGCGAGGTCATAATTTATTGATGAACACAATCGCGCTATTGTTTGGGCTGTACCTGAGTTTATTGTGCACGTTCTTAACTAATCGACTCGACGAGGAAGTAAATTCCAACACGATAGGAATATTCGTGTTTTTTAAATATTTTTGACAACATCGCGAGACCATAATCTGAGGCCTTCTCTTCCACTACTACCGTTTTCTCCATGTTAGTCAAGAAGGCCTATATCCAGTTCAGTGTGGTGCCTTGAATTCCATATCATTCCAATTTGAAGATAGTTGTGCTATGAAGACTTTGTCAAAGGCTGTGAGATCAAGTATTACTACATCCACCTGTCTTTTACTGTTTAGTGCGCTAGCTAATATGTAATAACCTGTTACTATACGCTGTGATTCTGTGGATCGATTGCTTGTAGTCCGTCAATATATTGTGACTTTCAAAGTGCCCCATGACTTGGCTATGGATAATGTGTTCAAGTAGTTTGCACGATGTACACGTCGGCGATTCAGGTCTGTAGTTGCCGGGGGCTGCTCAATCTCCCTTTAAACAATGGCGCATTTATTGGCAAGTGGTAAATGGTGGGTCACTTGATGGCGCTCTTGCCGCGCTCTCTCTGCGACCTGAAATTGGCCAGAGCGCGGAGAGAGCGCCGAAATGCTCGAAAAAGGTGGAATCTCTCCTGCGACCTTTCTGCGCTCTCTGCGCGACCAAAAACTTAAATGTCAGCAACTTTTATGATCGCTCAACGAAGTACGGAAATAAAGAACAAATGTTTCACTTTTCGTCTATATATCATCATCATAAGAAAGTTTTCTGTGTTTAATTGTGTTTTTAAGTCATTTTTGTACATCCTGTATCATATTCAAATTATGAAATCAAGGCTGTAAGGCCCCCATTCCAATAGGACAGCGCTATCTTTGCGACCTGAAATTTTTTGGAGCATGGAGAGAGAGTCGAGGGATCGCCAAGGTCGCCATATACTAGTAAATTACTGTTCAGATTGTTGTGCGCTCGCTGCGCGCTCTCACGGCACTCGCTCTGCGCTCATTATTGGATCGCTGTTCTCGGCGCTATCAAGGCGACGGTGTCTCACGACACGGCTCATGGCGCTCTCAGCGCGTTCTCAGCGAGCTCCCATGGCAACCTTGGCGATCTCTTGGTGCTTTCTCCGGTGGGAGGGCCGTCCTAGTGGAACGGGGCCCTAAGCAGCTGTGCCGTGGTTGAAACTCAAAAACGTAAAAACGTTGGCGTTTCTTTTGTGAAAGGTAGCCTGCGCAAAGAATTATCACTTTATCGGTTAACTTTTGATACCATTGCGTCATTCTTTTGGTTGTATTCATTACTTCATTTTTTTTTTTGCCAGTATCTAAGCCTAGAGTATTTTGTTTTTTCATGTTTGTAGAGAAAGTAAATTGTTACACGGTATTAGAATAATGGTACTTTTTTAATCTGAAGTTCTAATCTGTTGAATTGGGTGAGAGGGGTCGGAGGGTAGGTAAGCCAGAAAGACACACAGAAATCTGGGCGAAAACGGATCAGCGAGCAGCCAACGGGATGTCGGGTTCGGTCTATGGATATTTCCACGACTCGTCTGACGGCTATATGTACGTCTACCAGCAAAAAACGCCATACTTGGACTAAGAGTTACCTCTAAGAGGGATACTAAGGCATGATTCGCCTGTTACACAATCATTTTGCCACAGTTTTTGGCGGTCCACCCAACATTAGGCCACGCCAAAGGGTCCCTATCACTTTTCAGAAACATTGTCGCATATACGTGGTTATCTCACAACGGAACGCCCGAAAGTATTGACGTTTCTCTTGCCAAACCTCACTGCGCAATGAACCTTTGACCTACTGATGAACTTTTAACACCATTGCGTAATTGTTTTGGCTGTATCCAGGCCATTTGGTCACTACGTAAGACTTGACGAGGAAGTAAATTCCAACACGATAAGAACATTGGTGTTTTTCTGATTTTGACTGCTCAGCGAGGTCATAATTTATTGATGAACACAATCACGCTATTGTTTGGGCTGTACCTGAGTTTATTGTGCACGTTCTTAACTAATCGACTCGACGAGGAAGTAAATTCCAACACGATAGGAATATTCGTGTTTTTTAAATATTTTTGACAACATCGCGAGACCATAATCTGAGGCCTTCTCTTCCACTACTACCGTTTTCTCCATGTTAGTCAAGAAGGCCTATATCCAGTTCAGTGTAGTGCCTTGAATTCCATATCATTCCAATTTGAAGATAGTTGTGCTATGAAGACTTTGTCAAAGGCTGTGAGATCAAGTATTACTACATCCACCTGTCTTTTACTGTTCAGTGCGCTAGCTAATATGTAATAACCTGTTACTATACGCTGTGATTCTGTGGATCGATTGCTTGTAGTCCGTCAATATATTGTGACTTTCAAAGTGCCCCATGACTTGGCTATGGATAATGTGTTCGAGTAGTTTGCACGATGTACACGTCGGCGATTCAGGTCTGTAGTTGCCGGGGGCTGCTCAATCTCCCTTTAAACAATGGCGCATTTATTGGCAAGTGGTAAATGGTGGGTCACTTGACGGCGCTCTCGCCGCGCTCTCTCTGCGACCTGAAATTGGCCAGAGCGCGGAGAGAGCGCCGAAATGCTCGAAAAAGGTGGAATCTCTCCTGCGACCTTTCTGCGCTCTCTGCGCGACCAAAAACTTAAATGTCAGCAACTTTTATGATCGCTCAAGGAAGTACGGAAATAAAGAACAAATGTTTCACTTTTCGTCTATATATCATCATCATAAGAAAGTTTTCTGTGTTTAATTGTGTTTTTAAGTCATTTTTGTACATCCTGTATCATATTCAAATTATGAAATCAAGGCTGTAAGGCCCCCATTCCACTAGGACGGCGCTATCTTTGCGACCTGAAATTTTTTTGGAGCATGGAGAGAGCGCCGAGGGATCGCCAAGGTCGCCATATACTAGTAAATTACTGTTCAGATTGTTGTGCGCTCGCTGCGCGCTCTCACGGCACTCGCTCTGCGCTCATTGTTGGATCGCTGTTCTCGGCGCTCTCAAGGCGACGGTGTCTCACGACACGGCTCATGGCGCTCTCAGCGCGTTCTCAGCGAGCTCCCATGGCAACCTTGGCGATCTCTTGGTGCTTTCTCCGGTGGGAGGGCCGTCCTAGTGGAACGGGGCCCTAAGCAGCTGTGCAGTGGTTGAAACTCAAAAACGTAAAAACGTTGGCGTTTCTTTTGTGAAAGGTAGCCTGCGCAAAGAATTATCACTCTATCGGTTAACTTTTGATACCATTGCGTCATTCTTTTGGTTGTATTCATTACTTCATTTATTTTTTTTGCCAGTATCTAAGCCTAGAGTATTTTGTTTTTTCATGTTTGTAGAGAAAGTAAATTGTTACACGGTATTAGAATAATGGTACTTTTTTAATCTGAAGTTCTAATCTGTTGAATTGGGTGAGAGGGGTCGGAGGGCAGGTAAGCCAGAAAGACACACAGAAATCTGGGCGAAAACGGATCAGCGAGCAGCCAACGGGATGTCGGGTTCGGTCTATGGATATTTCCACGACTCGTCTGACGGCTATATGTACGTCTACCAGCAAAAAACGCCATACTTGGACTAAGAGTTACCTCTAAGAGGGATACTAAGGTATGATTCGCCTGTTACACAATCATTGTGCCACATACAAATTTTGGCGGTCCGGCCAACATTAGGCCACGACCATGGTTCCCTATCACTTTTCAGAAACATTGTCGCATATACGTGGTTAACTCACAACGGAACGCCCGAAAGTATTGACGTTTCTCTTGCCAAACCTCACTGCGCAATGAACATTTGACCTACTGATGAACTTTTAACACCATTGCGTAATTGTTTTGGCTGTATCCAGGCCATTTGGTCACTACGTAAGACTTGACGAGGAAGTAAATTCCAACACGATAAGAACATTGGTGTTTTTCTGATTTTGACTGCTCAGCGAGGTCATAATTTATTGATGAACACAATCGCGCTATTGTTTGGGCTGTACCTGAGTTTATTGTGCACGTTCTTATCTAATCGACTCGACGAGGAAGTAAATTCCAACACGATAGGAATATTCGTGTTTTTTTAATATTTTTGACAACATCGCGAGACCATAATCTGAGGCCTTCTCTTCCACTACTACCGTTTTCTCCATGTTAGTCAAGAAGGCCTATATCCAGTTCAGTGTAGTGCCTTGAATTCCACATCATTCCAATTTGAAGATAGTTGTGCTATGAAGACTTTGTCAAAGGCTGTGAGATCAAGTATTACTACATCCACCTATCTTTTACTGTTCAGTGCGCTAGCTAATATGTAATAACCTGTTACTATACGCTGTGATTCTGTGGATCGATTGCTTGTAGTCCGTCAATATATTGTGACTTTCAAAGTGCCCCATGACTTGGCTATGGATAATGTGTTCGAGTAGTTTGCACGATGTACACGTCGGCGATTCAGGTCTGTAGTTGCCGGGGGCTGCTCAATCTCCCTTTAAACAATGGCGCATTTATTGGCAAGTGGTAAATGGTGGGTCATGATACCCCCGTTCCACTTGACGGCGCTCTTGCCGCGCTCTCTCTGCGACCTGAAATTGGACAGAGCGCGGAAATCTCTCCGGCGACATTTCTGCGCTCTCTGCGCGACCAAGAACTTAAATGTCAGCAACTTTTATGATCATTCCACGAATTACGGAAATAAAGAACGAATTTGTCACTTTTCGTATATATCGCGCTATACATCATCATCATAAGAAAGTTTTCTGTGTTTTATTGTGTTTTTAAGTCATTTTTGTACATCCTGTATCATATTCATATTATGAAATCAAGGCTGCAAGGCCCCCATTCCACTAGGACGGCGCTTTCACCGCGCTATATTTGCGACCGACAATTGGCTGGAGCGTGGAGAGACCGCCGAGAGATCGCCAAGGTTGCCTTACACTAGTAAATTACTGTTCAGATTGTTGTGCGCTCGCTGCGCGCTCTCACGGCGCTCCCTTTGCGCTCATTGTTGGATCGCAGTCCTCGGCGCTCTCAAGGGGATGGCATCTCACGGCACGGCTCATGGCGCTCATGGCGCTCTCAGCGCGTTCTCAGCGAGCTCCCATGGTGACCTCGGCGATCTCTCGGCGCTTTCTCCGGTGGGAGGGCCGTCCTAGTGGAATGGGGCCCTAAGCAGCCGTGCCGTGGTTGAAACTCAATAACGTAAAAACGTTGGCGTTTTTTTGTGAAAGGTAGCCTGCGCAGAGACATCTAACTCTATCGGTGAACATTTGATACCATTGCGTCATTGTTTTGGCTGTATTCAAACGAGACCAACTGTTTGACAGATTGTTGTATGAAGAGGAGCAATATGGCATAATTGCTCGCGGGTGAAGAGAGCAGGGAAGTTACGGACGCCCCCAAACACGAATGATCGCGCAACCGACGGGAGATGTCGGGTTCGGTCAATGGATATTTCCACGACTCGTGTGGGGATATATGTAAGTCTACCAGCTAAATGGTACATGGACCAAGAGTAGCCAGGATAGGAGGGATAAAAAGGTATGATTCGCCTGTTACACAATTATTGTGCCACATTTCTTGGCGGTCCGTCCAGCATTAGGCGACGTCTGTCCCAACGACTTTGTCAGAAGCTTTTCGTATATATGATTACCGCACAACCTAACGCCCTAAAGCATTGACGTTTCTCTCGCTTATCTGACTGCGCATTAAACTCTTGATCTCGGTGAACTTTTGTCACAATTGCATCATTGTTCTTGCTGAAACGAGGCCTACATCATTTGGTCATTACTTTAGGCTTGACGAGGAAGTAAATTCCAACATGATAAGAACATCGGTGTTTTTCCGATTTTGACTGCTCAGCGAGATCACAATCTATTGATGGACGTTTGACACAATCGCACCATTGTTTGGGCTGTATCAGTTTGGTCATAACAAATCGGATTGACGAGGAAGTAAATTCCAACATGATAAGAAAATCGACGGATTTTGTCGTCCCTGAGAAGAAAAAAAAAAAGAAAAAAATTCTCAACTTCGTGCTCTAATGCCGAGTTGTAACGCCTTCCTATTGAAGATAGACAGGGGTAAAGAAAAACGCGGGGGTCTTATCTGGACTAATGGGGCATAATTCAAACTTCTTGGCGTAACCATAAACTACAAATTTGAAATTTGTATAACCATAATTTTCATGTACGTTTATTTAACTTTTAAGTTAGGCCATAGCAAATACATTTTATGGATGACATCCTCCGGAGACTCCAAAATTAATGCGAGAGGGCGAAAAAAAACAAGGCAGGCCAAAAAAAACAAGATTCCTACATTTTCAGATTTTGAGATCGTAAACCTCGTTGAACAAGAATTTAGGTGGTAAAACATGATATCGTACCCAACAGGTCTTCTGTCGCTGTATTCAACAGTATTACCTGCCCTTGCAGATGTGTCTTTATTAAATAGAACAAAAAAGAGCTTGCTGTAACATCTTCAAGGTAGATACTACACTGGGTATTCATTTGTAATGGAACACCCTGGACTGTCAACACTTGCCATCAAACACGAGGAAATGCGCCTCAAGTTTGTTGGATCCCTGGTGGTCTCCGAGTTTAGAGACTGGCTACCAGGCAGAACACATGGCTCAATCACTGACAGAGTGACTCATAAACCGAACTGTCTGGAAGCCATACTCTACCTATATTGTGCCAACTGTTACAACACCGATTTGTCTCTGAAACAACTTTGAATAAAGAAGTGACTAAATAAAATTTTCAATTATTGTACAAATGGTTTTGATTCAGTGGCAACATCACATATAAAATGAATAAAATACAACATTGTATCAAAGTAAAAATAAAAGAAGAAATCAGAGCCTTGTCTTGCAGATGGACGTTCATGACATATTTGCCCTTTTTTGGCATGTTGACCACCGTCGCAGGGCAACAAAATTTCTTGTGTTTTTTTCAGAAATCAGGCGAAAATCAATGCGCGCGAGGATGTCATCCATAAAATTGACTTGCTGTGGCCTTATTATTATCATTATTAATACATAATAGTGAATTGGACTTGGCGGGGGATATTGATAGAAAAAACTTGGCATCAATAAAGGTGATGACTTACGGTGTATTACTTGAATACGACGGTGGTGTTTTTTCAGTTCATCTTGTAAGGAATAAATGAAATTGAGATTTCTTTAATTTTGTTAAACGAAACTTACCATTATTATTGATGTGTTTCATTGTCCGAGCCCCATCCAATGTGACAGGGTACTTTTTCAGGCGTAATTCTTTTTTGGAGTTTTGTTTACCTTTTTACTCACTGACAGACAGCTCTATTTTGGGTTTCTACGTTATTATATTTTAGCAGATTGGCGAAACATTTGGTATGGGGTAGCTTTTGCGCACTAGGAATGGGAAGGATTGTTCCAGATTAATCAATTGTTAATGGGGATAATTTTGATAGAGCTAATTCTTGCATTTCGGTCAAATTTGGAAAGCGTTTATCTTTGTACTAGGATTCTTTTGGTTAGAAGTAGTTTTGGAATAGTCCATTTTTGACTGATCGGTAGTGAAATATCCTACCTTTGCTCGCAAATATACCCAATACACCCCGCGTACCCAATATACCCCATACCAAATGCCAGTTGTTTCGACTGAAAATGGCAAACATAACCTTTAAACCATTTAAAGACATGCACCCAACAAAACAAAAGGGTATCTAGTAAGCACATGTTCCTAATCTCCCACGGAACAAATTTCAAGTAATTTGACTTTAACCGCACAATTTACATGTTCGAACATTCGCACTTGTGTTGTGAAAATAGCCACAAGTTACTAAGTTAGAAACAAGATCATTCTAATCATTCCGCAATACGGAGAAGAAAGGGTTGATGCTACATGTATCATAATTAATATTCTTATGAATACATCAGCTATGAGATCCCTACCTTCGCAGTCGTGAAGAAGACACCAATATTTCGGACTTCAGTGGTGGCCTCGTACCTGTACTGGTACTGTTTCCCCACCTCCAGACGAATAAGGTTCGGGCTGACTTGCAGTATGCACAATGACAGAAGAACTACGGCAGAACCCACAAGGTTCGCCATGATCGCCTTGTGCGCTAGCAGACAGATCTATATTCTGATCACCTTACGCAGAATGAGCCACCTTTGAGTCACACGTTTGGAGAAATTGGGGCCGTATTCAGTTAGGTTTGATATAAAGCAACAATTCATCGATCATTAACGAAGTAAAAGATCAAAGAGGGGCAAAGGCCCCTTGGTAACGACCAATGCCCTGCGTTCCCCGTAAAGTTAGTACACAAACCCACGTGGTATTGGATCAATCCCGAGCCGCTCTTATTGAGCATATGTAATGACGCCATTGATTGCTGCTACTTTACCCTGACAATTACTTCCTCAATCTGATAGGAGTTAAAATAACACTGCTCTGCCAATGAGTCGCGGCTCACATCGCGACGAGATTTCAGCGGCATAGCCTATCAAAAGGTGCAGCTACTCTCTAGTCAACATTCGGCGATGAAAAAAACGGTAAGTTTTATCTTGTTTGTGGGTTTGTTTCGCATAACCGGTAAAGCGCCTTTAGGCGTAACACACAAGTTTTGTACAAACTACGTAAGACATATACTACGATTCTACTGTGTTTGTCGTTGCGTGTCGGTTGTGTCAGGGTCGGGGTGGTTGGCACACGTCCTGGTAGTCCTTGGCTGGGAAGAGGATGGGAGGGATTTGTCTATGGGTCAGGTAGGTTGGGAAAATTTGAGTCTCAGCCATGCCACTTCTAACTTCGTCCCAAGCAGTTCTCAGCCGTTCACAACTCGTTCAAGACCTTTTGATGATTTCGCAAACTTTTATAACATTTTGAAACATTTGACTGGCTCAGCCGACAAGTAGCCAACCTCGAAGACCGACAGTAGCTGACTTTGAAGCAAGTTTAAACTGTAATTTACATCACAAGAAATGGGAAGTACCCAAATTTTTGACTGTGCAACTCCAGCCTTTGTCAAGGAATGAGAAATCCACCGCTTCCGTGACGTCATGTTATGCAGATAACAGTGAGCAGTGGATCATATCTTGCAGAAAGTTTGTGGCACACCACGTCTGTACATTTGAAGGATGGTTGCAATACCCAGATGTAGATTGTCTCTTTTATACATCTAGCAAAAATCCTGGTTCCGTGTCCGAGATTCTTACTTGTCGATGGTGTCGAGCTATATATAAAGTGTTTGTTAGCTTAGCCTTGACTAATTTTTCGGTCTCTCCAATATAATTATGTTTCATTGCATGGGCCCTTGATGTTCTGACCATGACAGTGGAAATGGTATATTGCTCCGTACTTATTCTCCTTTGGTGTTTTGTCATTGGGTGGTACTAATGACAAAGGGTTGTGGTTGGTCTAAAACCGGTCTTAATCCTTCTCTGTCCTTCTGCCCATTGATTCTCTATCCCTCTGCCCATTCTCTGTCCCTCTACCCTTTCTCTATCCCTCTGCCCTTTCTCTATCCCTCTGCCCTTTCTGTCCTTTTGTCCTTTCTCTATCCCTTTGCCCATTCTGCCCATTGGTAGAGAGATAGAGAAAGAGCAGAAGGATAGAGAATGGGCAGAGGGATAGAGAATCATTGGGCAGAAGGACAGAGAAAGGGCAGAAGGACATAGGGCAGAGGGATAGAGAATGGGCAGAGGGATAGAGAAAGGGCAGAAACGATAGATGATATAAGGTATTGATAGAAAATAGATTTGTAATGTATTTGGCAAGGTTGGAATACGGTCCGTATACGTAGGGAACGTGTTATTATCTACTAGAGCACTGGTGTAATGTTATGCATGTAATTGTAATATTATGCATGTACTAAGTGTAATATTATGCATGTACGTGAAACTCACTTGCATATATGTAAAGCGACGGTCACAACCCGCCGTACGTGCTTTTTGTCCGTACGTTTTTTTGGAGGCCACATCTACTGCGTTTTTTCTGAAAACGTAGGGTGACCAGCCGAGGGAGTGCGTCACTCGCACGGTTGCGCAAGGTGTACGTACGTGGTCTGCACGCCACGCCTGGCCGTGCGTGGTTGCGTGCATCGTTTGTTGCGCAAGTGGTAAGTGAGTTGTACGTGCTTACAACGTACGATCTCTGTGCGATTGCCACGTTACCGTGTACAGGCCGTACCTACACGTGCTGCTTACGTACGGTTTCTTTACTCCCTCGCACGTTGTAAGTGCGTGCACGTGCGATGAACTTTATCTCACTGTAAAGTCCCCCCTGTTATCTTCATAACTAGCCGCCCTGTCGTCTTCCGTGGCCCGTTTCTTTGGGTCTTGTCTGGTTGTCTTCTTCTGAGCCTTCCTGGGCATATTGGAGGAGCTCCGGAGACGAGTTGGCAGTCGTCCGTCAAGTTGTCTTTATATACTGTAGAAAATAGGTGCGTTGCACGTGCGTTGTACGTGCGGAGCACCTGGTATGGTGCACTTGTGTTCTGCGTAGTCATTGAGCAGGTCAACTGGGAAGTGCGGAGTAAGCACGGAACACGCAAGCACCGTGCGCGGCACGCACGTGCTTCGTGCGCTGTCCGTACAGCAATTGCCCATGAATTAGACTTACGGAGTCAGTGCGTTGTACGCTCATAGGCTGTACGGGGCACGCACGTCGCCCGTACTCGCACGTACGGGTGGTGAATCCGCAGACCGCACGCAGATAAAGTTTTACATGCACTTTAAGTTCTACGGCGTGTCTGCGTGCTCCCAAATCCGTAGGATTCCGTACGGAGGCGGTACTCACCACTTACGGATCCCCTACGTTGGCCGACGTTTTTGCACGTAGACAAGCACGCAGAATTACTAGAAGCACGTACGGCGAGTTGTGACCGTCGCTTAACGGGACAAATACTGCACTGTGCGCGCAGGCGAGGAAGCTTTCTTTGCGCGCAGGGAGGTCGCCGAGGAAGCTCTTTGCGTGCAGGCGAGGAAGCTCTTTGCACAGACGACGCAGGTATTCGCGCGCAGGCGAGGAAGCTCTTTGCACAGACGACGCAGGTGTTCGCGCAGACGACGCAGGCCTGTACCCTTGGTCCTTCGTATCATGACGTGTGGCAGCTGACGTCGCTCACGACTACTGACTCTCAACCATGGTCTCATGAAGTTTGGTAGTGATTTTTGATTAAGTGATTAAGTGTGACAGAGGCTCTTGGGCCTTCTTCTGACTCCAAACATTCCAGACGATGGAAGTGTTGGGTGTTAGGGAGTTTGTTGGTCTGTGTTAGGGAGTAAGTCTGTAAAGTTTTCAACTAGTCTTTACCGCTCATGCATGTGTGTCACCAGACTAAATCATTTGAATGTACAACTTGGGTTAACATGAACCACAACACTGTTTCCTGTGCCTATATACACCCATGCTATTTAGGAACCCTTGCTTTCCTTATCTCTATTCTCGATCTTTAAGATGATTTCCTTTGTATTTTCACTGTTTTACCATTGAATTCGCACATCGGTCCATATTATTAATACTTAAAGTAGCCTTGTGCCGTCCGTTTTGTAACGGGGCTCCTTTCACTCGCTACCACGAACAAAAACGGATGGCTCCCAGGCTACATATCAAGTGTAAAGGAAGCAAAATTCCAATCGTTTCAAGATGATTGGTATCAGAAGTGGGCGTTGTGATCGTGCATTATTTAAAACCATTGGCTTTTGTCACAGATAGCCTTCAGGACACCGATCGGCTCTGCAAATAGATCGATGCCGTACCAGCATACGACTTCATCCGGATCGCTTGCTTTGAGCACTACGTACTTGAAGAAATGGCAAGCTTATCCCCAACTTGAAAGTACCGCGTACGTGACGGCCGCTTTGTCTTGTTTACGGAAAGGTTAAATCCCAAATATACATTTCCTGATGGATGCCAAGGAGTTCGTTTACATTTCAGAAACAGAAGTTATAACTGTTTTCATTCGCCACCATTGGTTGTGGCACGCGGACAAATACAAATACATGCGATGTTCTGAGATGGTCCATTGAAAATAATACAAAGATATATTGCGTACTGCATTACAACGCTCTTTAAATGCATTAGATAAAACGCCAGAGAGTGTTGTTACATTAACAAATGTATCACGGTGACTGTGCTTTAATTACCCACAAAATCAATTACGGTCTGAGCCAATAGGAGGTGTACAGTCCGCATGCAGGATAGTTAGACATCGCTAAGTATGCAATTACCAATAAAAATGCACTGTTATAAGCTCTGTTACTTGCTTTAGTAGCTTTCAAAGCTACTAAAGCAAGTAACAGAGCTTATAACAGTGCATTTTTATTGTCTTGTGTGTCACTGAAATATAACGTTGACCGAAATATTAGCATTTGTTTTGCTGGATAGGTCTTTTAAAAGAATGCAACAAAACGACTTTGACCTTATCATCTTGTCTATCATTAATTACAACTCTATTACCTTTACATTGTACATATCGGTATCAAACGATTTATCGATCGGCTTCGCCTCGGTGCGTCGTGTGTTGGACGTTATTTAGAACCATTATAAACCAAATGTTATCAGTTGAGATACAGTCCTAACAATTACCTGGCGGTGTCAAAAGTTCACAAAGTACGACTTCACTGTTTACAGAAATGTCAACGTTGTTATCGTGCTAGAATTTAATTTCACTAGCAGCCAAACATCCTTAATAAGAGTTCCACGATCTCGTACATTCGCCAAATGATGTTAAACTTTAGGGATGACGAAAGGTTATCATTGATTTGCAATTAAACGCTTCATTTGTATAAATTATATCGGTTGATGATTTTCAGTCTCTACCCAAATATCACAAGTCGTGCAACGTTTAAAAGTCTTATCTTAACAAAGAAGGCAGTTTCAACATTTCCTTATCTATTCTGCACATGTTTTAAAGTGTGCGTAAAGAATGGATTTTGTGTAGTGTATGTCGAAGGATGTTCACCTTTACTTAACTTTCAAACGCCGTAAGCATATAAATTCCTGTCATTTACCACTATGATATTATACGTTTTCGCATTAATCATGCAAATTATGTCTTTATTTGTATAATTGGTATCTATGTTCATCGCCTTCTTAGTTACACATGCCACGTGTTTGAAAGCTAATATATAGTATTTTTTTAATGATTTGGCAAATTAACTCCTGATTTGCATAATTAGTATTTGATTAATTAAGCTACCTACATATAAAGTCAGCCAAACCCCCATGGCCAATGTCCAAATGTGGAAAAATAGTTAATTGTGTGCACGGTTGAATTTACACTTGTGGGGATGTGTAGAATTCGGTTTTCGGCCTATCCGTTCAATGTAGACACGTATTTTCACAAGACATATTTCCTGTTAAGGTAGTACAATTATAGAACAAGAAAAAATGTTTTACAAATGTTAAGATATTATTAAGTTCCTGCGTCATAACCAATATGAACTTGAAATTGAAACCTCTGATTGGTCTACGTCGTCTAGCTATGTGATAATACACTTTGTGATAATACACTTAGTTTCTTACATTAGCCAACTACTCCGGAACCAAAGAATAAGCCAGGCTATTCATATGTTCACTTCTGTTGTAAACAAGCTAACAACACTACTAACAAGGCAACAAGCCAAAACAGGATAAAGCACGTTATCAACCAATACTTTTGTCTCTTTCCAGGGGAAAATGTGCCTCTACCTTGTATTGGTCGCAGCGGCAATATGGGGAAAGTCATTTGGTCTTCCACCTGGTTTCCATGACAATTGCCCTTCCAACTGTAACCACGGCAGCTATCCAGTTTGTATGTGGTTGTATTTTTAACAAGTAAAATCTGGGATTTTATACCTCCGGGATTTTTATTGTATATTTTTATATGTTGTTTGTTAGAACTGTTATGTATAGTTGATGGTGTTAAATTTTATGTGTTAGATTTAGCATTCCAGGTTGTAACACAGGTCAACATTTTCATCTGCAGCTTATAACATGTACTCACGAACTTATGGAATTCTAGTTAATCTGCCGCGAGGTACTCGTAATGAAACTCAGGATGACAATCGGAACCATTACACCAGACGTTAAAAATAACGGATAGTGTTCGAAATACTTTCTGAGCCTGGTAGCACAGTGTGCTACCTAGGGCAAAAACTAGGTAGGGCATCAGAATTTTAGGTTGCCCCCACCCCCTTCCCGATTTGTCGAATTCTATGCACGTCACAATACCGTACATGTATTTCTCCAAATAAAGGACGCACTTTTATGACATTTCAACTCTCAAGTAGGAGCTTCGGGTCAAAGCCAAAGTCCGAGTGGGCAATTTATACGAAAAATCGCGACACAAGCCAGGCAGCCGGCCATGTACGCACCATAGTGACTGGGATCTGAAATGTTACATACGGGATGATTTCCCTTCAGCGGGAGTTTTGTTTTTTGTTTTGAAAAAGACGTTAAACCCACGCTATACAAGGGTTCACAAAAAGTTGTTGTAATGTATGAACGTATGCATTATGTTTGTATATTTGCATACATCTTACATATATTTATGAACTATATTTGCATATATGGGAAGATACCATGCTCCCGTAACCGTCTCGGCACACACTTCCGGGTTGAAAATTATGTGGAAAGACACCAAAAATCCGCAAAGAAATCTAAATATTTCCCCAAAGGTTCTTTGAATTGTGCATATTTTCACTAAATGTGGCTATGCAGCCGTGAAAAACAGCGTTTTAGCGCATATTTTCAAACAAAGAATTTATCGAAACCAGACACCCCTCTGTCAGACGCCTGAAAAAAATGGAACTGGTCCAGCCGTACATAAACAACAGCCAAGTAATTACCGCATGACCATTTTCAGGCAAAAGGGGGTGTCCAGGGGCTTCCAAAACGTTTCATTTCCACGCCCGAAAACACATATACAACGAAAAAAAGGAACGTGCCACATCTGCAGCCTAACAGCAAAACGTATACCGAGTCCCACAAAAATCCGTCCACCCCACCGCGAGATATAGCTGCGAACATGAAAATGACGAACAGTCGCCCTACCTTTCCGCGGAAGGATACCTCCTTCCCCGGAGGTAATGACAGCTTCTGATACCCTTAGCGCAGATTTTATGCATGACTCTGCAGCTCCTCTGTAAAAAAAAGAAATGTACCGAATGCCAATGTTTTGTCTATGTTTGCTACTTTACACAAACACAGACACACACAGACACACAGACACACACACAGACACACAGACACAGACACTCAGACAGACAGACACACACAGACACACACAGACACACACACACACATATATATATATACATAAACATACAAACGCACGAGCACACACGTGTTCACACACGTGTACACACACAGTCACACATACGTGCACACACACAAACACACATGCGCACACACAAATACACACATATCACACGTACACAAAAAATCATATACATACACACACAGACACACACATACATGCACACACACACAAATGCACACACATCACACACAAATACACAAATACGTGCGCATACACACACATAGACAAAAATAAACAAAACTGACTGCACATTCACGCACACACACATACATACATAAAAATATACAGCGACACAACCAGAGACTCATTTAAACCTACAAGCATATGTTTTTCATTTGATGTGTATTCATTCGTCTATTCAGCCTGTCCGTCAGGGTGTGGGAGTTGCAGAGGCGTGATGTTTTGCCATGATGATTGCCATTCAGACGGCAGTAATGCATTTTACGAATGCGCCTTTTGTACAAGTTGTCCAACAGGAAAATACCTATCAGGGGGAAGATGTTATGGTAAGTACTCTAAACTGCAATAAACTGCAAGCATATGACTTTTTATGCGTTTAGGGAAACAAGCATGGCGTTTCCTTTGTATTTGTCATTGAGGCCCCAACAAGAATTTTTTTTATGGATGACATCAGGGCGCATTGATTTTCGCCTGATTTGGAAAAAAAAACAAGAAATTTTGTTGCCCTCCGACAATGGTCAATATGCCGAAAATGGGCGAATATGTTGTAAACGTCTATCAGTTCTATCTCAAAATGCCCTATTTGCCTTTTAAAGTTGTTTCAGTGGATGCTGTAATAGTTGGTACAGTATAGATAGAGTACCATTAGATACCGGTAAACATATGTTGGATACTTTTTGATGAGGCAAGTCATGTAAGGTACCCTAGAGTTCAAATACCGATTCGTATTGGCTTCCGGACAGTTCAGTTTATATGAGTCACTCTGTCAGTGATTGAGCCCTGTGTTCTGGTAAGCAGTCTCTAAACTCAGAGACCATCAGGGATCCAGGCAAACTTGAAGCACAATTACGTCTATGAAGGAGTACAAAACACAATTGCTTGCGTTTGGTGTTGACAATCTTAGGTGTTCCATCGTATATGAATATCAAGTGTAATATACTGCTGCCCATGATGGTACTACAAGCTTTTTTCTACAATTGTTCTAGTTGATTAAGATGTATGTACATCTGGAAGGACAGGTGATACTGTTGAATACAGGAAAAAGACCTGTTAGGTGTGATATCACCCACATACATGTATGGGTGGGTAACGCATAGTGTAGCTAGAGATGGCTTCAGTCTGAATTCATCCATGGAAATTCACAACCTGTCTCAATGACTTCTTGTATTTTGTTAAGTCACTAGACAAAGAGTTAATCACCACCGCCCCTTTCAACTCGTTGGAATCACCAGTCTTAGGCTAGAAGTCGAGATGATTGGGGGTGGTTGTGGGTATGTCCAAAAGCATTTGGGGCTCAGTTGGGAAATGGTTGTGAAATGGTCGTCGCGAAAGATAGGCGTGGCCGAAAACTGATTAAGCTGCTCCCATCTCATCGCCGATGTTGTTTAGGTAGCGGTCGGGGGGCAAGATAGTGGGGAAGTCCTAAATGTAAGTAGGGGCTTAACGTATATTATGAAAGAGTCCACTCTTGAATGAGGACTAAATTGTTATTTTTTGGACCGAAATAAACCTAGGATGGTCCAGTTTGCAAAGGGGTGCCTCTGGAAGAGTCCATTGTTTCATTGTGCTTTTACGCCATCCAGGTCCAAAACAGGGTTTTCCATATCTAAAAATAGGGACATTTTTCAGTGTTCCATTTGTGCACAGGGTGATTATTTTTAACAGACCAACTTTGCTTGGGAAGGGATAGGGAGTAAAATATGCCATATTTACCTGCAAATGTCGCCTTTCTAGAATAAATTCATATGGTATTTGATACTGTTTAGCCCGTGGTTAAGTAGAACTTTGTAAGTGTACTTTAATTTCCATTTCTTCCTTAGACTGTCGCAGGGATGTCGCTAACTGTGAGGATTTCTCCTGTACAACCTCCACTAATTCCCGGTGTATACAATGTATGTACGACCGTGGTCCTGGCATTGAGGCCTACCAACTGTCGAGTAACGGAAGAACCTGCACAGGTACGTCGCAACCACTTTTGCTTTGATCCTGCCGACAAAGAGAAGTTAACAACTAACTTCAGCTCTGATAATTGCGATGGGTATGTTTCGGCCTCCACATTAGAAAGACCTAAAATCTACTAAGGCCATAGCAAATACATTTTATGGATGACATCCTCCGGAGACTCCAAAATTAATGCGAGAGGGCGAAAAAAAAACAAGGCAGGCCAAAAAAAACAAGATTCCTACATTTTCAGATTTTGAGATCGTAAACCTCGTTGAACAAGAATTTAGGCGGTAAAACATGATATCATACCCAACAGGTCTTCTGTCGCTGTATTCAACAGTATTACCTGTCCTTGCAGATGTGTCTTTATTAAATAGAACAAAAAAAGAGCTTGCTGTAACATCTTCAAGGTAGATACTACACTGGGTATTCATTTGTAATGGAACACCCTGGACTGTCAACACTTGCCATCAAACACGAGGAATTGCGCCTCAAGTTTGCTGGATCCCTGGTGGTCTCCGAGTTTAGAGACTGGCTACCAGGCAGAACACATGGCTCAATCACTGACAGAGTGACTCATAAACCGAACTGTCTGGAAGCCATACTCTACCTATATTGTGCCAACTGTTACAACACCGATTTGTCTCTGAAACAACTTTGAGTAAAGAAGTGAGTAAATAAAATTTTCAATTATTGTACAAATGGTTTTGATTCAGTGGCAACATCACATATAAAATGAATAAAATACAACATTGTATCAAAGTAAAAATAAAAGAAGAAATCAGAGCCTTGTCTTGCAGATGGACGTTCATGACATATTTGCCCTTTTTTGGCATGTTGACCACCGTCGCAGGGCAACAAAATTTCTTGTTTTTTTTTCTGAAATCAGGCGAAAATCAATGCGCGCGAGGATGTCATCCATAAAATTTACTTGCTGTGGCCTAATAAGAGGCGGCGACAGGAAATTTTGTTTTGGGGGGTGGGGGGAGGCTAAGATATTAATGACCAAATTTGCACCTTGCGGGCCGTAGGCTTCCAGTGCGACCAAACTAGGGGCGTTCAGTCCTTAGCAATCAGTATTGAATAAAAACGCTTAAATGAAAAAAAAAAAATGGGCCAAACAAAAAAAAGTTAAATTTTGACTTTATTGACATAGCAATGGTAACTAACTATCAAATTTTAAAAAAAAAGGAAAAAAAAGAAACAGCCCTGGATTCGATCTCTCAACCAATGGCGTAGTACAGTAAGCTAGCTGCGTAACCAACTGAGCTACGTTCAGTTGCACGTGTACTCAAGGCTATCTATAAACTATACAGTAGCTTACAGTACAATGTAAATTGCAACAGCCAATTTCAATCAGCAACAAGAATGAGGAATGCTGCGTGCCTATTGGTCTCTTCCTCTGCATACCATTGCTATGTCACCCAGGTCTCTGCCCTCGATGAACAAGACCTATGCTAAACAATGGCAATGGACAAAAACATAAATAAAACAATTTTAAAGCCTGTATCAAAAAAATTTTTAAAAAGTCCGAGGGTATTTCGTCACTCTACCTTCATGCCAAATTTCAGGTCATTTTGCCCAAAAAATGAAGAAATTGATTCCATTTTAAAAAATGGCAGGAGAAGAAGGAGAAGAAACATGAGTAAAAACAATATGGGTTTACCATTCTTGGTGAACCCATAATTACTAACTCGTCCTTCGAATGATGTTTTCATATGATCAAAAAGTATCATTATCAGCTTCACTTTTTTTAAAACACAACAACTGACGCAGAGCACCCTGATAATTAAACGTTTTACGCTTTAAACCTTGTGTCCATTATTCCAGAGCTGTGTTCGTGGCGACGCATCTTTTGCTACCCAGGAAGCTGTGGATCTTCCAACCGCCCGGGATCATGTAGATGCGCTACAAATTTTGGTGGTCAAAACTGTTTGACAAGTAAGTGTGTCACAGCATTGTCTTTTGTCAATGGACAGAGAAATTGACCAAGTATACGTAATCCACCACCAAGATAAAAGTTATATGTCCGTTGAGGTAGCTTAGCGACGGCTTAAGGTTTTATACAAAGACAACGTATAGAAAACACGTGTGCACACACATTTACATGTGCCAACACATACAAGAGCACGCGCACACATTGTTGGAACCCAAGTTTCTTGCGAAAGATCAAATCAAAACGGATTTCATAACACACAGCATGCAATAAGGCTATATATAATACGTTGTAAATAGAACGTCTGTTCAACTTAATATTGCGTAGACCGAGCAAGGGACATTGTCTTTAATTATGCCAAGCAAACGTGACTTTAAACAGTATATTTTTTATATCTTTTTTCAAGAAAGAGTCGCTGTTTCATAACATATCCTTCGTTTTAGTTTGGCACTTTATGTACTATTAGATATGTCTGATTTTATACATCAGTACGTGTCCCACCTAACATGCAATATTGCCTGGGGAAAATGAAACGGATTGAGAACGGCACCGAAAAGGACACAGTGGAGGCTGACTGCAGGGCGCCGACAGCTAGATCGACATCCTGGACAAACCTGAGGTTAACAGCATCAACTATGCAATTTGAGGTATTTCCGTTATCTCTGAACATCATTATGTTGTAATCTAATCTGTTGGACGGTTTTAAAAAAGTGGCATTCTGTTTACTCGTTCACTATCCTCTCGGAGTATCTCCCTCACTCTCTTTCTCTCTCTCCCTGTATGAGCGTGTATGTAGAGTAATATAGTAATATATGTTACTACTGACCTAGCGACCTATACTGATTTCTTCATATATATTTTCATAGATGATTTAATTTCACTGGAAATTGAATAAAAAGTTACTTAGTATTGTTTGGCTTCATATTGGTCTATGTCTTAGGCTTCCTTTTTGGATGGAGACTGTTGAGCGACCAAAATTGGATTTGTATTACGTACGGATGTATAGATTTGATATGATCCATGATGTAAGAGTGTGATTTGAAAGTCAACAAAACTTGCATAATACAAATATTCTTCTATATACATAAAATTTGTTTGACTACTAAGTACTAAGATTTCGGTCCGTCAGTGTTCGTCCAACGGTCTCCGCCTTAGTCTAAGATAAAAAAAATTGGTAGTTGTCAGATATGAAATTTTGTCTTGTACACTAGGCCGAATGGCACAGTTCGTTCATATCATCACTGACGGCATGGCCCCAACAGTACTACGTAACTACCTACCGGACAGGGGTGATTGGGGCTTCAGCGGACTGGCGAATGGAAAGAGGTGTTTAAATGTGCAGAAAAAATACGTTAAATGGTTCAGCTGACAATTTTTCTCGTAGTTAAACTACAATATGCAGTCCGGCATTTGGTCGTACGTACATTTCTTTCTATTTATCTATTTTGAATACATATGGGTTGTCCTGAGTCAAGGGTCCCCACAATATGTTAACAGAATACAAACTTGCTTACTCGAGGTCATGTATAATTGAATTGTAGAAATGAATTATAAACGTTTACTGAACAATGATAGTGACAAACCATAAATTATATTAAGAAGACAAAGTAAAACGCAAATCTTTCAAAACAATTCTAAAAATAAATGCTCTATGTATAGTGCAAATATTGTTGATTATGAATGTGTACAGCTGTGCATGCATGCATGTATACATGCATGTAGTTTGCTCGCAACCTGAATTTTTAACGGTTTGGATCTTGTTCGGACATCATTGTTCACACCTATAATATTTACCCTACCACGTACAATAGGTGGTACAACCATTCAGACGGGGACCATGACGTGCAAGTACACTGACCGTGACTCACCGAACACGTCCATGCAAGACTGTACTAAGAACGTGATGATTCCGGAGGAACCACAGCATGGTGACAGGTGGGTCATATCTATGGACACTTGTCATCTACTGCTCCTGTTTAAAGCCCTAACTGGTAATTCTATCGAAATTAAAACATAAGTTCAGTTTTTGGGGAAAAGAGCAACACTAGCAAAGGATGCCAATTTAAACATTTTAGTAATAATGTGCTTTCGTTGTACAGGGTGTACTTTACAACAAAATCTACGAACGGTGGGTTTGTGAGAATACGCAACTACGACTACTCGGGGTACAGAACCGACAAACACTACTACACTGGACGGGAGGTTTCTCACAGTGCACATTTCACGTTTGACTTCCACGATCCCTACCACTGTTCAGCTAGAGGACCCTGTACTGATGTCATGTTGGACAGAGGGCAAGCAATTACTAAAAACGTATGTTGATGTTATTTCCTTATGCTTGTAACATTTCACACATATTGTAGCCAGTATTGTAGGTTGAATTTCTCCCATGAATCAATATATCGAAAAAAAAATCCCACTTCATGATGGATTTTCCAACTTATAACAAAGGACGACAAAAATTGTCGGTCTATTCTATGTAAAACCGATACAATATTACCACATACAAAGACAAATATTTGATATGCTTTTATCATGCCCCGTTCATATATCTAATTATATATATGTTACGTTTGCCAATTTATATACAAATTTATGAACAAATTGTTTTACCAGCTATTAAAACATTATCATAATTAGAGTGTCTTCACTTTTATTCATAAAAGTACATTAGTTTCTTAGAATTGTTAGATATTAGCCATAGTTCAACTTCCACGTGTACAAGTTGCCATACATTGTAGCTGCTACAATTGTCGTGCAACAGAGTTCTACTGTAAATGTATATCATCTTTGTTATACCCAGGGTGACATCACCCTGCGTTGGTCCGGGTGGAGAGATGACGACTCGGGGATTGGGGAGTACGAGTACGAGGTATTTAAACTCCGGCCGTTCGGTGACCTGCTAGGAATGAGAGGACTGTCTCCTATGGCGGGACAGACAGGCACAGTTGGAGCAGCCGCAACACAAGCCAGCATTCACCTAACAGAACCAGGTGGATAATTAGCATCAAGAAAGTAAAGTCTATAATGATCATTTTATTATACATACGCGTGTTTTGTACTGTCTTTGTGCATTAAGAGAACAATGAGAACACTTGGCAGCTGTGAGCCATTGATTAGCCACTGACTTAGTAAACCTCTGTTGTGTACACATTCAGTGGCTATTGCTCACTATAGCAAATTATATACAAAAACATTACTTAACTCTTAAGTTAAAAACCTTTGTCTACTTCACCAGAGGCACACCATGCATAAAGTTTAATTTTTTACTTTTCTTCTATTAACAGAAACATACCATGGCCCCTAAAAGACTGTAATCCATTGAGAGCCAAAAGACCACGGAAGGACACCACAATACCGGATGTAACGTTACAGTGTATCATTTTTATCTTTGCTACAACTTGTAATTATTACGACATCTGGATGACAGGCGTTTACACTTCTCTACAGGGGTGTACAGTATAGTGCTGACTGTTGAAGACGGGTGTGGACCAAATGACGGGAACTTCGTCATCACACGTAGATTCCTCATCTATGACGACAACAGCACAGTTGAGGCTGACACATCCGGGCACCATCCCATGTGGGCGGAGTCAGCTTCTAACGTCACTGGAAGGGTGTGGCAAACCGACCTACAAGATGCCATGGGAAATGGACCACAGGTGATATATATTGTGTATAAGAAATAAAAAAATAATAATAAAAAAATATATGTTGTGTATAGTTTGAGGTTGTCAATTTTCGGCGCTTCATACCCTGTGGCGTCTACAGCATGTTGCTATGTCATATGATCTTCTCTTCAGGTGGCTGTTTTGTGGCCGGACCACTTCTGCAACCAACTACACAAACACAACAAGTTTCTAAACGCTATAGAGGAACACCCGTCGCCTATTCTGCCTGGTTACGAAGAACTGACTGGTAATTATTGACCATATTGTCCCTGCGTACAGAATTACCATCAAAGTGATGTCTGATGACGCAATTATCTCATTCTTTTAACCAAGGACCTCCTTGTTTTAACTGAATTCTATTGCTGAGAGATGGGGAGAAGTGACATCCTCTTTCCTGCTACATTTAAGTTATCGTTGAATCATTATCTATTGCAGAGACTTTCGAGGCTGAATTTTTCTCTTTCTTTAAGTATAAGGTTTACTGAACCATATATTGTCAGTTATAATGTTCTGCGACAACGTCTCCTTGCTTTTTATAAAAAAAAATGTTTGCAAGCATAACAATAGCGGGGCAGACTGACCGGTTTCAAAAATCGACTTTGCCAAACGATTGAAAATGACGCGGTCTTCATGGTAATGGACGGGTATTGGGCCATGAGCGGACCCAACTCCTGGAGGTTGCGGTGGTTTTAGCTAGGTGGTCCTCCTAGGCAGGTCGCTTAATGTTTGCGTCAATGAGGAAATTTTCTAGAGGAAAAGCGGCCAGGTCGTCTGCTTGAAGAGGTGGCCGCCTTGGCAGGTTTTACTGTATATGTCAAATAGACCAACTAATTGACTTCAACTGACATCAACACCACTGTATTCGCAGGCCAGCCCCCAGCTACCCGGTCCCGTGAGGCCATCCCGAACGTGAACACCATTATGCTGTTCCAGACAGACTGGGCTGTGGACCATCAGGGAGGGAGGAGTCTCAGCAGCCCGCCGGGAAACTGGCAAAACGTCACAGACATGACAGTAATTTAAGATCGTTGTTCAAATCTGTACACTGTAACTTTTGTTAGTATGATTTTCATCCCATTTCTATGAACGTTGCGCTCGATGAGACACCCCAACATGCGTGTTAGGATCATGTCCTAGACCTTCTTTCTGTAGACAGGTCATTAGACGTGCCCCCAGCACAGTTCGAAGGCGTTAAAAATGTACAGAAAACACGGTATGGCAGCAGTCCCGGGGTGCTATATGGAGTACCTAAGACGGCTGCCGTCATAGTGTGGTTTCTGTGCTTTTTTAACGCCTTCGAACTGTGCTGGGGGCAAGTTTACATTATCCCTGTAGACGTGCCTCCTGACATGACACGTCATGACATGATCATTAAGCAAACAACGATTAAAAAACAACTGTTCCTTCACGAAATACGCCGTGTTCAATTTATATAGTTTGTCGGTGGAGCATATTTAATGTTTATGTTGATCGAATTCGAAGTTACCGTAGTCTAAAAGTCTACTGTTTTGCGCGATGTTCTAATCGGATTGCAATTTCATCAGATTGGTAAGTGGTATATTTCTTACCCTGCAATTGTCGAGTGAACCTCTCAGAATACTATTTTTGTTCTTGGTCAGTTAATTCCATGGTTACAGATTGAATGCTAGTCACGTCAATCTTTCCAGTTACAAAGGCAAAGTCGTGACGTCCCTCGACAAGATGGAGACACGGTCCGCTTCTGGGTTCGTGCATTCGACGTCATGAGCAACTTTGTTGACGACTACGTCACCATTCACGTGGACTCGTCTCCCCCTGTCCTAGAGGACATATTTTTGTCACGAGGGGGAGTAGACACTTTGGCAGTACACCACTCACAAGATCTTTTTGAGATGACGTAAGATTTTGTTTCACAAATTAAAATCCAACCTATGATGGTATTGAATATGATATGTTAGCATATTGCGATTGTCTTATACACAACCAGGGATTCTTCCTACCTTGCTTTCTCAGAGCTTCTGACTGGAGTACCGCTTCCCGCCGCAACATGTAGCCGATGTAGGTGGCGCTTTTGCGGCGAGGTAGGAAGAATCCCTAGTTGTGTATAAGAAAACCTCAATATCCTAAGTTCTACCAACCTGATGACATTATTTTCGGATGATATGTTTGTGCTTACTCGTGAATTATTACCATAAACCATGTCTTTTGTTGTACAATGCTTAACTTAATTCCAACATCCGCCTTCATCAGGACAATTAATGGCGTCATCATTTGGCCTGATGGAGACGCCAGTGGTCGTTGGAAAGTTTATCTTTGTGTACCCTTTGTGTTGGAATAAAGTTTAACATTGTGCTATGATTACTTCCAACGCAGATGAATTTCCATGATAATGTCTTTTGTTGCTGCGTTCTAATGACAATGTAGCGTTATTTGACACTGGATAATCAGGCCACATTATGCCACTGCAGAGTCGTTTTTATCGCCTACGATGACCACAGCGGTCTGCACAACATCCACTGGGAGTTACACGACATGGCTGACCCGACTGTAGTCCATGGGGAGGGGCAGGTCGCTGTCAGGAGGCCTTCAGTGAGCAAAACCTATTTTCAAAGTTTATCAAGATTCAACACAATTTTCTTCAATCCATCGTCACGTAGCTTCCTATCAGTCTTTCATAAGATATGTGGCTTCATTGTATTTCTATGATGTACATAAGCCTTCAGACAATGTATGGTATGTATATTCAGTGCCGATATAACAATCGTTAGGGACACTAAAGTCTCTCTACCCAGGCTTCACTGCCAATGTGAATTGATCAATTGCTGACGTCATGTATCCGTAAAGTCTAGTGTGAACAAGGTCACGTGTCTGTAACCGTAACTCTTGCTAGTTTATGTTCGGAAAGCACGTCGGCAGAACGTACTGCGCCTGCGCAAAACCCTGATTTTTCACGTTTTTCGTTGGATGTTTGGTCAACGTTGCATCAAAATTTTGCCTGTTGCAGACGATATCTTTTCCTATACAACATCTGAAAACCACAGACAGGCTGTCAATCTTATATGCTCTAATACAACCTTATATGAGACGTTCTGCCAAAGTGCTATGCACAATACATTACGAGTTTCGCGCAGGTGCAGTACGTTCTGCCGACGTGCTTGTTCGGAAGTGGTTGGTCATTAATTATCCTGAAGAAGGCGACAGTGGTCGTTGAAAATCTGATCCCTGTGCACTCTTTGTAATGGAATAAAGTTTAACACTGTATTATGAATTTGTCTTACGTTCCCAGACTCTCTATCCCGAGTGTCCTCCTCCATTCTGCACCTGCATCCCCAAAGATGAAGAGTGTTACTTCCGTAACTACGAGTTTTCACCGGACAAAAACAAGATGAACATCTCAGAGGGGAACCATGATCACGACTATTACATCGTCATCACGATCACCAACAACGCCATGCTGCAAACACAAGGAAGGTTTCAGGTTTGTGGCCATAACGATAAAGGGTAGTGTTGCGCTTGGCAATATAACCCTTTTACTGTGAACATTCTGTTTACCATTGCTTCAATAATTAATTGTTTGTTTGTTAATAATGCTTAGATAAGACACACAATATGGGCATATTTTATTCAATTTTTTTTCAGATACCCGTTTAACAAGGTTCTTCATTCGCAACTAATTATACATGGCCAACGTCTTGGTGACGGTCTGTCACCTTCCTCAAGGCAATACTGACTGGTTCTACTTCGCACTACAGCTAGGTGTCGCTGCTGCAGTGCTAAGAATACGGTCCCGAACGTAGAGCAGCCACGTTTATGTACATAGCTATTGACAACCGACATTAATAAGGAAATGATTAATAATCAGTTACAGTTTATAAACTCCTTTGGTTATGAATATGAAGCTTGTTACCTCCGGGGAAGGAGGTATCCTTCCGCGGAAGGGTAGAGCGTCTGGTCGTCATTTTCATGTTCGCAGCTATATCTCGCGGTTGGGTGGACGGATTTTTGTGGGACTCGGTATACGTTTTGCTGTTAGGCTGCAGTTGTGGCACGTTCTTATTTTTTTCGTTGTATATGTGTTTTCGGGCGTGGAAATGAAACCTTTTGGAGGCCCCTGGACACCCCTTTTTGTCTGAAAATGGTTATGCGGTAATTACTTGCTGTTGTTAAGGTATTGCCGGGTGCGTCCATTTTTTATCAGGCGTCTGACAGAGGGGTGTGTGGTTGCGATAAAGGGAAATTTGGTTTTAGTCAGATCGTAGGCGCGGGACGGGTCGGAGATTAGTTGTTTCAGATGTAGGCGATCAGATGCAACTTGGCGCAGTTGACGGCCGTGGTTAGCTACTGTATTACACGTTATTTTTAACGTTTGATTTTACTGTTCTGGTTGTCATTCTGTGTCTCGTTCCGTGTTCCTTGCGGCTTTCATAAGTTTGTAGGTTTATGTTTTAAGTTGCAGATGAAAATGGGTTGGTGGTTTGTTGTTTCAAATGTTGTTTCAAACGAAAATCAAAATGGCGGCAGGGGACACACTGATGTTTTGAGGTCCCCACTTAACACCGCGAGTTTATTCTATCTGATATCCTGAGCCTCACTCTTGACCACCATGTCGACTAGTACGACAACCCGCGAGCTCAAGCGAGTCTCCGACCTCGTGGATGCACAGCTCCGATCAAGTTTTGATAAAATGAAAGAGGAATTCTTGGAAGCTGTCAAGCGAGATATTATCGACGCCATTAAAGCGGAGGTGAAAGCTGAGCTCGACGAACTGAAACTGTCTCTAAACTCCGAGCTGGATGGCTTGAAACGCACTATTGACGAGAGGGACAAAACGATCGAAAAGTTAAATGCTCGACTGGCTGAAGTTGAAGACCACGCCAACAGAAATGAACAGTACAGTCGAAAGCACTGCCTGATGGCGTTTGGCCTCCCCCCTCCCCCCTCAACTGAAAAGGGAAAACCAGAGAACTGTGCTAAGACCTTCATCGACTTCAGCAAGGAGTACATAGACGTCGACCTACAGCCTTCCGACATCGACATTGCACATCGAATCGGCAGACCAAGGGATGGAGCGCAGCCTATTATTGTGAAATTTGGAAACTACGCCAAAAGAAGTCAAGTTTACATGGCGAAGAAACAGCTCAAGGGAAAGAAAAATGCAATGAACAAGCCCTTTGTCATCCGTGAAAACCTGACAAAACGAAACCAGGAGCTGCTCAATGCTGTCAGGAAACTACCGCAAGTGAGCAACGCGTGGACCAGGGATGGTAAGATCTATGCCAAGGTCACCCGTGACGGCGGCACCCCTGAAGTACGCCGGTTTGACTCCGAAAATGACATTCGTCTTTTCGAGAATATGTCAGACTGATGCTTCTTGTCTGAAATCAAATGACTTCGTATATTTATGCAGGTATATATGCACCTTATTCCCATACTTACCTATGATCTTGCCTCTTCGTACATGACAACAAGATTAAAGGCACACCGATGTTGTTACCCAGGCTCTATCGTCTGATTATATTAATGTTTCCGCGGTGTAATGAGAGCCATTATATTATATTATATTAAGAAACACGTAAACTATATAATCAATGATAGCCTTATATGTTCGTTCATTTGTATACAGTAGATGTAGTGTAGCTCTTCTATAGAGTTGTAGTATTTATACATATGTAACGTTATCATGTAAACTTCATGTACTGCATTTAGCCCGCATGGGCATGAATGTGCAAATAAACATCATTGTCATTGTCATTGTCATTATGTTCCTTCTGATTGTTGATTATGTTTTGTTGTTTTATGTCTTGTTATACCTTTTCTCGATTTGTTTCCATTATTGTGATATTATGTTTGTAATTACTTTTGTTATTGTCCCTGTACACTGTAACTGGCGCACCAAAAAATGCATTAAAACTACCCACGCGTGCGTGACAGAGAGGCTCGTTCAATCCTACTCCAGTAAACCTAATGCCTGTCAATAACCGAAAATTTTTGTCCCTCTGTCACGCAAACGTGAGAAGTCTTCCCGCGAATGATTACATCAAAGTTCATGAACTTGAGACTATTGCTATTGAGGAGGGCTACGATGTCATTGCTCTCTCCGAGACGTGGTGCGACTCTACTATCCCAGATTCAGATATATCTCTGTCTTCGTATCAAATTCCAATGCGACGAGACAGAAATCGCCATGGTGGTGGGGTCGCACTGTATGTTTCCAATTCAGTACCGTGTATAAGGAGAACTGACCTGGAAAACGACGTGTCTGAAGTAATCTGGTGCGAGGTGGATGTTGGTAGTTTGAAAGTTTTTGTTTGTTGTTGTTATCGTCCACCAGGCCAGAATGCGGAAGAACGTGCCATATTTATGGAACACCTGCAACAATCTGTTGACCTAATTATGGCAAGTGGTCCACCTGAGAAAACGACAATTGTCTTGCTTGGCGATATGAATGTAAATTCAGACAATGCCGCTAGCATGATTGAAAAGTTTACATCTGATAACGATTTCGTACAGCTGATATCAGAGCCCACCCGCATCACTAACACTACGTCATCCTTGCTTGATCTCATCATCACAGACTCACCCAGCTTGTTCTTGGACTATGGGACAAACCCGCCTCTGTCAAATTGCGACCATTCACTCACGTACGGCAAAATGTCCCTAAAAGTCCCTCGAATAGCAGCTTACAAACGTACTGTTTATGATTTTGCCAAAGCAGATTATGATGGTCTGAACTCCAAACTTTTAGATATTGACTGGGGGTCTATCATTACTGAGAGTATTCCTAACATTGACAACGCAACTGAAATATTCATGGAAACTCTCTCAAGAACAATCAAGCTGTGTGTTCCCAGTAAAGAAGTCACTGTACGCCCAAGAGACCAACCATGGATGACGTGTGAAATAAGACGTTTGCTAAGGAAAAAGAGGCGATTATACCGCAAATACATAAGTACTAAAAATCCTGACCTATTCAATTCCTTTAAAATTACCCGGAACATGTGCACTAAACTAATAAGGAAGGCGAAATCCAACCATCGGCTTAGCCTCCGTCTTGGATTAGCAAACTCATCCTGTAACCCAAAACAATGGTGGTCCGTTTCTAAAGAAATTTTTATGGGTAAGATAGACCGCACACTACCACCTTTACTGGAAAATGGATGCGCTGTTACAGACGACAAGACAAAGGCTAACGTCTTTAATCGTTACTTCGCATCTCAAACGCAACTCAACACATCGGGCGCCTCTCTTCCCTTGTTTACACCTAGAACCGAGTCTGTAATAAATTCTGTTGTTTGCTCGCCCTCTGATGTCTATAAAGTTCTGTGTGATCTAAATGTTAATAAGGCCACTGGACCTGATGGCCTAGGAAACAGACTCTTAAGAAATGTTGCCCAGTCACTAGCTGACCCTCTGTCGGCACTTTTCAACGCTTCACTCCAGTACGGATGTTTTCCGCAATGCTGGAAATGTTCGAACGTATAGTACCCGTCCACAAGAAAGGTGACAGGCAGATTAAGGAAAACTACAGACCCATATCCCTCCTATGTTGTGTGTCAAAGGTCTTTGAAAGATTAGTCCACAAGCAACTCTCCTCATACTTCTACAGAAACAAGCTTCTTACTGATCGTAATGCCGGGTTTGCCTTGGGAGACTCCACCGTTAATTCCTTGACGTACCTAGTTCACAAAATTCATCAAGCACTCGACCAAGGCCTCGAAACCCGCGCAGTTTTCTTAGACATTTCAAAAGCATTTGATAAGGTTTGGCACAGGGGACTAATCTTTAAGCTACGTCAACTAGGAGTTACTGGGTCCCTCTTAGCATGGATTGAATCATACTTGAGTAATCGCATCCAACGAGTTGTTATAAATGGAGTGTGCTCTGATTGGCTACCCACAGATGCAGGTGTTCCACAAGGGTCGCTCCTCGGCCCATTGCTTTTCCTTGTATTCATTAATGATCTTGTTGACGACCTGTTAACCGACTCCCGCCTTTTTGCTGACGACACCGCATTGTTAGAGATAATTATGGACCCCGTTGACTCAGCAAACAGACTGAATCATGATCTCGGCGTGGTGTCAGACTGGTCAGACCAGTGGCTTGTAACTTTCAACCCTGGCAAAACTGAACTGATGACGTTCTCTTCTAAAAGAAGAAAGGTTCCACACCCTCCATTATACTTTAGAGGTGTTCAGCTGACTGAAGTTCCCTCCCACCAGCATCTTGGCGTACATCTTACTCAAAATTTATCATGGTCGCTCCACGTGTCAACTCTAGTGACGAAAGCAATGAAACGTGTAAACCTGCTGAAACGAATATCTAATTTTGTACCTCGGAAAACACTAGAAACCTTATTTAAAGCCATGATACGTCCTTTAATCGAGTACGCCAATGTTGCCTGGTGTGGTCTTCTTAAGAAGGATTCAGACCTTCTCGAGTCTGTTCAGGTGTCCGCTGCCCGGGTTTGCACAGGCGCAATGAGAGGGACGAACCACCATCGCATCCTATGCGATGTCGGCTGGGATTCACTTGCGAATAGACGTGAAAAGCACAAACTTGTTCACTTCTATAAAATGGCCAAAGGACTAGCTCCCAAATATCTTCAAGATCTGGTTCCCCCACTCATCCGTGATTCCACCCCTTATAGCCTGCGGGCCAACTTAGATTATCTCCCCTTTGCCCTCAAAACTGAAAAGTTCAAAAGATCCTTTCTGCCTTCTGTCATTCTCTCTTGGAATCGACTACCTAGGACTGCCAAATTATCCCTCACCATTCGTTCATTCAAAAATGAACTAGACTCTTGCTTTGACAGCGTGCCCAAACATCCCCACTACTCACACGGACACGGACACTATGCAATCCATCTAACCAGACTCAGACTCGACTTCAGCCAGCTGAACTCCCACCTGTTCATGCACCACTGTATCACTAGTCCTGAGTGCAAATGTGGTTATCCTAACGAGACACCGGAACACTATCTGTTGCACTGCTCACTTTACAATACTGCAAGGACTCTAATGTTATCATCCATATCCGGTCTACACCTTGACAACATATTCCCCCTTGGCCTACACAATTCAAACGACAACACATTATGTACATTACTTCTTACCGGTAGCCCTTCCCTCCCCTACTCTACTAATTGCTGTATTTTCGACATTGTTTTCAAGTTCATTTCCCAGTCTAGAAGATTTAATTCATCAGATTAACGTAATTTATTTTATGTTTATGTGCGCCAGCCTCTTTCATTTTATGATCATTGTATATTTTGTATTTGTTTTACTCTGTATTTTGTATGTTTCTTGTTGAGCAGAGGGCTATATAAGCACGAATGTGCTTGCTACCGAATGCTCGGTAATCTATGTGAATAAAAAAAAAAAAAAATGTTAGTTTTTGACACTATCGTGCGGAGCTGTCAGAAGTGTGGACTACATGTATTTAACGTTATTTTTAATGGTTGCGTTGTATTGTTAGTAGTTATCGAATATAGCGCATTCTGTAACCGAATGTTGTTTTAATTGTTTTGTATGTAATGTGGTTTGGTTTTTGTTTATTAAAGTTATGCTATACATTTTTATTTTTCGTGTTTAAAAAGGGTTTAGGTAGGTATAGTATTCCGTTAGTCTTTTATCGCGGTATGATGTGAGTTGAATGTTATAGACAGTCATCTGTTATATGTACACCATCATGACCGTTATATACACAACATCGTCAGTTTAGATGTAATTAGCCGTCAGTCAGCTTAGATGTAATTAGCCGTCAGTCAGCTTAGATGTAATTAGCAGTCAGTCTAGCGTCAGTCGGACGTTGCCAGTTATAGCAACAACTGTAACATAACACCGCCGTCAGACGGAGGTTTTGTGGCCATCAGTTACAAGGTTTACAACGATATGGCCTTTAAAGTTTATAGCTAGTTTTTCAAATTTAAGACAGATACCGCATATGTTGTTAACATAAGTAATATCGCTATAGTGGATTAGGCATAGTTTAGACCGTCACGTTATTAAGTATAGGTTAGAAGAAAATTATGTTCGTTGATGAAGGACGCATAACATAACAAGCTACTCACACTACAAAATAACACAAACCGATCAACAGTTATGTTCCATATCTCACCATGCTACATCAGAAACTCTTGCATTTACTACCAGTTACAATGCCAACGCCCAACCATTACCCGACACACCTTTCACTAACACCATCAACTATATATAACAAACAACATATACAAAAAGAAATTACAACAAACCCGGAGGTACAAAATCGCCGATTTTACTTGTTACACAGTAATAATAAAGTTTATTGCAAGTTCCTTTCCGAAGGCTAATCTAGATAATGAAAGATAATTGTCTGAAACTATGTCTGAACACAGACATTTCCCAAACTGATGAAGCTCTTCACGGATTTCACAGATAACTGTTGACACCAGCCCACCTCTGCCCGGTCACGTCCATGACAGCCTGCCGGCGGAAATGGACCTGGACTTCCAGCAGGACAGCATCATACAGGCATCATGGGAAGGGTTCTTTGACAGGGAAAGCGGCGTCATGTTCTACATGTACGGTTTCGCCGAGGACTGCCTGACGCTGGAAAATGTGACTGACTTCGGGAATAGTTTTCAGGTGAGAACGCATTTAAGGAATTCATTAATAAGGGAAGAAACATAATTCCGTGTGACATTATATATAATTATGGGAACATATATTCTCAATCACTGCCGGTTGTCTGGCTATCGAAAATCATGTTGGTTACGCATGCACGTTCGATCAACATGATCATTATAGTAATCGGCTCCCATCGATTAATTAAAACACATTGTTTTCTAAGTTTTCTAATCATATGAAAGAAAATTGGACCGAGGTGGTAATGTAATGGGTTAAATCTTTTGACATTCCTGCCATTTTTCTCCACATGTAGGTAGTGAACACCACGTCAACGCACGCTGAATGGAAAGCGACACACCCAGGTCTGTATCACTGCACGGTTATTGCCTTAAACCGTGCGCTGGAACCGTCCGAACCTGTCTGTTCCGACGGTGTAACCATAGACGTGACAACGCCGGTCATAGCAGACCTGGTGGTGGACAATCTACACTACACACCGGGACTGGTCAGAGGCAAGGACGGCGAAGTTTGGCTGATCGACAGCACTGGCTTCAGACAACCAATCGTCGAACCGTCTCCAACGTGCAGGTACAGAAATAGGCTCATAAAAACAGTACTTAAGATGAGAAGTTTATTGCAAACACATGCCCGAGGGCTAATTGCAAGTACAAACAAATAACAACAAGCAACATGAAAAAGAAGATACAATGGTATGAGAGACTGCGTGATATTGCATTCTACAACATACGTGGTACTAATTTGGTTGGATTTGACTTCTTCTTTTCAGGCAGTGGGAGACGAATTTACCCACTTCGTCTATAATATGTGGGTTCTTTGATTTTAGTAGGAAAATTGTTTTCTTTTGCTGAGGAATAGTGGGAAAGTAAGGGTGCATTTTGGACACGATGGTAAATAATTGGTTTCTGATATCATTATAAAATGTACAATTAGACATGAAATGATGTTCGTCTTCCATTGCGTTTGAGGAACAGTATTTACAAATCCTTTCCAACACGGTTAGTTTCATATATCGCCCTTTTTCGATTTCCAAGGGGTGGGCACTAATTCTAATCTTACTGATAGCGGAGCGCTGCTCGTAGTTACAATGTTCGAGATACTTAAGATATAAGAAACACATTTTCAAGACACAGTGTTGATCAACTTTCTATTTTCCATAAGGAATGTTTCTCTGGAATTGGATGACGTCAACTTATGGCCAGCTCTAAATGTACTGGCCAACGGAACAGAACATCCGGGTTATTCAGATAGTGACTGTCTTACAACTGGCCCCTTTTCCGGCAACGCCTACATATCAAGGGAGAACATGGTATAGTACACTCTTCCTGTTTTTGATTGTATGTCATATCTTTAAGAGACATCAAAACCTTGGAAGAACGCGTACCCAACAGTTTCGACGACGATCGAATTTAACTTTGTGCTTTTTTTTTCTTTCATTTTTCTAACCAGTTGTCACTACGATGGACTGGTGAAGACCCTGAAAGTGAAATATACGACTTCGAAGTTGGGCTTAGCAGCACATTGTCTCCTGATCTCCCCGACATAATGCGGTTCACATCAACTAACGCACACTCCCACTTCACCACGTACCACCCAAACTTGGATGAAGGAAAACAGTTTTACTTAGTCCTGAAGGCTATCAACAGGGCACAGATGTCTACAACTAAGGTAGGCTTTGTTAATGTATACATACATATGGTATAGGTATCTTGATTATCTTCGGAATTGTGACTAAATAGCTAATTGACTTCCTCGCCTTCTTCTCACAGGTCTTGGGACCTTTCATCGTTGACGTCACCCCACCAGCGTTCTCAAGCTTTATCAAGGTAACGATGGAGGAAAAGAACAGGACTCAGTCCTTGGTTGCAAGATGGGATTCTAGACCGACATCGGTCCACGATATCGACAATATAGGAAGGCTTTACAAGTTCGAGTACTCTGTTGGTAAGTGTTCGTGGTGTTGTTGTTAGCTGACTCATAATGCACTTTTGGTATGTTTGCAGTGATTTCATTGAATGCATCAATGTAAATCCAAATGTGATTTTATTGAATGTATCAATATGAATGCAGTCTGTCAGATTGCATATCATCATAAAGTATTCACTTCTTTGTCCAGGTCATCACCCAGGAACGGCCGAAGTCCTTGATTTTGCGCCATTGCCGGCTGATGACAGGTTTTGTAACATCACGTCTCCACCGACGTGTGTGGCCATCCCCCTGTCAGCCCTGGACTGGCATCTTCACGGTCAGCACACGTACTACGTGTCCATCCGGGTGGAGAATGCGGCTGGACTCAGCACTGTGACGACTTCAGAGCCGTACGTGCATGTCGTGGGCCTTCCGTCACGGGGACTCGTCATGGAACTTGATCCAGCAGGAGCAGAACCTTCTATCTTTGGGGTAAGCCAGCGCTATTGTTTGGTAATTACCATCCACGTGTATTTTTACCTCCATGAAATGTCATGGAGGTTATATTTTCAGTTGCGTTTGTCATTCTGTCTGTCATTCTGTTGGTCAACAAGATAACTCAAGAACGGCTGGATGGATTGGTTTCATACTTGTTGCGTTGGAAGGGTCTGACGAAAACTGGAAATGATGAGATTTTGGGCCCCCTAGTGGCTTACCTTGGTACTGCAGCAGAACTTCCGGTTTTGATATCTCCGATCTGGACATGCTAGGGTCATGAATTTTGGATGGTAGGTAGCTCCTGTGCTCGGGAAGAAGTCATGTGAGTTTGGGACCCCTAGCGGCTTGTCCTGGAACTGCAGGACGGTTTGTTTACAAATCTTCGAGAGAGGATAACTAAACAACTGATTGACAGATTGTCGTGATTCTTGGTATGTAGGTAGCTTAAGTGATGCTTGACATAATAAAATTACAATTATGCAAATCAGGATCTAATTTGCATGGTTCATGAGAAAATTCTATGAATCTGCTGTGTTCAATTATAGGGCTATGAAACACTTGTGACATATGTAATTGAGAACGACAGAAACATTGGCAGATATGCATTATGTAAATGAAAACCTAATTTGCATAATTAATGGAAAAGTGCTACAATTTTATAGTGGTAACTGCTGGGGGTTTAATACTTGTCGTATTTGGAAGTTCAGTGAAGGTGAACATCACTAAACATAATTTATTCAAATCAGGACCTCATTTGCATAATTCATGAGGAAATGCTAGAATAGCTTTATTTCTTAAGATAAGTGTCATTGGGTGGAGGATATGATCAACTGATATAATTCATGCAAATGAGGCTCTTATAATTTGCATAATCACCGTGAAAAATGTATACATGTAATTAGTTACATTGAACGGTTAACATGATTTGGCGAAGGTATAAGGTCGTGGAACTCTTGTTGTGTATGAAACCTGAAAATTAGGGTACAATTTGCATATAACAAACAATACCATACCTTGTTTATTCCAAATGATAAGGATTTCAGCAGTGTGTCACATGTTACTAGGTAGGGGTCATGTGAATACTTTGCATAAAGATTTTGCTAATGAGCAGGATTGTAAAATGCAAGCCATTTACAGGTGGCCATCACCATTTAATGGAGGTATGAGGTCGCCGAACTCTAGTTAAGTAAATTACTTTTGGCACCACCACAATTTCTTCACCGACGTCACGGCTGCTTATTTAATTACGGTTAGTTCTTTCAGTACTTCCCCCTTGTGATTGGTGAACTTGATTGTGGTTGTACATATGATAAAAGAACTTAACGTGTAAATGACTTACCAACCTAAAGAAACTATTCACTGAACTATGCACGTTTTCATTAACTTCTTGTTTGTCGCACCAGAAGGAGTTACCCGTCCGTTTGGTATGTCAGAATCTGAACAAACTTTATTCTCGGGTTTCAGCGTCCTGCTGATATAGATATCCAAAGCAGCACGGACACCATCAGCTGTGAATGGCTGGGATTTTCACATCCACGTCAGGAAGTCACCTATCAATTGGGCATTGGAACAGAGCCTGGGCTGACGGACGTCACTCCATTCACTTACGTAGGACACAACACCAGCTTTACAGCCCACAACCTGCATCTGGAAGCCTTTCAGGTGAGACTCGTCTACAGCTTGAAATTCATTAGAGGCGTGAATACATATTGCTATATATTTCCTTTGCATGTGGTCGTAATTGTTTTTCATATTTTCAGGCCTATTACGTCACTGTCGTGGCTGGTACGGAATCCGGAAATATCTCTGTGACGTCAGACGGTGTTGTAGTCTTACGAGATGATGACATTATCAACGGGACAGAGGTCTTTGATGGCCTTGGCTGCATTATGGGTATGGATCGTATAGTGGTTTACATGCATGTATAAGTAAACATTGGTATGAATTGATATTGACATTGGAGTTACAGCATAGAGGCAAATACATGCATTGAGATATTTTGTTATTTTCTGACATTTATTTGTTTGGAATGTGAACAAACTAGACGTACCATTTGCATACTTTTCAGACACGAACAGGACTTTCTTCCATCACTCCAATCTCAGCCATCTTACCTGTTCAGAAAACAAGGATGTCCAGATTTCTACAACAACAGTCGAGGCCCGGTGGACTATTCCTGACTCCGTGAAGACGTTCGTGAGCCGGGTGGAATGGGCCGTGGAAAGGGAAATTATTCTCAATGGGTAAGTCGAATCATTGGCCCGTCAATGGAAAAATCAGACGAGTGTGATCTACATTTGCACCGTATGCGTACACAGCACCGACAAGTCTGTTGGAAAAGACGCAATTATGTTTACAGAAGGAAAACATATTGTTTTTGCCCTGTTTCTTTTTTTCTTCTTCTTCTCTTAATCTCCAAACAAATAAAGTCAATGACCTGGACCAGACGTCTGTCACTATGGTAACTGGTGCTGCAGCAGACACCCTATGGTGTTGGCTTACACAAAGTAGTAGTTTGTTAGGCTAGACCATGTGACAGTAAACATTATGCATTTGCTTTTCAAATAAATATAACCTTTCTAGTTGTATTTGTTTTTTACTACTTTCCCAGAGTGCCTTCATGGACACGAATCACAGAATTCAGAAACATGCGGATGTCCAGCCATGGCACCTGGGCAGGGCTGTCCCTTCTCAACACTCATCGGTACCGATCTGTGATCAAGCTGTGCCACCCATCCGGATGTTTCCAGGTATCCATTTCATACAACTTTATTGAATCTAGAAGACACGCCACCTACGTTACCAAACAAGTGTACTTATGAATTACTAAGCGTAAAACGCATGTTCTAAAGGGGAATTATGTAACATTTTTGTACCAAAAATTGAAATATTTTAACTGAAAAATCTTTCACTTTTCAAGATACTTCTGCAATTATCTCACAATTCTCTATTAGTTGGCGCTAAAACAGGCCACACGAGAGAACTCAGTTTATGGCACCACCACAAACTACCAGAATGTAAACAAACATGCATGGCTGACAGCTGTGTTTTCAATTTTTCAGCACACTCGTAAGACCTCAGATTTGGGCACCTCCACTTCCTGAATGGCGCTTATTTGCAATGGAATCAACGGTTGATTCAACTTTCATTTTAAAGAAATGACCAGAAAATTGACTTTTCTATCGTCCTAATGTTACATAATGCAGCTTTAAGTGATGTCACTAAATGATTACTGTTTCCATATGGAATTCTTTCAGCCCGCACATAGTGATGGGTTCACAGTCGTCCACAACCCACCGACTCCGGGACAGATCACCTCCATCGGTTACAACAGGACGTCAAGGGTGTTAACGTTCACCTGGCAGCAGTTTGGTCATGCGGACACAACCCAGGCAAACTTTGAAGGTCCATTCGTACACTATGAGTGGACCTTAGCCACAGAGATGTCCTCAAGGGGTTCTGCCTATGGTGACATCATTTTACCATGGCAACCGATCCAGACGAAAATGGTGACTACAGGCCAAGTATGTAGAGTTCATGCTAGTCTTTAGACATAGAGTAGAAGGGTCCCACAAACAGATCATAACGTTGTAAGCTACCCTGGAAGGAGAGTGACATTTATTTTTCCACGGGTCATACTTGTGTCAACTCCGACTGCTAATATAATATGTAATAAACAGTCAAACCTGCTCAAGCCGGTCACCCAGGGGACCGAAGAAAGGTGGCCGCGTTGGACAGGTGACCTGCTTGAAGAGGGTCGATTCTCCCGACTCACAACATGACTGAGACTTACTTTAATGGTCTCCGATTCGAGGGGTTTCAATGTCAAATACTGCAGGTATCTTTAGATTCCCGGGGCCTAAACTTCACATTTTCTGGCAAATGAAGCATTGTATCCAAATTCGAGATTCATCAAGTTCAATTACGTACTGTACTTTAATTTTCTGAGTACGCACTGTGGTATCAACATTTTCGAGCGCTTTGACACGCTACCGATCTGATACCGGTTGTAAGCCCCTTGTGAGTGTATTCACGGTTTAATCGATTTCTATCTACGGTGTAGAGTGCAGTGCATCGACACCACGGATGATACAAACTGTAGTACAGTAACTTTAATCGTTCCAAAACACGACTTAACCCTACCGTTTTAATTTTGTCGAGAACAATTACAGCGCGCTGAAATTCCCACCCATATCACGTAGTAGACTGCTCCAAAATGACCCATAGGTGGCCATCTTTGTCCTTAGACGAAAACATCGCCCGGCAGTAGAAACCCAAGACAAACTGGTCGGTTTGAGAATCGATGTCGCCACTGATTGAGAAATTTAAAGAATTCTGACCCCGTCGACCGACCGCCATGGGAAGGGATCGGGTCATGGGCGGACCCAATTCGTGGTGACCGCGGCCGCGTTGGCCAGGTGACCGCCCTGGGCAAGTCGCTTAATGCTTGCGCCAATGGGGAAAATTATCGGGACCGAGAAAAAGCGGCCGCGATGGCCAGGTGACCGGCTAGAAGAGTTGACCGCCAAGGCAGGTTTGACTGTAATGTGAAATGAAGCTCATTAACTTAATTCTGAATTCTAAATATGTGGCAAACATTTGTTTCTAGAATACATAGCCATGTAGCAAACATGTCTAAAACTGACATTTATTTTGCCTGTCTTTCCAGCTGACCCACGAGGTAACATTAGATGATGGTTTAGACTTCACCCATTGCCTCCGCATGCTCATCCGAGGGTCCAACAGGGCGGGGCTGTACTCGACCTCCGCCCGGGATGTGCTGGACTGTGACGCGTACGACCCGGTTCTCATCATTCCACCCACAGTCATCGATGCAGTAGGAAACCCCGAATCAACACATATGAGTGTAAGGTGAGTACACAAAACAGTGCCATTACGCTATACCCCCGTTGCCATGTCTCACTTATCTGTTTGTATTACATGTACCTTATTAGTTTTAAGGAGAGATAGAAACTTAGATTAGTACAAGTAGAACTTTATTTTAGCACATGGTTCTATACCATTCTTCAATACATGTTGTACTCAACAACCTCCCGCCCACACACGTATGTTTTAAACATTTTGAAACATTCGGCTGGCACAGCCGAACAGTAGCCAACCTGGCCGAAAACCAGCCGACCTTGCTCACGACCTACTTCTAACCAAAGTTGGGGTGAGTTAGGCTAGAGTTCCGTAGGCCATATTCGGCTATGTGTGATAGGGGCTTTAACTACGAAGCCTGTCGATAGTTTATTTGTTTGATGAAAAATCACACAGAGTGTGATGAAATATCCACTTTTGTTAACATGTAGTGATGTGCATCTCGGACAAAATGAGAAGTGGCCGCTACCCGACCAGGAGTTCACGTCCGCCCGTGACAAACTGTCGGCAGTCTGGCCGACCCTGCGACACGGGCACTACAGGTGGAAGGTTGTTTCTGACGAATCCATTCAAAACTGGGCTTATGTCACTTCCCGTGATTCCCTACGGTACTCTGATTATGACTGCAGCGCCCCGCAGGTTTTGGCTTGCGGAGAAACTGAGGTAAGGGTTTATATCGCGATGACTGGAATGGAATAGGCTCGGAGAACATATTAGCAGGGAAAGCTCTTACAGTGTCACATTTGTGGTCTGCAACTATTGTCATAATCTTTCACCTGTTATCTAACATTTCTATAGCAAATAAATATTTAGAAGTTAAGTAAAGTTAAACATTAGGTATAGATCATGCAAATCAGGGCTCATTTACATAATTCATGAGAACATGCTACAATAGCCTTCTTTGCTAAGATGAGACATTCATACTTTGATCTTCGCTTCTATAAATCAAGGTCCTTTTGATGGATTTGTCTGAAAGTTGGAATGTTGGTAGTCAAAGAGGGTACCAAATACCTTATTCACACTGCATAATTACTTTAAGGAGGATTGTGTTTCACTGACTTGTTTACATTATCATTCTCTCTCTTATTCCAGGAAAACTTTGTTAACGTCCCAGACATGGAGTTGCTACACGGAAGGAGATACCACACCTGTGTTCACGCAAACGCGACAGTTCTGCACTTCGAGCTATTCGACCAGACCCTGGATGAGGTAGATTCCTGTTCCAACGGTATCACCGTGGATCTTACCCCTCCACTTCCGGGTCAAGTATGGGTCAACTACAAGGACATGCAGTTCCAGGTGATATGTGGTGACTCAATTGTTTCACATATGCACTACCAACGTTAGCCAACCAAAGAATAAATACGATGTACATACTGATCGTAGCACATAAGAAAACTTTAGGAATTCGATGCTGATACTGACATCAACTCCGCTCGATCATGTTAAACCCAAGTATCTCTACCACAAACATGACAAGAACATTTTTTGTTTCCCTGCAGACGTCAACCTCAGAGATGATAGTCTACTGGAACGCGTTTCGTGACGTAGAGGAGCACGGCATGTCGTCTCATCATAGCGGTATTCACAAGTATGAAGTTGCTATTGGTAAGTACTCATTGTTCAGGCATACGGTAAAGGAAGTTCCATAGCTTTTTTGAGGCCGTAGGGGGTGTTACTCCACTTTGTCTAGGGCACGGTATTGGAAGGCGGAGGACATCCCTCTCCTACCGCCGTTTACCTCCCTAACCGAAGTCAGGTACCCTTGTCATACCTGCGTGAAGTGAGGAAAGTCATGCAAATTTAAATTGCCTTTTTCTCAAAGACACAACATCTTGCCGGGAATGCCAGGAATCGATCTCGTGACCGCTAGCCTATCCACTCGGTCATTAAAGTCTTATTATCATATAGCCGGGTAGCGTTGACCAATCAGAGGTCCCCGTTTGCCATTGTTTATGACACCATAACACACCCACGCAGAGGTTATTAAAATCCAACGAACACCCGAACCAATCAGCGTCGACCTATATTACTGCCGGGGACGTCTCTGACCAATCAGCGTCGACCGATGGCCGCCGGTGACCTAGTTCTGTTCCAATGACGTCAGGTCGAACGGGATTCGGGTTCGACAACAAAATCTGTCTATTAGGACATTTTTAAAGTTTGCCCGTCATCTTTGTGTAAAGAGCACGTCGTAATGGATGTGCAATTTAACTATTAAGCAGAAGATTTGAACTCGATACTGGCTGCGTGGTCGCCCGGAACATTCGGCTGCACCAGAGGAAGAAGAAAGAGAGGTAACGTACTTGTTTGAATGGACAGCTGGAGGAAGCGCGAATAAAAAAACAACAGCAAAGGTTTGGATTGGCTATATAATAATAACGTTAATGCCCCGCTTTCCTTCGGTGTATACGGCGTCATAATTCATGGTCGGTTCCTATGACCACCTCATAAACGACCTCGTCCTTCGGACTCGGTCGTTCATTCGGTGGTCATAGGAACCAACCATGAATTATGACGCCGTATACACCTCAGGGCGGGGCATTAACCCTATAATCATATATATAACTTAATCCAAGGGTTTGCCACTAGTTAGGTTGAATTCGTTGTGCCGATATTAATTCAGAGAGAAGCGAAATTAATACAAATATATTTTCTTGACAGGTACCAGTCCAAATGGTATCGATGTTCAGGACTTCATGGATGTTGGCGTTACAAACATGGCAACAGTCCATGACCTCCGGCTGTACTCTGGGCACACCTACTATGCAACTGTTAGAGGTAAGGAATAGTTGGGCCGTATTCTGGTAGCGTTTTGTCGTTCTGAAATGATAGCTCTAGGTTAGGAAGATATGATCTTTATGCGTTATGCGTAAACCAGTCAAAACAGCTGTTGCTATGTGTATACTTGCGTACTTATGCGTATACGCATAATTCCAAAGAGGAGACTTTCAATTTGGAAGAACTCGATTGAATATATGTTACCTGGTCTTTCCTGTGCTCCAGAAGGTTATTCTCTATTAGTAATATCATCGAAGGAAGCATCGCTACTGAGTGCGTGACTACAGCTGTTGTTTAACTGAACTTTGTCTTGTCTTAATAAATTGCAGAAAGACAAACTAACGTTATATCTTTGCTGTAGCGACTGACTATGTCGGCCTGACCGTGACGAGCGTGTCCCAGGGAGTAACAGTTGACGTCACGGCCCCTGTTGTGACTGATGCTGATATAGATGTAGGAGGCCGGTATATTCTTTCTAGGTCATCTGTGTCTGCCAGTTGGGATAGAGTCTTTATGGATACTAAGAGCGGTAGGTTTGTGCAATAAAACCTTGTCTTTCATGTAGTTTATATGTTTGAGTTTGTTCTATCTTCGTCAAGAAGGTAATGTTTTTATGGCGTGTGTGTGTACCTGGTTTCTGATTGTCCGGCACAACTCCCAGCAGTTATGAATAAACACTTATACGATTTTGTATTTGGCTAGGTCTTTGCCTTATCAAAGAAATGATTTAATTTTAGGGCCGACTGGCGGCTTTTCTTAGTACTGCACAGGATCCTAGGAACTATAGGTTCTTGTATCTTTTGTTCTGGACATGGTCATGACTTCATTACAAATACGCTTACAAAGCAAATTCAAAGTTGTCATATTTCTATAGAATATGTTAAGTAAGTTAACTGTATTGTTACCTTCTATAGGCATGTCGTACTATGAGTGGTGCGTGGGATCCCAGCTCGGCCATTGTGACATGATGGCGCTCACCAGGACGGAGTCGGAGGATGCAATGTCAGGCATCACTTTGGACCTACATCTTCAGGAAGGACATGCTTATTACATATCTGTAATGGTAGGTGACAGTGAAACAAATGTGAGCGAGATTATAGCAAATTATCATAAAAACTGAATCAATTGTATAAAAGATACAATAATTTTCCAGGATATCCTATAGGGAAAATGGTCCGATGACAAGGACTGCAGATTTATGTTTTCAACTGTCATTTGCAGAAGTAGATTATTATTAGATTCTTGAACAGTGGATATGAACCTAGACCAGAAAGGGTATTACCACAAAATCCAATAAAATACGATAAATATACAATGTAATTTATAATAAAAATATGTTCATCCTGACCTCTGTGTGTCTAGGGTTACAATGGAGCTGGCCTGTCGTCCATTGCCTTCTCCTGGCCAGCCGTGGTGGAGACGTCTCCTCCCGTGGCGGGGTTTGTGTACGATGGTGTCTCCGATGGTGACAGACATGATGTGGACTTTCAGGTGGACTGATTTTATTACTTATTACATAGCGCGAGTGGCGACTGTATGAAAACTTCTGTTAGCTTGAGATTGCAACAAATAAAAAAATCTATGAACGCACAACTTCTGGTTCGGGAGGACCTCAAATGCTATGAGGTATCTATAACTGTGACCGAGAAAGATAAGTCAAATACTGTTTTTTTTCTCTTTGATGTGTTATCTGCCATTTTTAGAAATTAAAAAAAGTACATCCAACCACATATTTCTTGCCTTCAACTTTCCTGCTGCAATATTGTTTTCATTTCAAATCTCGCACAGTTGTGTCATCTCGCGTTGTTTTAGCGCAAGGCTTGCTTCTCATCGGTTGGCTCTGCTTAGCTTGCTGCTTTAAGAACGCAACATAACGGAATGCTTTTTGAGTAATAGAAATGATCATAATACTAAATAGACGATGGATTAAAATCTACCCGGATAACTCTGGACAGCGTAAGAAGTGTCTAAAGATCATTTGATTACGCACCAGACGGACACAGAAACCCTGCGTGCCTGGTGGGAAGGTTTCCACGACCCCCACACAGCTCTCCTGGGTTACTCCTGGAGCATCGGCACATGTCTCGGATGTGATGACGTCATGGAGGCTGAAGATATCGGTTTACTTGAAGGTTGGTCAGTAAATTTGTTTATACCAACTGTGTTCTGTTACACGCATAGTATAGTCCAATCCAAAAGGTGTGTAAACGAAACCTTCCCGGTAGTACCTTAAAGTCATGATCAGCACAAAGTATGCAGGTGATCACTGATGAAAGATGGTTGGTGCTATCTGAAATGTCTGACTCATTACAGAATTTATCCAGTTGTTTGAAACTTATTTTGTGTTATGTAATGTTCTACCTGGATGTCTAACCGACATTTGTTGCTTTTGTGTGTTTACTTATTTGCACAACATGAAAGTACATAATACAACAAGAGTTCCACGACCTCATATCTCCATGAAACAAAAATTACATATATATATTTGATATGTGAAAGTCCTATCCTTTGGCAATGTTTCATTTCAATATGTCATCATTTATTATGCAAATGACCCCACATTAACATAGTATATGCATAGTGATGTTAACCTTTAACTAACTTATACATGTCACAACTATGAAATTCCCATAATTTACCACTAAGAAATCATAGAATTTTTACATTAATTATGCAAATTAGGTCCTTATTTGCATAACTGGTATCTGTTGATTTTCCACCTGCCATAGGTTATACACATTGCATGTATGAAAGTCCTATTGTGTAAAACACTGGTATTACACAATTTCCTCCTTAATTATGCAAATTAAGTCTTCATTTGCATAATTTGTATTTCATTATATACATCTCTGTCTAAGCTACCTACATACCAAAAATGATGAAAATACGTTGTTCTTTTCTGGATTTATCCGCTTTGAAAGATTTCACCGGAAAGTCTCCTGCTGTTCCCAAACAAGCTGCTAGGGGGACCAAACCCATACTACTTATTCCTGACAGGAAAAGCTATCTGTCACCAAGAAATCAAGACCATAGCATGTCCAGGACAAAAGATACAAAAACCGGAAGTTCAGCTGCAGTACCAAGGTCAGCCACCAGGAGGCCCAGATTTGACCTTGACCTTTGTCTTACTATGACCTACCAACACACCAAATATCATCACAATCTATAAATGCCTTCATAAGTTATGTTGACCACAAATATGCGGAAACACAGACACACAGACAGACAGACAGACAGACCCAAAACCAAAACAATATCTCCATTTTTCATGGAGATAATAAGATAATAGATAAAACAGGTGGTCTTCCTTTATACTAAACAAAATTGATCAAAATTAAGTAATGATAATACATAGACTATGACATACACTGTCATAACAATACACATGTACAATACGAATAATCAAATATCGACATTCCTTATCACGATATATATACATACAGAATCATCTGCCGGGCATTTGAGTCTCGTTTCTGGAAAAAGGTACTATGTCACAGTGGTGGCCTGTAACGCGGCTGACTTGTGCACCGCTGTGACATCCGACGGCGTCATTATGGACAACTCCCCTCCAGTGGCGGGGACAGTGTATGACGGAGTGGACGACATGGACTTGTCTTTCCAAGCCTCCAGGTTAGATAGTGTGCAGGATTCCATCCTATTGGACAAACAAAGTCAGATTCTGTGCTTACCTGTTCATGCATGACGTCATGATGACATAGTACTAGTAAGACGAAAGCAGTTGACCGCCAAATTAGGCGCGACCAAGCTTGTATGATTTAGCCTTACTTTTTTCCTACCCACAGGACATTCCTGGGAGCTTATTGGTTCGGTTTCCATGATCCCCACTCCGGTTTGTCTCACTACGAGTGGCGTGCAGGCACGACCCCTGGTGGAGATGACGTGTACATCACCTCAAGACTGCATCTTACAGAGATGGCATATACCTCTCGGGTTGATCCACCTCTACCTCTTGGTCAGACAGTCTACACGACAATAAGGGCTTACAACAAAGCAGGTACGTCAAGAAGGATACGAGGGGAGGAAGATTAGATCTAGCATATGGATCATTTTTAGCCTAATTGATCTGTGTACATTTTGCTCATAGGACTATTCGTGGAAAGATCGTCCAATGGAGTCACGGTTGACGACACGCCTCCAGCTTTTGTCAGCAGACCTTCGTTTGACTTACAGCTCGGGTCAATCATAGCTAAAAGCCAGGTAAACCACGCTTGGTATCTTATCTTTCAACCACGTTAACATCATGACCACCGACCTTAGTTTGAAAATATACGTGTTACGTATTAGAACAGAAAAGTTGGAACATCTTAAGACTTTGGAATCTGCAATCCATTAGTCATATATGGCCCCCTTCAGTCAATATTGACCATGGTAAAATCCTAATTGATATCAGCCCTACAACTTTGGTTATGGCTTAACAGTCCTATTCGAGAATGACAGGACACATCCATTAGTACATTAGGTAATAATGAGGTTACTTATTTCCAAGTAAGTAAACATTTCTATAATAGGTGTGGAGAACAATTCTGTCCGTTTCCTGGGAGGTCAGTGACCCCGACAGTCCTATTGAGCAGCAGCACTTGTCAGTCTTCACTCATCACCAGACAGACGTGGACATCGAGCCAGTACAGGTAATAGGTACATCATTTGGTTTTCTACTTCACGGTCAAACCTTCGATTTGTTCATTTTTCTTCTTTTCATCAAATAAGGAGACAAAGACAGACACAGGGGTGGCGCACTCAAGTTTAGAAAAACTTATGTTGACGTACGCCCAATTAGACATGCATGCAAAAGCATAAGTGATCTCCAAGCAGATCCTTGTGGAAAAATTGTAAGTAAACAAACCGACAAGACATCCAGTTGACCAAGCGGTGTCCAGTCACCACCTCATAAGTACAAAATGATAACATTTATGATGAACTTATGCAAGAAACAAACTAGTACAATATAACCACATGGTTTTGAAAGCCCAAAGGTGATATATCTAATGATTAACGGCTTCACGCTGAACATAAACTTTGAGAGAAATCAGAAGATAAAGCGTTTTGTCTCTACGTTGCTTAGTGTGTAGTACTGTGTACGTACCGTATATAATATCTTTTTTTCCTTTATGAAATTATTATATCGTGTCTTTCGACGTAACAGAGCGTTTAATAGCTCTTCTCGTGAACTAGTGCCTTATTTGGTACCACTAATGTTGGTACCTATGTTCTAATGACATAGATTGTTGGCTCCGTGCGGGACTATAAGTTCACAAACTTGTCGCTTCATGACGGGAACACCTACTTTGTACGAGTTGTTACGTGCAACATGGCGCGGCTGTGCACGTCCGCGGAGACTGAGGGGCTTCTGGTGAGTCTAGCTCCTCGTTGGAAGTCATAGCTTCATAATCTTGATATTTGTAGGGTCTTTGTCTAATCATGTATGGACAATACATTAATTAGTATCATTAGAAAGGTATCATACATCGAATAGCAAAGTTCTTTATTCACAACCTCTTGTTTAACAAGAGCCGACGTTTTGATGACCGTCTGAAATCTTCATCAGGGCTAATATATATGACTGGTTCACTGTGTACTGAAGCTAGGTGTTCCTGGTTCACTGTGCACTGAAGCTAGGTGTTACTGTAAAACAACTGTGACAACATAGTGTTACATGTGGTTCCAAATATATTGTTATATATAATATACTGTTAACCAACAATACTGAGCTAATACAGTTCCAAATGTATTGTCACATAATAACAATAATAGCACAATAACACAATAATATTAGATGAAAATGACAGACGGTCATCGAAACGTCGGCTCTTGTTAAAAAGTGGTTGTGAATAAAGAACGTTCCTATTCAAGAATTCACCAACAAGATGACATCATTTACGGCGGTATCATGTATAATTGTTTTCTAACCTACGACGAATGTGACTGCGTCGTAATGTATTACAGCTTCATAATCTAACAGTTTGTAACCCATAATTTCGTACTAGATCGACTCGACTCCCCCCACCGTGGGTATGTTTGCTGTCCATACTGAGCACGCTGCGCAGCTGTCCCGTCACCAGGACGGCTGGATGGGGTACCGGCAGCAGAACGGCACAACCCTGCCCCACGTCAGACTGGCATGGCTCGGGTTCTCAGACATCCATACTGGCATTGAGACTTACCACGTCACCATCGGATCAGTCTTTAGTGGCAGGGACCTATCGGTAGCGTATATATAACCACCTTGTATTGCTAATAACTAGTGGCGTCAATGCCTAGTCTTGTCATGTCGACCATTGGTTTTTCTACCACGCTAATTGCTTGACTGTGGCAATGTGAAGTGTAATTTGAAAGTCGAAGTCAGCTGGTATTACAAACCAATAAATTAACCAATAACTAAATTTAGAATACAACAATAGTACCAAGTATGTGACCGTACACATTGATACACGGATGAATGTACTGATGTATGCATTCTGTTGACTCATTTTAGTGAATAGTGACAGACTTCTTTATTAGTTTTCGTCGATAATGAACAAATGATGTAATGATCCTCTGATTTTGGAGTCAACAAACAAGTTCCGTTCAAATAGACTTACTGTTGTTTTTGCTGTCATATTTTGGTGACTACGAGCGCTACAAGTTACTCTTATGTGGTTACCAATGTCGTTTTATTCTTTTCTAGAGCGGTGAGGTGATCATGTCCCACCAGAACGGTACAACTCACGAGGACGAGGGTGTCATACAGACTGCTTCAGTCAACATCAGCAGGGACCTGACGCCGGGGGAACATGTCTACCTCTCACTTTGGGCTGTGAACAAGGTAACAATAAGAGTTTTTCACAGGCTGCTTCTATGTATCTCATGGCATCATGAAACTGTGCAGCCCCTAAAGAATCCCATTGCTTGCAGGAAAACCCCTAAAGGGAGCAAATGCGCGGGCAAATGCACTCTACGGTAGCTAAACTCCCAAGGCCAATAATATATTTGGCTAAATTGTACTGTTTTTGAACCCGCCTTGTTAGTCTGGTGGAGACTATCGTAAGATTAAGCCAGGACAACACATTGAAACTGTAATAGTTTAGCCCACATCGGCCTTGAATTACTCCAAGTAAATGAGTGAACCAGGAAATTAAACACAGTAACAACGTAAAAAAACAACCCAAAAGAGTGTTTGAAACAAACAGCACTGTTGAAGATGAAAACCTCGTGACTCAACGATGGACTCTTATCCCTCAGGTCGGGCTGAAAAGTCTTGAGGCACACGATGCTTTTGAAGTGGTGGCATCCAGCCCTCACAGTGGCGTCCTGTCATTGGTCAGGAGGTGTGACGCGGAATCATGTGAAGGCGACTGCACGTGTGCGCCACAGAATCAAAAGTGTGCACCACCAGACATAGGCTGCAATAATATTACAGGTACTCTGTGAATCATAGACATGCAATAGGGGAATGACAGCACGTCGTCAGAACAACGTACTGCGCCTGTGTGAAACCCTTATTTTCCATATTTTTCACGGTTTTCGTTGGATGTTTGGTCAATGTTGCATCAGAATTTTGCCCGTTGCAGACGATATCTTTTCCAACACAACATTTGAAAACTACAGCCGGGATGGCATCCTTAAATACGTACGCGAATATGACGTTAAACAAGACATTCTGTCGAAGGGCTATGCACAATACATTACGGGTTTTTACACAGGCACAGTACGTTCTGCCGATGTGCTGTGAATGATGTTTTAGAAGATTGACATATCATCAACATCCTTATAAAATGACATGTGGACGAGCAGCATGGACTTTCTGGAGTTACTGTTTCGAATTTCATGTCCTTACCGTGGACTCTGCTAGACATAAACGCTGATATAATCACAATTATTGTGATCATTCAATACGACGCAATTTACGTCTGTATCCTCAATGTTTGATATAGACGGACTGAAGACATATTGACAGGTCATTTCATTTATTTATTTATTTATGTTGTAATTATGTACTTATGTAATTGTTTGAGCCTTGGAAGATTAGCCCTTCGGGGCTAAAAGGTTTCGAAATAAATGAAATAAATGAAAATAAATGACAGGTCTATCATAAAAGTTCATCTGTGTTGGTAGTTACATGGTTAAAGTTCAAACTTTTGTTCCAACACAAAGAATATTCTCACCTAGAGCTTTCGACCAGTCACTCTGGTCTTCTTCAATAGACTGACCCAGTGGAACTTGTCACGTGGCTTCTCTGAAGTGTGACGTCAACACTGGGTCAAAGCGTAAGGTATCCGGTAAGCTCAACCGCGACGGGGGCCGACATCGTTTACCGGATACCTTTGACCCAGTGTTGACGTCACACTTCAGAGAAGCCACGTGACAAGTCTCACTGGGTCAGTCTATTGAGGAAGACCATAGTGACTGGTCGAAAGCTCTAGGTGAGAAATATTCTTTGTGTTGGATCAAAAGTTTGAACTTTAAACATATCGACAGGTCGTATAACATTTGACTCTCCACAGACCCGTCCACGTACCAGCAGGTCCTGGTGTATGACGTAACCGACCTGCGTAGTCAAGAGGATGTGGATGCTGACGTCACGCCTTCCCAGTGTGCACTAGCGGCTCGGTGGAAAATCCTTCCCGGAGGAAAACAAATTAAAAGGTAGCCTTAAGTCGTAGCCTTAAACTCCACACATATCACTTGGTACAAGAACGCAGTTGTGGCGCTGGAACACACGAATTTAACTTTCTATTTGCTTGCTAATAGAATTTGTTTGCATGCATGCACCAAATTCGAAGCAAGATAGGCTATATCCGCAATACTATATTTTGTATAAAATGTACGGGGTCATGTGTCCCAAGGTGTCGTGTTACATGATTTATATAGTTTGATATCATCCTTCAAGGTTTGAGTGGAGCGCCGGTCAGTTTGGTGAAGATCCTGGGACTTTGTTGTTCAACACTGTGACTGACAGGATTTGGTTTGATGTGGGACTGAGGACCAGGGCTGTGCTGAGCCTTCCTGACGAATGTGAGTAAATCATTACAGTCTGCCACAAGTTATCGGGAGAAATAGATTTTTTAATCAATCAATCAATCAATCAATCAATCAATCAACCAGTCAATGTAATACGATCCCATATATTAGTTAATTTGACTGCCGGGTAGATTTTAAAAGCACCAAAAAATCGTAATGACTCGGCCACTAATGGTTTGGAAAATACATCAGAGATGCTTCATAACTCCTCTCACCTTGGTTTGAGGAGTGCTGTCACTTGAAGGAGCTGGATGTCATCAGACGGAACCCTTATCCGTTACATCCTCTTGCTGTCGGGCCCAGCAGTGGTGGCCAAGTCACTGCCCATCCGCTCCTCCTTGCTTCCAGCGTTCTTCTTCCCTCTTACACCAGAGCCAGCACGATGCCTTTTCAGCTGCATCACCCATCCTGCGGACTGCTGCCTTTCTGTCTTTTCCCTTTACTCCGATTGCTGACAGCATTCTCCATACTGACTGGGCTGGGAAGCCTCTACAGCCCACTTTTATGGGGAACAACCATGCCTGCCACCCTTTACTCCTACACTCCTGGAGCAGGTCCTGGTACTTTGCTCTCTTCCTTTCATATGCTTCCTCACAGCCTTCTTCCCATGGAACTGTCAACTCAATCATTATCAGCTTTTTCCTATCTTCAGACCACAGAACGGCGTCTGGACGCAGGTTTGTCTGTACAGCCTGAGGAAAGTGCAACCTTCTGCCTAGATCAACCCTCAGCTCCCACGCTTTTGCTCCCTGAAGAATGCCGTTTTCCCTTCTTGGTGCAGCAGGTTTCCTTTCTCCCTCTCTTACGAAGTTGATTGCCATGGTTGATCTCACACTGTCCTGACGCTTCTTTCTTCTCTCCTGTTCTAGAACTTCTGCTGTCACTGCTAACACTTTGTCGTGGCGCCATCTGTAACGCCCTTGGGCGAGGGCGACCTTACATCCCGCCAAGATATGGGCCATCGTGCCTCTCCCTCCGCACAGTTTGCATGCTGACTCCTCTCTAAGACCCCACCTGTACAGATTTGTTGGGGATGGAAGTGTGTCGTAAACAGATCTTAGCAGGAAAGAGATTCTAAAGGGCTCGAGCTTCCATACCTCGGCCCAGGACAGCTTTCTACTAGGTAAGTTCCATCTTGTCCAGGCCCCCTGGGCCGACAGCTCCACTGCTTTTGCCATACGACCCTCCTCCTCTAACTGCCTCACTTCGGTCTGGACCAATCATTAGTGCGTTTCTTCTACTTCTTCAGTCGAACTCGAAGCATAATTTTTGAGACGTGGGATGCTTTTTGAGACCTGATATTGTAAGCCAATGCGGCTTGACTACGGCAAGCACACCAGGTCGTCCCCACATCTTACTGCGATAACTATATGCCGTATATAGTCCAATATGTTAAGACCAATAACTTAACATGTGCTGCCTAAGAACGACGGGTACATTTTCGTGGTCTTGTATATCAGAAACATGTGGTGAAGTGACAAAAATTGCATTTTCTTCAGTTCTTCTCCAGCCGGAAATCAAGTATGTGTTTCACGTGCGGGCCTGGTACGGCAGCCATGAGTACCTGGACTTCCATTCGGACGGGATCCTGACGGACTTCACCCCACCGGCTGTGTCCAAGTCAAGAAAGGTGACGCAGCATACAGACCTATCATTTTCGATACAACTTAAGCGAGGTTAATTGCAATACCACTCGCGATACCGCTATGATTCCAAGATCCTTTGATTCTGTACAAACAGGAACCCCCCCGTAAACCACTAATTCTTGCTGGGTCCCGGCCACATTTTGAAACCTTCACGTTAACCCCGTATCCTGTAGCGGACCTTTTGACCTGTCATCATTCACGTGCTATTAACCTATTCTGTCCAGAAAAAAACCAGATACACAAACGTACAGCCACCCAAAACCATACTTCCGTACCTGGAACTAAAAACCAAATAAACACCCATGGTTGTGTATGAAGAAATCGCTAGAAAGAACAATAGTTCAGAGTACATTTCTAGACAATTTCGGATACGTAGAAACCAAAACTTATCGACAATTTTCCCACCGTATAGGTGAATGACCTTTCGGACGTCGGACAGGTGGTTGACATTGACTTCAGTAACAGTACGTCCCAACTGGGTGTTGGCTGGAGGAACGTCTTCATGGACAAGGAAGTGGGAGTGGCATATTTCCTGGTATCCCTCAGTACGTTTCCTGGAGGTAATTGTCAAATTTCAATTTTCACCCTTCGCTCTTCGCCCTTTTTGCTGGTGTGAAGTCTGGATTTTGATCATTTTGCACATCGCTAACCTCAAGTCCTGTAGACAGTTGTCGTTGTTAAGACTGTGGATTATATTTGAATGGATTGTGTGTAAATACCCAGGTGAAAACATCATTCCGTTCAGCCGCTTCAATTTGTCCTCCACTACGGACGAAATCCTGCTGCAGGGCCTTACACTTGAACCCAATGTCAAGTACTACAGTAACGTCAGAGCAATCAACCATGCAGGAATGCATACAGCCGTCAGCTCCGATGGGGTTTTGGTAAGTTTCAATCAATTCTAGAAATTGTCTACTATAAAATGCATTGTTATCTTCGTTTCATTGTACGAAGCCCGTTGTAAACAGTTTTTAAAACAATTAGTTATGTGGACATTTAGATGTAAGTTTTAGTGGGTGACCCTTTGGAACACAATTGTATGAACTTCACTGCTTGCCTGTGGAACATTGCTATGCAAATTCTTCATCCTGTATTCATATTATTATGTTCTATATCATTTTAAGTTAATAGTATATCATTGTTTGACTTATCCTAAGTTACTTTATTGTTATGTTTAGTTTGAACAGCATTACTTCTAACTTACTTTGGTTTTGTACCGACTTTTAATTTAGTCCTAACATATGACTTTTAATTTCAGTTGCATGAATTTTTGGTAATATTTGTATCGTTGGCCTTATTTAATGTTGTTAACTTATGCCATGGGGTTTTGCCCATATGGAACATGAAAAATAGGCGATATGTTCCCCTGGAGAAACAGATAAATAAATAAAAGTACGGTATTGTTTATACAGTTAATTAAAATTAAATGTATAAAACAAGGGAAAGGGCATGTCTCGTTTGATTTACGTACGTAATATGATGTACTTTTTCCAGGTTGATACAGAGCCTCCAACAGCAGGGGTTGTTCAGGACGGATTTGATGTCCATGACGCCGACTACCAGAACAGCAGCTGCAGAGCAGCGGCCACCTGGCACGGCTTCTCTGACCTGCAGTCCTTCATAGACCATTACATCTGCTGCTTCGGCACCGCACCTGGCAGTGATGATGTCTCTCCTTGTGAAGATGTTGGACTGAGACTGTCCATAACAAGAGACGTACCGTGTACTTCACAGAATGGTGAGAAACAATATAGTCACATGAGTTGACTATCATTCAAACTTTGAACACAAACTATCAATTATAAGTTGATTACCTGAATTATTGTCTTTGAACACCTTACGCGTTTCGTATTCTTTGTATGCAATACCTATTTGAATGTTGGCACGAATTATTATTATTACGAAGAGCAATGTCACAGCGTATTCTGCCTACAGGAAATCTGTCGACACCATGTGCAATCTTTAAACTATCATTATAGTATCCTGCCATTTGACCCAAGTAACGCTACTGACAATACTCTTGATGCAACTCTTCTCAGGGGCAACTCAATTTGATCGTTCTATCTGTCAGATATTTGACGTCGTTTTCAACGTTATTTCCCAAACAGGCTTTACTTGATCGACTTGTGGTCTTGTACACCAGCTGCATGTTTCAAATTTATTCGTTTCTTTGTTTCTTTTCACGTCATTGTTGTTACTTTCTTGTTATTTTGTTGGTCTTATATACTTATGTGGAATGAGATGGCCTCGATACGTAGCATTTCTTTTCCCCAATCCTCAAGAAATAAATGTGAACTAGAGTTCGGCGACCTCATACCTCCATGAAATGGTGATGACCACCTGTAAATGGCTTACATTTACAATCCTGCTCATTAGCAAAATTTTTATGCAAAGTATTCACATGGCCCCTACCTAGTAACAGGCGACACACTGCTGAAATCCTTATCATTTGGCATTGACAAGGTATGATATTGTTGGTTATATTCAAATTACAACCTAAGTTACAGGTTTCATACACAAGACGACCTCATACCTTCGTCAAATCATGTTAACCGTTCAAACTAATTACATGATTGTATACATTTTTCGAGGTGATTATGCAAATTATAAGAGCTCTATTTGCATGAATTACATCAGTTGATCATATCCTTCACCCAATGACAGTCTTATCTTAAGAAATAAAGTTATTCTAGCATTTCCTTATAAATTATGCAAATGAGGTCCTGATTTGAATAAATTATGTTTAGTGATGTTCACCTTCACTGAACATCCAAATACGACAAGTATTAAATTCCCAGCACTGGCCAGCAGTCACCACTATACAATTGTAGCACTTTTCCATTAATGATGCAAATTAGGTCTTCATTTACATAATGCATATCTGCCAATGTTCCTGTCGTTCTCAATTACATATGTCACAAGTGTTTCATAGCCCTATTATCGAACACAGCAGATATAGAGAATTTCCTCATTAATTATGCAAATCATATCCAGATTTGCATAATTATAATTTTATTATGTCAAGCATCACTCAAGCTACCTACATACCAAAAATCACGACGATCCGTCAATCGGTTGTTTAGTTATCCTCTCTCGAAGATTTTTAAACAAACCGTCCTGCAGTTCCAGAACAAACTCACGTGTCTTCTTCCGAGCACAAGAGCTACCTACCATCTCAAATTCATGACCCTAGCATGTCCAGATCGCGAGATATCAAAACCGGAAGTTCTGCTGCAGTACCAATGGAAGTCACTTGGGGGCCCAAAATCTCATCATTTTCAGTTTTCGTCAGACCCTACCACCCTACCAAGTATGAAACCAATCCATCCAGCCGTTCTTGAGTTATCTTGTTGACAGACAAACGGACAGAATGACTGACCGACCCACGCAACTGAAAATATAACCTACATGACATTTCATGGAGGTAATAAAATAAATTAAGTCCTGCCATGTATCACTCTCAGGCACGAGATACTACGCTACCGTATACGCTGTGGACGCAGCCGGCCTGCGGTCTCCTCCAGCCGTCTCTGATGGAGTCACTGTGGACACCACAGCCCCGGTACCCCTGGAGAAACTCGACTTCGGGACGAACCTGCTGTCCAACCCTTCTTTTGAAGATGTACAGGTTAGCACATAACATCAGAATGGTATAAGTACATGTCAAAACGTAGGACTGAGTAAACTTATTAGTGATTTATCAACAGATTGAAATGTTGGCAAGAGCTGTACCATCACGTTTTTGTTGAACTTCGTTTTCGGTGCTGCAGCCACATAGTTATGTCAATTTTTACTTTTGTTCCCTGAAACATAGACTGTCGGCACTGTTGGACTCCCAGCATCATGGCTGACATCAGGGATCGCTAACGTATCTTCACCGAGTCAAGCCATCAGCCAAGATGGTCGCAGTTACCTCCTTCTTCTGTGGTCCGTCTCACAGTCTGTCTCAACAATCCCAGGGGAGAGCTATCGCATCGCCTTCCAGGCCTCACCCATCTTCCCTTCCAACACTCCAGTCCTTTCTCAAGAGGGGTATGTCCAAGGTCCCGGCATGCACCGCGTCTTCAAACTGTACCAGCGCCCTTCTCACCTGGAGAGCGCACAGTTGCACTTAGACACGAACATCACCTGGCACCAGCACGTGTTCTACTTCACAGCCGTACACACCGTGTCAAACATCACTATCGGCTCGGTAGGAGTCTGGAACGGTATAGCCCTGGACAACGTACAGGTGTGTAGTTGTGAAACGTCCTGGCAACAGTCTCATCAGACGTTCTATGCAAGTAGCAGATGACACTGACGCAAAGCTCTTCTACAATTTGAGATGAACCAAATGTTGCACGGATGTAAATCTAGTACTTGGCATGTGTCCCGCTTTTTTTTAAAACATTTTTAACATATACTATAGCGACTTATGTGCAGCATCGACCTATTTTCAATGGTTATTTTGAGTTTACCTAAATACATACCTAAATATGTAAAGTGGTTATTTTCAGTTTATCTAAATACAAACTTTATCCACCTCACAGGTTCAGAGAACGCAGCTCGGTCCTCAACGTCCTTCTACTGATCACGTCACCGGCACCGCCCATCAGACCTGTCCTGTCCACCTGCAGACCAGGTTCGTACACGGCTGGACCTCCGTGCACGCCGACTGGCACTTTGTGGACCCGGAAAGTCCCATCGTAGACTACAGTTGGGCAATCGGCACTGAAAGAGGTGGGCAACGTTTCATAATACACTCAATGATATCAACTATATCAATCAAGCTTGGCAAATGCCGCGGCCGGCAAAGACTATACGCAACTAGAAACCGAACCAGACAGATACTCAAAAACAATGGATGGGTGTATCGTAACGGTAAATGTAACGCTTAAAAACAACATCTTCCCAAAGGTGAACAAAACGTAGAACAGCTAAGCTAGGCAGCTAGATGTTGTCCCATTTTTCCCTTTCGAATGCTATGATGTAAACCTGGACAAAAATTTGAATTCAAATATACAACAAAAGGCCATTCCACAGACACATAACAATTTGAACTGTTTTGATATTCAAACGTAAAAAGAAATAGTATTGGAGGTATTGGAGGGCCCCGCATCATGCAGTCCCCGGCTAATTCCGGATCAGAGCCATTTCCTGATTCTATCCTTTTGACTTCCTAACATTCTGCCTGTCAGTCTTACCCCCACCCACATATGCTGTCAACCTACCATCTGGACTGGCACACAGACAACTACTCAGCCACCGAAAACAATACTTATTATTAATAAGTACTCGGAAGTGATAACACTCAAACCATTGTCGTCTACAGGTGGAACACAACTACAGACCTTCAAATCAGTCGGACGAAACACCCATGCTCAGAACAGCCACATCCGGCTGGACCATGGCGCCTTTATCCACGTGACTGTGGTGGCAGAGAACGCAGCAGAACTGAAGTCAGTCGTGTACTCGGACCCGGTCCTTGTTGACCTGACACCGCCAGATATCTCTGACGTAAAGGTAATTTTACCAGCTTTACCAGACATCTTAATAATCTACATTCTCTGCTCATCGATGCAACGATGTACTGATGCAGATGTCATCACTACCTTTACATACTACTTTACATACTAGCATCCGTATCTTCTTTTCCTATCAATGAACAAAGTATTTTCAATCTTACCTACGAGCCCTACATTTTTCATTATCTCGCACGGCTGTCAAATTAAGCATTGACCTTAAGTTCATTGCATCTGTATGTTACCCCCGGACGGAGGTATTGTAAAAAGCGGACGCTGTTTGGCGTCGGCATGTGGGGTATGGAAAGTAGCCGATGGCAGTGTCATAGGATTCCCTCGTTACAACCAGTTCCTTGTAGTGTCGCGTGGGAAGAAGGAAAGGGTGACGGTCAACATCTCGAGTGGGGAAGGAAGAGTATCGTATAGGTAGGAACTAGGTAGGGTCGAGGCGTAGGTGTTGAAAAGATGTGCGTATCTGTCTTGCTTGAAATTATGTTAGTTACATATTTTGGCCGAGCCAGAGGTTGGTACGAGTCGTGAGGGTCTTATGCAATTGGTGTGCTTTTCATGCAACGTCCATCTAGTTATGTCTTTTAATCCTCTTTCTGGATTCACTTACTTTTTTTATTGGTCTGGTGTATTGTGCTAAAATTCGTTAGAATTTGCTGAGTTGGGGGCTCGGTGGCGTCATACATGTATCTCTAAATACTTCCCAGGGTTCAAAATCTATGACTTTTTGTTGAAAGGTTGAACCACCAAAATATCAAATAATGTGACGTGAGGTTGTTCTCATTCATTGTAGGACGGCAGTCAATTACAGGACTTGGACTACCAGAACACGTGCGTCATTTCACTTTACTGGGATGTGCATGATGAAGAGAGCGGAGTGGACTTCTGTGATTGGACAATCGGTACGTATTTTCTTTTTTTTCAGGTTCCCCATAGCGAATTCAAGCACGGGAGACTACGTATGCACAGAGTGTTTTAGAAATCCACACTAGCTATTGTAGCTAGTTACATGTACCATGGACTACGGAGGATGGCACCCAGACTAGAGCCTCGGGGGAGGTGATTTTTTTAGAACAGGCGAAAATCAATGAGCGAATGTCATCCATAAAATTAAATCAGTGTGACCTTATCCTTCTAATAATGTACCCTTCTATTGTGTGACGTCACAGGACTCTCGCCAGGGTCCGGGGAACTCCAGCCTTTTGTACGCTTATCGTCTGTACATGAGCTGCACGCCTTGTCTGACCTGAGCGGGAACGTGACTCATGGACAAACAGTATATCCAACGGTCCGCTGTACCAACCATGCCGGGGTGTCGTCCCACGTTACGTCAGACGGTGTCACCGTTGTACTACAGCCACCGGAAAGGTGGGTCACCGTCAATGAATCAAAATCACTAAATCCTTTTATTATCATTGTCATCATGTCGTCCATCAACTGTACTAAATGTTGTTCTTGTTATCAGCAATAGATGTACTTGGAGGGTATTTGTAATTTAGCAGGCACAGAAAATATTATTTTCTTCAATTACGTGAGCTGCCAAGACAAGGGCGTCTTACAGGGCAACTTATGACTATGATACACTGTATGTTACTCTTCTGTTCACGTTGCATATTGTTGTCTTTTTAAAAGCAATCGTGCTATAGTTGAGACGGTGGCGACTTCTTCATCTTACTACCCGATCCGAGGTCAACATCAGGCCGCAACTGATGTTGTCTACGTCACCTGGTCCGGCTTCTTCGATGAGTCTGGTATTCACCACTACCAGGTAAAGTGTTGGCGCTGTATTTTGTCGCACAGTTTGTGTGTGTGTGTGTGTGTGTGTGTGTGTGTGTGTGTGTGTGTGTGTGTGTGTGTGTGTGTGTGTGTGTGTGTGTGTGTGTGTGTGTGTGCGGGAGAGAGAGAGAGAGAGAGATTGTGTGTGTGTGTGTGTGTGTGTGTGTGTGTGTGTGTGTGTGTGTGTGTGTGTCTTGAGGGGGGGAGAGGAAGAAATCTCTATCACAATAACAGTGCCTCAAACAGTAGGCCACCCTATCATTTTACTGCTTATGTTGGCAAACAATCGCGACGTTTTGCATTGGCCTGCAAGTTGTCAGTCAGTCAGATACTCCATTGTCCAAACTGCATGGAGGGAGACATATTTCTTTCTACAAGAATTCATCAAGACTCGCATCTCTTTTAAGCTTCGCCTCGCTGTACATGTGTTCAGAGCACATTCTCCGCAGAAAGACATGTCGGGTATTGGGATTTTCTTGTACACAACCAGGGATTCTCTCACCTTTCTTACGTTTCGATGTCTATCAGACACCTTCCTCAGAGCTTCTGACTGGAGTACTGCTTCTCGCCGCTATATCAGGGTTGGACAAGTTTTCAAAAATCCACTTGTCCTTTCGGGAAAGTACATGGTTATTTGCACTTGCCCGAACCAACCTTTCACTTGCCCAAAATATACATGACATTTTTTATGCATTTTTACTACCAGCAAGGAATTTTTATTTATTTTAGAGTTTATAATGCTGCATGCTTCATTTATCAAAATAAGGTGGTTTGAGAGTTGCAATGGATTTTCTGACAAAAGAGCATTAATATAATTAAATCATTATGGCAAAATGATGAGTAATTTTTCTCTAGCCGTAGTGGCTACGCTTCGCATCCAAAAAATTTACTAGACCAATCGGCCAAGTAAAAGGGAGTATGCACTTGCCCAAACAGTACTTTTACTTGCCCTAGGCAAGTGGGCAAGTGGACTTGTCCACTCCTGTATATGTAGCCGATGTAGGTGCCACTTTTGCGGCGAGAACACAATCCCAAACGTGGATAAGTTTGTATCCCCCTCGTCCTGGTTCATCATTTGGGTTGACTTTCTTATCCAGACCGCTTCTTTTATCCACCGAAACGTAAGCAATGTAGGAAGAATCTATGGTTGTGTGTATGTTCTACCAACCTGATGAAGTTATTTTCGGTTATTTACATGTCCTTCCAAAATGTCCGTGATCACGCCACTACAAGAAGGCTTCATGATCACGGGCACATTTGGGAAGGACGTATTCTCCCGTTCCAGTGACGTGGTGACGTGTAGGATGTCTCTCTTTACAGGTCCGGATGTTAAGCCAGGATCTACCTGACTTCCCATGGACAGATGTGGGTTTGAACGGGGAGAGTCACGTCACCCTCTCTGGACTCCATCTCCGCTCCTACAACACGTACCAGGTGCAGGTCATGGCTGTCAATCATGTGGGTGTGGTCAGTGACGTAGCTTTCTCAGAGGTCGTCATCGAGACAGAGGAACCACACTTAGTTGGTAAGTAACTTTCTGTTGTACCGTTCCGCATTCAAACGGCGCTGCTATTCTTTCTGTAATAAATATAAATAAGGCATGAATTAAAGTCACAGAACTGCCCAAAACGTCGTGTTTAATAGCATGGGGCTCTCAAAGAAAAGATACACATACTTTTTAAGTTTGGACTGTGTCTGTGAGAGTGGACCCGTCCCGCATTTCCGCATTCCATTTTGCAATAGATTAGCCCTAATTCAGACCTTACGCAGCGTGTACTGAACAAAACTGTTATGTTTCAACTGAAGGCGGTTTACCGGTTATGTGGAAGCAGCAAAAACAAGCGCACACTGTGTCCATGTATATCGCATACACTTCTGAAATCCGATATTTAAGCATGCCTTAAAGCATGCGTAAAAGTCCAATTATTTTAACTGACTGAAAAAGACGGAACCTTTATGCATGCTTTAAGGTATGCTTAAATATCGGATTTCATGCAATGATATACTGGCCTAAACATTGAGTTATTATCGATTCCGTAGCCCCCACCCTCCGGAGCTGGTGGTCTCAGCCGTCAGTGCTGCAGTTTGACTGGACGGACATCTTCGTCAGTAACTCCTCCCTGGTGTACGAGGTGTCTGTCGGGACATACCCGGGCGGATGTGACGTAATGAAGTGGGTGGAAACAGAAAACACTCAGATCAGCATGAACGATGTTGATAACAATAAAGAGCACTTTGTTGTCATCACTGCCATCAACCAAGCTGGGCTGTACTTGGGCGAAACCTTTGTACTGTCCTATCCAGCAAACGGTTAACTAAACAAAATATAGGTCGTCATCATGCAAATTGGTAACATTTAGAGTCTAAAGTAGACCTAGGTTTGTGGTCTACTTCCTTGGCCATCTCATTAATGGATGGCTATACCATACGATAGTTATATGCATGCTGTTGATATTATCAAAATCGGCATTAGGGATAAGATCTTCCTATATTGAATCAGCTATTGTCTGTTAGATGTTCTTTTCTCTCAAAAGAAGTTTTTTTTATAATCGCTGAATAAGGGTGATATAATCTTTAACTTCGAGTCCACAGTATATTCCCGGTATCTCTATGATCTACTACGCTAATGCTGTACATGTGTTGCTCTGCCACGTTGCGGGAATATTGACAGGGTTGTATTCAATTGCGGCAGTAATCAGATAGACCAACTGCAAGATACACGTTCAGAAAAAAAGATTTGTGCTCAGAAGGACTGGGGTCGGTATAACAACCTTAAACCGACCTGTAGAGAATGGTCACCAGGCTAATAATATGCTACTTGTCAAATGTAATGTACAAGCCACAGACGTACAAATCTGTACACATCTATTGATTTGGCAATGACATAGTTTGATCAGTTCGCTTTTGCATTCCACTTTGTCATTAGTTTTCAAGTGATGTTTCGTTGTTGCAAATGCATGTAATTCGATGAATGCGTTTGTGGAATGAATTAGTCATATACATTTTTAATACCTCAGCCTTTGCATCTTCAATACAATCATCTTTCTGATGAAAACGAACATTGCCTGTGTTCAACTAGTGTTGAAATGTATGTGATTAAATTAGTGTAGATTTGTAACCATATCCACACTTACGCACGGACCAAGAAACTCTTTAAGCATGTTAACAAGAGTCCGGTATTTGCACTGCAACTACACACAGTATCCAAGGAGACGACGTTGCTCTCGTTAAATGCTTGGTGATTTCATTAAAAGAGCAGATGTCTGTAATGATCAAACAATAGTGGCAGTGGTAAAAAAATCGATTGGGGTTTTATTTTCCACAGTACCCTGGGTCCTGATACAAAATAACTATGATGAATAAGGATATCACTCAGCTACAAGAATAACAAGGTTTTACTTTCTTCAACATCTTCAATTTTATTGAATTGTCGGGGTATAACATATCTATGTCAAAAACACGAAAACTAAGATTCCAAACCTCCGGAAAGTAAAATATATCTCATGGCGATCACGACAGCTGAAAATTTCAGACATCACATTAACAGCAATGTTAACGGTAACACTACAAGAAAAAGATGGGTGATGCCGACGACGAAGTTGGAATTCTGAGAGGCGTGGGGTAGCCATCCTTTCTTGTATACAACATTATAAATGTCCAGACATGCCATACCTCTGGAATGTTTATCATGTTGACATCACACTTAATCTATCCTACGGCGTACCAGCCTCGCAGTCAGGCGGCGTTGTTAGCAAAGAGCTCCACCCTACGATACATAAACATAGACATTCTGATTGAAAGACAGTGTGTCATGTGTAAGACAACAGTGTCTGACGATAATTGACTGTTGTAGCCGCCCCCAGCATTTGAATCAGATAGTCGCTACTACCGACATGGAAAGAATGACCAGAATAAGGCCTGAAACCAATATGTCAGTCTATACGACGTGTCGCCGTTCATCGTTTTCACACTTTTAAAAATGATTTTCACCTTTTTAGAGACACGATTATTGCATACGCCATTACACATGCCCGGGCATGACTAAGGGATAAATATTTATTAGGTTTTTAATGTATAATCATATCTAATTAATGCTCAGTCGGATTTCAGACAATCCCATGGTAAGCCGTTAAAACACTAAAACATGGAGAGCCATCGAAACACAATATACATAAAACTTTATGCCTTTTCAGGAGAGAGTGACAACGTCATGTTAAAGAAGCTTCTACAACGCCACAACGCCTTTTTTGTCATCGTACCTTAAAATTACCTTCTTTATTATGTAGGGTAGTTGTTAGTACAAGTGCACACTGGTCACAACATGCTGATTATAAGGAAGTCAGCTCTAAACGTCTCAACGCTTTGAGATAAGTTCAACCTAGTTGTGATTATCATAACATCGGCACGTTGTCGGCAAATATTTTGCTCGGCGGATTGAACGAATCTCGGCCAACGAGGTCACTACCCAATGTTTACACATGAGGGGCGTGATCAACACCTTGCCCTTCTCTATATTGTAATAGAGGCAAAAGTCAGGGAGGTTAAAGTGCAGGACTTGCAAATTTCAGCGAACTGCGACACAAGTGCACCACCATGGCAGGTATGGGCAGTTTTAACAGATGCATTCGGTGGTTTTTAACAGTCACTAGACTTGTAATTGTATTCATTACCCACACACTGTACACTAATGTGTAACTACGACTTGATAAAACATTCTACATTGATGAAGAATGAGTTTCAAACTGATAATGGTGCTGTAACATTCAAGCGTTACAAGGCCGTCGTGCCAATTTGATGTCGTAGAATTTTCAATCAGGCTGTGATATCGATAGAGCCAATTGCCGACGTCGACGCTAATTTCCGTCTCGTAAAGGGTCGTGGCTGTTTGAAACGGTCAATGCCTTAATGGCTGAACGGCACGCTTTAAATATTGGAACGTTCGCACGCGCTGTCAACACTATGATGTTTCATGGCGTACAGAATCCATTCTCCGTTAACGTGTGCAATTGCTGTCGCACAAGAAAATCCGTGCAGCAAATTGTTAAACCGCACATTGCCTTCAACTTTGGTGGTTTAATGTTACCAGTAGATATTGGAAATATGAATAGTAACCTTTTTACGGCCATGGCAGGCTATTTTTAGGTCGTAAAGGACAATGTTTTGGTCTGTAACCGTCGAAAAAGACCTATCGCAAATCCAATAGCACATTAGGCACTGCATTTATTTGTTTATTATTATTTGTTTATTTGTTGTTCGCACATAAAGAAATAATAAAAACAATAGATAGTGACAATAACAAACATGCAGGGGAGGCCTGAAACCTAAAAAGGCTTATCTAGGGCCTACTCTAAACAAAATATAAATACAATGCTGTTACAAAACAACGTTGAATTAAAGGCTAAAGTGTAGTTTGCGGCCCAACTTTTAACTTTGTCTGATCGACGCGCTAGTTGTGTGTCGGAGGCCCATTTTACGTCCGCCGGCATACATCTATGTCTTCATTTCTGAAAGTGAGCGCCCGTACTTGACGTTAGAACCGGGTGGGATACAACGTCGGGCGAGCCCGATTTCACGTCCGAGCCCCGTCGTCTTTCAGTCCCCGGCAGTATCTCTTGCTGCGGGCGACGCGGCGATTGAACCGTTCGGGGATCAGTCGACCGATAGCTACGGTCGAGCCCGATAGCTACGGTCGACCGATAGCCAAAAAAGTTGGTTTGGGGAAAATCGGTCATCGTTTCGTGATATCCAAATTTTGTATGAAAAAATGCTGTTTTGCCCTTAATTGATGAAATTCTGATATTTTGGGAAACGAGATGCAAATATGATGTCGGGAAAGCGTTCCGAACCCAATAAAGTTGGTTTGGGAAAAATCGGTCATGGTTTCGCGATATCCAAATTTTGTATGAAAAAATGCTGTTTTGCCCTTAATTGATGAAATACTGATATTTTGGGAAACGAGATGCAAATATGATGTCGGGAAAGCGTTCCGAACCCAAAAAAGTTGGTTTGGGGAAAATCGGTCATGGTTTCGCGATATCCAAATTTTGTATGAAAAAATGCTGTTTTGCCCTTAATTGATGAAATTCTGATATTTTGGGAAACAAGATGCAAATATGATGTCGGGAAAGCGTTCCGAACCCAATAAAGTTGGTTTGGGGAAAATCGGTCATCGTTTCGCGATATCCAAATTTTGTATGAAAAAATGCTGTTTTGCCCTTAATTGATGAAATACTGATATTTTGGGAAACGAGATGCAAATATGATGTCGGGAAAGCGTTCCGAACCCAAAAAAGTTGGTTTGGGGAAAATCGGTCATGGTTTCGCGATATCCAAATTTTGTATGAAAAAATGCTGTTTTGCCCTTAATTGATGAAATTCTGATATTTTGGGAAACAAGATGCAAATATGATGTCGGGAAAGCGTTCCGAACCCAAAAAAGTTGGTTTGGGGAAAATCGGTCATCGTTTCGCGATATCCAAATTTTGTATGAAAAAATGCTGTTTTGCCCTTAATTGATGAAATTCTGATATTTTGGGAAACAGGATGCAAATATGATGTCGGGAAAGCGTTCCGAACCCAAAAAAGTTGGTTTGGGGAAAATCGGTCATGGTTTCGCGATATCCAAATTTTGTATGGAAAAATGCTGTTTTGCCCTTAATTGATGAAATTCTGATATTTTGGGAAACGAGATGCAAATATGATGTCGGGAAAGCGTTCCGAACCCAAAAAAGTTGGTTTGGGGAAAATCGGTCATGGTTTCGCGATATCCAAATTTTGTATGAAAAAATGCTGTTTTGCCCTTAATTGATGAAATTATGATATTTTGGGAAACGAGATGCAAATATGATGTCGGGAAAGCGTTCCGAACCCAAAAAAGTTGGTTTGGGGAAAATCGGTCATCGTTTCGCGATATCCAAATTTTGTATGAAAAAATGCTGTTTTGCCCTTAATTGATGAAATTCTGATATTTTGGGAAACGAGATGCAAATATGATGTCGGAAAAGCGTTCCGAACCCAAAAAAGTTGGTTTGGGGAAAATCGGTCATCGTCATATTTTCCTACTTGCACATTATATGGATTGTCCCCACTTTAAATATACTTGAATTCATTTATAGGATCTAATATACTGAAATTAGTTGAACAAGTGGAAAGAAAAGTAAACAGTGATAGGCGCTTGATATAAATACGGCACTGTGCGCGCAGGCGAGGAGGGTTTTTGCGCAGATGACGCAGGTGTTCGCGCAGACGACGCAGGCCTGTACCTATGGTCTTTCGTAGTTTTAAACGTTCTAGTTAACTTAAAGGTAGAGCCACCTTTCCCATAGGAGAGGGAGAGAGAAATATGCATGTAATATATATATATATATATATATATATATATATATATATATATATATTGTGGTATTAGTTATTTGTTACCACGCCTCCGTTTCTTCTTGTCTGTCTGTGCTTGATGTGATATGGGCCAGATGGCCTGAATTAAAGAATAAAATAAAAATAAATAAAATATATATTACAGTAATTGATACAAATTGTTTTTTTTTCATGTTATTTGTTAATGTTTACTTAAAAGCTGATAATTTCTGTGTCTGCTTTCTTGTCCATAGTACTAACGTGAAAGATATGATTTAGACCATAAGGTACTAAGAGTAGTAGAGGCCTATGGCAGATGGGAAAAAAGTATGTAGTATTTAAGAATAAATAGCCAACAAGTAGTGTGGCTATATTCGAACAATTATTAGCCTTTATTAGCCGGGGTATTAAGTTTCCCAGTGGGGTGGGGTGGGGTAATAAACATTATATAAGTTCGATTTCATTAATACACATCAATTGAAGGCCCTGTAATGAGTATGATGTGGGGAAGACAAAGAGTATCAATACACAATCACATAAGTGTGAATACACAATCACATAAGTGTGAATACACAACCACATAAGTGTGAATACACATACCACCCGCAGGATAATCCTCGACCGTTCATACCGGTCGACTAATCCCCGACCGTGTCTATCGGTCGACCGACCGTGACTATCGGTCGACCGACCGTGGCTATCGGTCGACCGTATCTATCGGTCGACCGACCGTAGCTATCGGTCGACCGACCGTGGCTATCGGTCGACCGTGGCTATCGGTCGACCGACCGTAGCTATCGGTCGACCGACCGTGGCTATCGGTCGACCGACCGTGGCTATCGGTCGACCGTAGCTATCGGGCTCGACCGTAGCTATCGGTCGACTGATCCCCGAACGGTTCAATCGCCGCGTCGCCCGCAGCAAGAGATACTGCCGGGGACTGAAAGACGACGGGGCTCGGACGTGAAATCGGGCTCGCCCGACGTTGTATCCCACCCGGTTCTAACGTCAAGTACGGGCGCTCACTTTCAGAAATGAAGACATAGATGTATGCCGGCGGACGTAAAATGGGCCTCCGACACACAACTAGCGCGTCGATCAGACAAAGTTAAAAGTTGGGCCGCAAACTACACTTTAGCCGAATTAAACAGGTAATGAAAATACAAAAGGATATTTACATGTTGAAAAACGCGTTTTTGAATACAATTTTATCGATGATTTATACCTACCGTTGAGATCAACATGAAACAAGCGAGAGAGCTTGTCCAAGTAGCGCATATCGCAAGCCCATGTGCCATTTATGCCTGTCGCAAGTTTTTAACTTTGACTGCTGAAATAAAGCTGAAGTTCCCACCAGAACAACTCATCCCTGTAAGATATGCAGTCTGAGTCCTATCAATGATAGCACACACTTGAATTTCGACTACAAGATGTCTGGACGTGGTAAAGGAGGCAAGGCACGCGCTAAGGCCGTTCTTCCCTTGCGGGTCTCCAGTTCCCGGTCGGCCGAGTTCATCGCTTCTTGCGCAAGGGAAACTATGCCGAGCGCGTGGGTGCCGGCGCACCGGTCTACCTGGCGGCGGTGCTGGAGTACCTGACGGCCGAGATCCTGGAGCTGGCTGGAAACGCTGCTCGCGACAACAAGAAGACCAGAATCATCCCCCGTCACCTTCAACTGGCCGTCCGCAACGACGAGGAGTTGAACAAGCTCCTCTCCGGAGTCACCATTGCCCAGGGCGGCGTCCTCCCAAACATCCACGCTGTGCTTCTGCCCAAGAAGACCAGCAAGGAAGGCTCAGTAAATTGGAGACCACAGAAACGCACAAACCCCGGGCCAACCACATTCTCTAGAAGGAACTGTATCATCTTCACACACCATGCACATGCGTGTATTAATACATACCACCGCCCCCCCCCCCTACACATGTTTAGACCATATAATCAGATAAAGTGCACCCCATTCCATGTTAACTGACAGGCAAGGACACACATGATGTGCATCGGCAAGACTGGTCACCAATCCCACAAGAAATGACCGCTATTTCGCTGACTTACGTACGCGTCTTTTGCCGTTTCATTCTAGCTGACATATCTGTACATTATATGTGTAGTCGGAGAGGATGGACACGTGGAGTGCGTGTTCAGGGCCAGAAGGGCGCATCCATTTCATGTATGGTGGGCGAGGGTATTGTTTGTCTATGCTGGCTAGGCAGTAGTTGTATATATTCTCTGTTGTTTTGCTTTACTTCTTATTCACAGTACATGCAGCTATAGCCTCCGGGCATGCATAATTTTTTCAAATAAAGTATACATTCATACGCCAAAAACAGTTACTCAAGCAACTGGATATGATTTTGGAAACGGTCAGACGTTTCAGGTAGCATCCACTACCTTTCGTCAGTGACAATAAAAGGACTGAAGGAGAATTGCTGGTTTATAAGCACAAACCATTGATTGATATGCAAATAAGTAAAGACAATTTTTTGTGAAGGTTCAAATTTGTATTAATACAATGCGTTTCATCAGTTCAAGTTTAAAAGCAAGCTTCTTAGATGAATTTTTTGACATTTCAGAGGGGGGACAAAAAATCCCGGGATACCCGGGAATATGTGTCCCCCCTCCTAGAATTCCTATATAGGCCGCACGGTCCTTGGTTTTCTTTGTATTCCTTCCAATTAAGTTTTGATTTGTATCAATACAATACGTTTTGTGAGTTCAAGTTTAAAAACAAGCTTCTAAGATGAATTTGTTGACATTTAAGAGGGGGGACCGAAAATACCGGGATACCCGGGAATATGTGTCCCCCGTCCTAGAATTCCTATATATGCCGCACGGTCCTTGGTGTTCTTTTTATTTCTTCCAATTAAGTTTTGATTTGTATCAATACAATACGCTTTGTGAGTTCAAGTTTAAAAACAAGCTTCTAAGATGAATTTGTTGACATTTTAGAGGGGGAACCGAAAATCCCGGCTACCCGGGAATATGTGTCCCCCCTCCTAGAATTGCTATATAGGCCGCACGGTCCTTTGTTTTCTTTTCATTTCTTTCAATCAAGTTTCGAATTTGTATTGATACAATGAGTTTTATCAGTTCACATTTTAAAGCAAGCTTCTAAGATGAATTTGTTGACATTTAAGAGGGGGGACCGAAAATCCCGGCTACCCGGGTATATGTGCCCCCCCCCCTCCTAGAATTCCTATATAGGCCGCACGGTCCTTGGTTTTCTTTTTATATCTTCCAATGAGGTTTCGAATTTGTATTAATACAATGCGTTTTATCAGTTAACGTTTTGAAATAAGCTTCTAAGATGAACTTGTTGACATTTAAGAGGGGGGACCGAAAATCCCGGCTACCCGGGTATATGTGTCCCCCCCTCCTAGAATTCCTATATAGGCCGCACGGTCCTTTGTTTTCTTTTTATTTCTTCCAATGAAGGTTCAAATTTGTATTAATACAATGCGTTTTATCAGTTAACGTTTTAAAACTAGATTCTAAGATGAATTTGTCGAACTTGTCGGCGTGGATGTGGACGCATTAAACCAGGTATTTTGAATAAACCAAGGACTGTCTCAACATTTATTTGCTTCTCTGAATGTCCTTCCAAATTAAGTAAATTGCAAACAACCTGGCAATATTGTTCCCCTGGTTGTGATAAATAGCACGTGGAAGGAGTTCGTGGACGAATTATGTAAGCTCTGATAGATGAATACCCCCTCACCACCACCACACGAAATTTAAATGATTTACACAGAAAAAAATTGAGCCGGGGGAGGCTTGTCTCGCTGTGGTATTACTTGAATTTCGGCGAGGTCAATCAAATCGCCGGCGACTCCAATGACCTGGGTGAGACACCATGCGTTCTAGTAAGAATAAATAGAGCAGTACTTTTGTTACTCTGTATTTTCATTAAAATATTCATTAAGTTCATCATACTTACTCACCCGGGAGTGAACATCTCACATACACGACGTAAAGATCGAGGAACGTTCCAGTACAATTCCAACATGTAAACGTACGCGTTAGGTTTCAACGTTCACTACAACGTAAACAAATGGGGTAAACAAAAAAACAATAAATACAACCAATCGTCGCCACTGTTTTTTTTAACAGTTACTTGTTTATTCTGATGTAATAAGCTCTATGCCAACAAAATTAGTAATTGGACGCTAACAGTTATCTTCATCTTCGACTACGAAGGACTACCAACAGTAATTGGATGTATCTATGACGTTGGTCATCTTTTTCTGAGCTACTTGTCATAAACATTTTATCATTTTTTCTACACTCGTTTCTGCACTGTCCAGAAATGGATGTTCTGTTGCAGTACCAAAGAAGGCAGCAGAATCTTCAATCTGCTAAAGGCGGCTGCCTTAAATGAAAGAAGAAAAAAGCTGCCAGGGGGTAAAAAAATCTAATCGTTTCTTCCATAGACCAAGATCTAACCACAAACCAAATTACATAACAATCTATCCATTCGTTGTAGCCTCTTTAGTTATGGTGATAAACAACATACATACGTAAACACGCTGCCAAAAACATAACCTTTTAGGTGAAAGTAAAAAAAAAAAAAAAATTAAGAAGACGTATGTTTTCTCCACGGTATTTACAAATGTACATACATGTAGTTGTATTTTGCAGTCAAAGAAGTCAGTAAACTGCAGCTTTAAAGAAAAAAAAACAAATAATGAGCCTTAAATTCGACCACTTTCTATTATGACCATGATAGAACATACCTGCAGACCATTCAACTTCATAGGTTTCATGAGTTACATGCATACCGATATATACATCAAATGAACCGGTGGTGGTAGCCAACCTGTTTAATTATTAATCTTAATTAATCATTAATATTTAATATAGTCAATGCGAATTTATTGTTTCTGGGTCATATTCAGTTGAGCCCTAAATACCATTTGAAATTTGAGCTCGAATGATTGTGGCCATGCATCCATATATACTATACATCGATCCTGACTATCAAAGTTGAACCAATGATAGCATGGGCATTTGCATCTCGACCATTGAGAAAATGTCTGCATTTCCGTCAAGTATTTGCATTTTCACGTTTGACGGAGGCCAATGGGATCGGTCTATTGATGGGGTTTATATCAATTCAATAAGTTGTCGAGGTACTGGGTCAGAATACAAGCGGTTTTCGTTAATTTAGATAGGCAATTACACAGAATTCACTAAAAAATACTGACTACGTCGGAACCACACTGGGTTTAATGGAAGGCTTCTTGATACAATAGAAAGCCGCACCAAGCCCTGTCAGTAGTCCCACAACAACTACAGCCGCAGACGTCAACAGTGCAATCTGAGGAGTTCCCAATGACTGGTTACCCTGCAAAATTAAACAAACAAAAGAATATGCAGATGACAAGGATTTTCATGCAGATGACAAGGATACTCATTGAAGCCTCAAGAAGGAAATAGGTTAAATTTGTAATTTATAATTAGGCCTCAGCAAGTAAATTTTATGGATGACATCCTCCACAGACTCCAAATTTAATGCGAAAAAAAACAAGGCGGGCCAAAAGCAAGATTCCTACATTTTCAAATTTACCTTGTCAAAACCTAGTCAAACAAGAATTGAGGGGGCAAAACATGATTTCACAACCAACAGGTCTTTTATTCCTGTATTCAAGAGTATTACCTGCCCATGTAGATGTATATACATCTCAAAACTAGAAAAATTGTAGAAAAGAGCTTGTCGTACCATCATGGGAGCTAATACACTGGGTACTCATACGCAATGGAACACCTTAGACTGTCAATACTTGTCATCAAACGCGAGCAATTGTGCCTCAAGTTTGCTTCATCCTTAGGTTTTTGAACCGATAAACATTTACGACATATTTGCCCATTTTCGGCATCAAAATCAATGCGCGCGCTGATGTCATCCACTTGCTGTGGCCTTACGCGGACATATTGACTACATAGCGAAATGTCCTTTGGTGCTATCATTTTGTTTTCCGAATAGTCTTAAAGTTACAATATATCACAGGTATGTCCTATTTACAATACATGTACAGCTAAACAGATTACCATACATATCTCTGCAAACTTTGCTTTCTAAAACCTATGTGAACATATAGAACCTTTCAATCAATACATTAAAAATGAAATATTCTGTTTACTTTGCAACTCAGATACTGTATTACTGTATCTGGAATATTTTTGCACTAAAGAACAACCTACCAAATATGATTTTAATGATTATGAAATATCATATACATTTATCTATGTTTGCGTATATATATAAATGCATGCGCTTTCAATAACAAGTTAGAATTTTTTAAAAAGTATACTTTTTGTTTTAAGTTGTGTTAAAAGGCAGACAATGTATTTTTTCCTGTTTGAAGTCCTTAGATGCAAAAAATGACTTTTCTTATCAGTGAAGGTGGGACCTATGTTGGAAATGTGCAAAGTAGTTTTTTTCCATACCGATGAATCCTCTTCTAGAACGGTAGGTGGTGTTTCCGTCGTCGTCAGAGATTCAGATGTAAGAGGCGGGGATGCCGTTGGAGGTGGGGCCGTTGTTGTGGGTGTCATTGGGGTAGATGTTGTCGTTGTTGTTGTGGGTGTCATTGGGGTAGATGTCGTTGTTGTTGTTGTTGTTGTGGGTGTCATTGGGGTAGATGTTGTTGATGTTTCCCATGGGAGAGGGGTTGTCGTTGGTGCCATTGTCGTTAGTGGAGGGGTTGTTGTTGGGATGTAGTAGTCCACCGTACACTGGGCAATGTTTCCCTGCTTGTCTGCGACAGTAACTGTTCCTCTTGGTTTGCAGCAGTTGGAACTAAGTTGTGGAAACATACTTTAGTTACAGCATCATGTTTAAAAATGACACTAGCACTATCTTCTACAAACAAGCAGTTTATTTATTTATTTATTGTTTATTTCGGACACAGCGGTCCATAGAAAAAACAGACACGTAACACAAGCACATCTAAAAATAAAGACATAGAGGTATGTACAGATAAATATATATAAAGAAAAAGACTGCCGCACTGTCCTGCCACAAGGAGACCCTCGTACGGTGGGCGGGCCAATCTGCAGTAATGTCTCCAGGCTAGAGGAGAGCGGAGCAGCAGTTTGATAATTGTATTCTCAGATCCTATCAGCCGAGAGGCGAATGCATACAACAACTTCCGGTGCCTGGAATCTAACGTGTCAACACGCGTCTGCACAAACAGGTCGCTGTTACTGGTACTTTTCGGCTGAGTCAGTAAGCAATACATCTACAGCAGCTATGATTTTGATCTATGGCCCTATTAAATCTAGGGTTTTACACTTTAAAACAGCGAAACCTAAAAGCTCCAAGTGATGGACAAAGTAACTTACCAATTTGCAAATCGAGTTCTGGATATCTTTCCCATTCATAAACATATTTTACATTACATGTATATGTTAGTGGACCTGGTAGGATGTCCCCCGTACCCTCAAGTTATTACATTTTGCCTTACCCTGACCTCCTCCCTCTTGACATCAATGAAAAACCGCCAGCAGGCCAACTTGATTATCTCATGAATAAACAAAGGCTCAAAACAAACAGTTACAAAAAGTTACAAAAACGTGACAAAACATAGAAAACACTTGGAAATTCGCGGCTACAGACCTGTATGTAGCTGCAATGCTCGTCCCGACAGTTCCTGGACTGAATGAGTAGTTAAAGGTGATCCCGCTCCCCTCAGGTGAGGCAATGAGACTGTAGATACCAGATTCTCCGTCTCTAACCTGAACATCTATGGACCAATGATGGCTGTCACAGGTAGATGGATGTTGTTGTTCAAGGGTACAGTTGCCAGTAGCCGCAGCTATTGTGCACGTTGGCGGTATGTTGTCCACAGTCTAAAAAATTGATATCGTTATGAAATCATAAACGACAGTAGACGAAAAATAGATTTTAGCTTGAAAGCCCATATGTACCGGTAGAAGCAATTCTAAAACAAGTTCTTTATTTGGTTACGTCGGCAGAATAACGGAAACGTCGGCTCTTGTTAAACAAGTGGTTGTGAATAAAGAATTTTGCTATTCAGATTTGAATTCCCAACACAAAAATAGACTCACCCAAATTTTCGACTGTTCCAGTAGTGGCAAGAAATAGGACATTGTAGAACACAGGGCATTTCAAAACCTACCAGAAAACGTACCATAGAACGACATTACACCCAAGGGAACTAACCGGCCTCTATCCCAAACATGATGAGATCAATTAGATATCAATTGTGATATTTAATTGTGTTTTCAGAATAAACCATCTACTAATGCAAACGATCTACTGATGCATGGTATTAGCTGTTGATTGCATGAAGCAAAATCAACACCAGGGGTTAATTTTACATCTCCCTTGTGACTAAGTCTCCAGTACAAAATGTTTAACACTCGGTGTAGATTTCTTCATACATAGAACTTACCTTACATATGTAATGGACTCTTAATCATCCCAGGAACCAGGAAAATCTGGCCAGGGTTTTCCAACAAACAAACAAACAAACAAACAAACAAACAAACAAACAAACAAACAAACAAACAAACAAACTTACCTTAACATTTTGCACGGGTTCTCGGGTTACTAGTAATTAAGAGTCCATTATTATATCGGCGTGTGGCCTTGCTAAATGACCCAGGCAAAATGGTAAGGTAAGTTTCCAGAAAAACCCTGGCGAGATTTTCCTGGTTCCCGGGATAATTAAGAGACACAAGTTATATACAGCAGTCATATATAGAACTTACCTTACATTGTAATGTACTACTCTGGAAACCTACCTTACCATTATGCCGTCCAAAATGTAAAATATGTTCTCGGGTGGGAGTGGCAGGGCGAAACTTTTCCCTCCTTCCCTGGTCAATTTAAACATTCAATTATCAGGTTGATCAGGCTGGCATGTGCCCGTGCTTAAGTTCATTCCCTTGGGAGCAATGTCATTCCATGGTAAGTTTTTTGGTATGTTTTGAAATGCCCTATGTCCTCTTTCTTGCCATATATAGACTGTTCAACTCAAGATTCGTTGCAAAGATTGGAGTTAAATTTAAACACGTTTCACATAAATGAGAACATGATACGTATGGAATGTTTGAACGTGAACGTGCGTCTTGAATATACATTGTATAAGCGTATATCTATTAAAGAAAAATGCCAGATCATAATTACCACTACAATTTGAGGTTCTACGGTCACTCTGACAACCAGTGAGTTGGACGAACCTCCCGGTCCTGTCACAGTTAACGTTGTAGTACTAAGAATATAAAAAGAAAGAAATTTTCCAACTCACATATGTTATGCACACTTCCATCTTTATATAACCACTGACTAACGTATCAGAAATTAAAGCAAAGATTTTAAAAGGTACATCTACACAACATGCTAAATAGTCATTCATGTTGTCAGTATTGTCATATTTACCTACTGTTAACTATTTGCACATTTCTTGTATCAATTTTTTTTTACTTCTGGGTACAGAAGTAATTTTTTTGTGGCTTACTGGGGAGTTTGTATGTTTTGTGTTCAAACAGATTAGGTTGCCAATGCATCAGGCCACAGAACAATGGAATGAAAGGCCACGTGACAGAAGGTCAAAGGTCAGACAAAGGAAAAGGAGTGATTTGAAGTTCGCAAAATCTGGTCAGGAGCCAGCAGCCGAGGACTCTATGAGTCATCCCTCAACCCTGCACAGATTCTATCCTAGTCCCGATTAACGTGCGGCATACAATCTTCTAGAACGTCAAAACACTCTCTTACTTCCAAACCTGACTTCGAATCGTACACACAAAAACAAAAGTCTACATAGCAATAATTTGACAATATAGTAGACTACCTTTCTCACTCTTATTTATATTGGAATGTGAAGACAGATATCTATACCTTGTTGTACCAACTGCCGCGGTGTTTGCAGCTGCAAATCTGATGTACCCAGTCGTGTTGGCATTCTCCTGTAGCGTGATTGATGTAGGTGAGACAGACTGGACCATTGAAGCGTCGTCAGTTGCTGCTAGAGAAAATGTACCTCGGGCCCCGTGGTTTATAAGAAGAAAATGCACGTCCGCTGTGCTTCCAGCAAAGAGTGGTTCTGTAATAGAGGTGTGACAGGAATATACTTCTTATTATTGAACAATCTAGACGATATGCTGGTTTGGTTACTCTAACTGCAAAGCTTGTTGGTTGAATGTACTTTTAACATGGCATATATCAATACTAAGAAGACTGGCGGCTGCTGTTTCCAGATCCATGCTCTTTATCTAGAACCATGTTCAATCAGTCAATCAATCAATCAATCAATCAAACAATCAACCAATCAATCAATCAATTAATCAAATGGTTATTGTTAAAAACAAGTGACTGGCAGATTTAGGCTGAATTATGTCTTGTTGTACAAAAACAGAGCGCCTATTATTAAGTTCTAATTACAAGGCACGATTCTGGATAAAGTTGAAGTTGTAGCAGAGACCATTATAAAAGAGAAACAAAGCAGGGTTTAGACCAGGCAGAAGTACGACTGAACGAATATTCAACCTAAGAATAATTTGTGAAAAACACCTACAACACCAGAAGGACCTATACCACGTATTTATTGATTTCAAAAAGGCCTTCGACCGTGTTTGGCAAGAGGCACTATGGGCAACAATGAGGAAATACAACATAAATCGCAACTTGGTAAAGACAATTGAAAACTTGTACAACAAGGCAACTAGTGCAGTACTCCTTAATGGCAATACTGGTAAATGGTTCCGCACGACAGTTGGTGTGCGTCAGGGCTGCCTTCTCTCCCCCACGCTTTTTAACATCTTCCTAGAAAGAATCATGGACGAGGCCCTAGAGGACTTTAAAGGTACTGTAACCATAGGTGGTAGGCAGGTGACAAACCTACGATTTGCCGATGATATTGACGGGCTAGCTGGGGAAGAGGAAGAACTAATAAATTTGGTGGACCGACTAGACAATGCGGCCACGGATTTTGGCATGGAGATTAGTGGTGAAAAGACCAAACTAATGACAAACAACACTTATGGTCTTAACGCTAGAATCACACTGGGTGAATCAAGGTTAGAGACAGTGAAAAAATTTAAATATCTTGGTTCGATCATATCCGATGAAGGATCTCACCCAGAAATCTTAGCAAGAACTGCACAAACAGTAGCCGCACTAGCCAGACTGAACACCATATGGAAAGACAAAAACATATGTTTACGCTCCAAGATCAATCTCATGCGCTCCCTAACTCTGTCAATTTACTTGTACGGTTGTGAAACCTGGACACTAACGGCAGACCTACAGAAAAGAATCCTCTCTATGGAAACACGATGCTACAGGAAAATACTGGGCATCTCATACCTAGATCATGTCACCAACGAGGAAGTCTACAATAAGGTAGTACAAGCTATTGGACCACATGACAACATACTGACCACTGTAATGAAACGCAAGCTGAGATGGTTTGGTCATGTGGCAAGATCCTCAGGGCTTGCAAAAACTGTACTACAAGGACAGTGCCAGGAATCCGAAAAAGGGGTAGACAGAAAAAGAGGTGGGAAGACAACATAAAAGAGTGGACAGGATTAAGCCTATCTGAAGCCATGAGAGCGGCGGAAGACAGAGTCAAATGGAGGGAGATAGTGAACCAAGTCATGGTGCCCCAACGACCACCAACGAGGTCAAGGGATAGGTGAGGTGAGGTGATTCTGGATAGTCCACGCGTATCTAGAACCGTGCCTGGAGCAAATCTACGGTCGTGGATAGGCAAAGACTATCCAGAACCGTGCCTGATCCTTCCCCTTACCCATTCAGGTATTAGACTAGATAATCACGGATTTGGTCTACCTGTCGTCTTCCCAAAACTTGGACGAACGTGAGACTTAAAGGAGGTTGCATAAGTATAAGTATAAGGTAGATGCGTCCACCATAATAAAGGGGCCATGGCATAAAAATGTTGAAAGTTCTGTATATCTTCCAGACTGAGTGATCAATTATTCCTCTTTACTCCTTTATCTGGCCTCTAGCATACTTGAGGGGATGTCTGCTGCATCCTTTTAGGTGATAATTGCTACAGTCGTCTCAACATTGTCCATCAGACTAACCATCATCAGACTATAGCTAAGAAAAGCTGACATTACCTTTTTCACCCTCCAAAGCCAAATGGAAACTTTGCGGTTGGATGAAAGTGGGCTGAACACGCTGAAATACTGTGTTGTTGACATCTTTGCCTTCGACCTTGACTCGAAATTCCTGGTGAAAGAAATGGTGAATTCATGATACACTGGCAATTGTTGCGTTCATAGTATCATCGAAGTAATTCTACATTTCTTTCAAATTGTCATTGCCTTACTATATAGCACCAGAGAAAATAATAGTCAACAAACTACAATTTGTAAACGATATTTACCTCAGTTGGAATGGCAACTACAGCAGTATACTTAGCTCCAAGAAGTCCCCCAACGGCTGTCATAGGAGACGACACCAGCTCATCGCCTGCCTCGTCTAGGAGTGAAATCCTGGTCAGCTGCTGGACATTCTCTGATCCAAGAACGTCCACAATGATAGTTGTATTTACCCCTGTACAATACAATACAATACAATACAATACAAGTCGTGTCACCGTGGTTACTACATGGCCAGTATGAGAGGGCTGTATCATGTTCTCCCAATTTCGTTCAATAAAAATAGAGCAGCGTGGATGTATTTCCTCCTTGCTTTATTACTCCGTGAAGGAGGTATACCTCCTGCAGGAGTATTCGGGTCAGCCGGTTTTTCGTGTTCGCAGCTAAAACTCACGGTTCCCTGTGTTCAATCGGCATTTAATTTTATACGTCGTCTGCAGGCATGCCAGTGGTGATGCACGTATATCAATATTTACCGTAGGTGTTTTCGCGGTCAAGATAATATTCGAAAAGCACCCCTACATTTAGGGGCACATGGGACCGCCCGTGAAAAACCCGTTGTTTTGAATAGCGGCGGGGTCGAGCATCCTTAATGCAGATGTGCGGTGCGGTTTTTAATGCAGACCAGATGCGGACCGTAATGGTTTATGGATGGCCGGAATTGTGAAATGTGCTCGCACGTAAAAGTCATGTTTGTGTACGTTGTATTTCTATGAATTTTGGCATGTGGTGTGCCGTTATGTCCGTGTTGATGCACGTGTCTTTGTTTTCACCGTAGCGGTTTTTATATCAAGGTAAATTTGATATTTCAAAATCACCCCTATTTTTATCATCCTGTGGAATAGGCCGTAGGTTAAGTAGATATGTGGTAGGCGAGGTTCTCTAAGCAGATATTAGGTGGTTGTTGTGTATATTCGTCTGTATCTGTTGGGATTGTGACTTAAGGTTTGCACATAAGGTCAGGTCTATTGTCTGGCAAGATGTTAATATCATAGTTGTTCGGTAGAGCTCACACACTGTACTATTTATAGCTTATAATATAGCGACCTGAAAGTGGTCGGAGCGCGGAGAATGCGCCAAGATATGTGTTGTTTCCGTGTGCAACTGTGCTAACGTTGCTGTGGTGATCATGTTGTTCGGCAAGTGTTAAAATTGTTGACGTGGTTTTAGACTGACCGCCAGTTGCGCAGTTGACTTTGTGTACGTGTCTTTGTTTTTACCGTAGCAGTTATGTGGGACGGTGTTTTCCGTGTGCAACTGTGCTAACCGTTGCTGTTGTGATCATGTTGTTTTGTTAAGCAGTTAACGTTGACTTGAGCGGTACCCGTTTTTCCGTGTTCGCAGCTAAAACCCGCGGTCCCCTTTGTTCAATCGGCATGCAATTTTATACGTCGTCTGCAGGCATGCCAGTGCCAATACCACATCTCAATCTGCAAATTATAAAATTTCACGGAGAATTGTCGCCTATGGCGTCTTGTTGTATCTTAATTTTAACTAGTTTAACCTCTAATTCCTTCCACTAACACCATTACTTTTGAATGAATGAATTAATGAATGAATGAACGTCAGGGAGTGAGTGAGTGTGAATTGGAGTAAGAGTGAGTGTGATAGTGAGTGTAAGAGTGAGGGAATGAGTGAGTGAGTGAGTGAGTGAGTGGGTGAGTGTAAGAGTTAGTGAATGATTGTGAGCAAGCAATATAAAGTTGCCGTTGAATCACCTGCAACAGGTCTTCCATCAATGGGAAGTAATATACCATTGCTTGTTGTCTTCATAAACTGGTACGAGAAGTCCACAATGCTCTTTCCAGTAACCTCCAATATGTACTGCTGTGAATCTGTAACGATATGAACCACAATAGGAATCTAATCAAGGTAATACTTAATAGTGAATTATTCGACGCCATATAATGTACTTTGACTTCGGCAAAATTGTTGATCTGTTTGTAGTAGGAAAGAAACAGTGCATATAAAATATTTCCAACACAATATAAAGATTACCCTACCTTGCAACTTGTCAGAATATTTTTTGCTATATGTTTGTTTGTTTTTTTATCTTGGTTAACGTACACCAGATATTCTCACAAGTACCTCTTATTCGTAGTCGCCAAGTGCCTGGAGACGGGTTCTTAATTTGGTACACTCTGTTAGCTCCTACGTCAACAGCAATCTCGGCCAACGGTGTCCCAAATGCCTGGATAGTACCTGGAATATTCAAGGACAAAATGTCAAATTTGACTTAATAATCCAATCAGTCTTTTCACGCGGCCAGTATGTTTGAAACAGTAATTGATATTAAGGATGACACGTTGACATCATTTGATCATTAGTAACGTACACATGGTTTTCACATAGTAACTGGAATGTGGATTTGATTGCTTTGATTCCATTTTGCATCCCAGCACAAAGTATTCACATTGTCTGATTTACGTGTAACAAAGTAATAATCAAATAATGTTATCGTTTCATCCTTTGTACTAAAAATATTCGGATTTCCAGGTGTATTAAATATTTAGTGAGACAAATAATTCAAACAACACCACGCATATGCTGAAGAAATGAAAACTCACCATCGGGTTTTTCTATAACCACGTCTGGCGCGCTGTTTGCAGCTACTAAGGAGATAACCAACTCTAGGAGAGCACTGTCGACCTCTAAAGGCACAACCCTGCCGCTTCCCGCCGGCAGACTGGCCTTGTAGAGGGTCACAGGAGCTGAGTTCGACAGGGCAACGCTGATAACGCCCGTCAAATCGGCAATGTCCTCTTTGTCACCCTCATAGACCGATCCACCGGATTCCTGGGCAAGTTGATCGTACAGGTTTCTGTTGCTTCGCCTATTGACACTATGAGAGGTAGCTGTGGGGCACAAAGTGGCTGAGTTAATAAATTGCATATACGACAATCTTATGGTCCTGTAACCGAATATATCAATAATCTTAAAGATTTTGAGTGAAGGTAATGCATCTCGCCAACGTTTTATGTAACTACTTGATTTAGAAACAATCCCACTGTTGTTTTTGTACAACGTACATTTGTATAGTAGAGACGAGATTATAGAATGGAATACATACATACAATCAGTATAGTAATCAGAATAAACAATAAAATACATGATAGACAGGGATGCTCATGTTTTTAGTTCTCGTAATCAATCCCAAAAGGGAAACACACAAACTATTTCTTACTTACCTTTAAAATAGCCTTCTTCCTGTCCATCTCGTAAGTTACGACTGTTGCATACGCCTGTCAACAGAAAGTTGAGCACAGCATGCTTTCCTTGCATCAGTGCCGCTACGCTGCCGTACTTTTCTGGATCTTTTGGATCTGCGTCTGTGAAGATGAAGACTTTGGACTCCGGCAGGCAGTTGAGAAGGGCCTGTTCAATCCCAGAAAAGCAGTACTCGGGACAGTCTCCTCCACCGTGCACTGTCAGCGCGCTGAGCCAGGTGATCATCTCGTTTGAGTCTCTGGTTGTACGGACCTGTCCCAAGTCCTCTGAGGTAAAAAAATAACAACTAACTTTAGTTGCGCAACAGAGCTATGTATGGAATACACACGATACAAAAGTGAGAAGAAAACCAAATTACACAACGCAAGATCTTCAAAATTACACAACGCAAGATCTTCAAAATAATGTGTTTCATAAAAACATTCATCTACATGTACTAACATTAGTTCAATGGGTACCCTTTGCGCATATATGGCTACCTACTATGAAACGGATCAGATACACAATTATACTAAGCAGATATACGTCTTTGTGTAGCCTTAACCATACCCCCTGATGTCTAAATATGATAGTTTTTAATATAGTTATCAATGATCTTATCAATGATCGTAGTCATCCTGTTTAGGGTAAAGCAGCTACAAAGTTCATTAGTGTTTATAAAAATGATATCACTTACCCGGATCACTAAAAGTAGACAGGATGTAGTTGTACGGTGCGTTAGCTGTGCCAGTGGTGCTTTGTACTATCTGAACCGTTTCCTGACGAACTGCTGCAACGTCATTCCCCATGCTACCGGACACGTCTATGACAAAAACCATGGAGTTTCCAGATCCAAGGTTCAGGACCTCTCTGAACTTTTCAGCCCCAATCTGGGACAGTAGGCCGTAACCTGCAAACGGCAAGGAAAGTTGTTAAAAGCTCCCTGCAGCAGCGTAGAAACATGAACGGAAAACCATTTTCGACCTTGAACTTTGTTTTGATAACCGCTACACACCTACCAAATTTCATGAGGATACATTCACAGATTTTCGAGTTATCCTCCATACGTCCAATCGACAAATGCACAAAAACTCCGCTAAAAACGATTTTAAAAAGCCAGATGCACCATTTTTTAACTTGAGCTATATCTTAACAACAGCCACCCACACTCAAAAACAAGAAAAAAATCCGTCCACCAATAATCGAGTTATGACGTTGACCCTAATACGGGGACACGATACAGCTGCTCCACCAAAATCTACTGGACCCATACCTTTCTGACGAAAACAATAAAGAATCTTTCACCTGGTGCAATGAAGAAGTTGGTGGTTGCCTGAATGGCTGCCCGTGCCGCCTGTTCATGTAGATAGTAGTGGGGAGACAGACTGGGTACACTCGTCTCCTTGTTGATTCCTCCAGTCGGGACTGTAAGTCGAGAGTCATCCATCAAACCGCCATGGCTGCACTTGCCTGTAGTTTGACTGTAAGCTAAAAAGAAACAAATGCATTCAAATTGAAAGGTTTCAAAACTACACGGATGTATGCACAAGACCTGCTGCACGTCGCGCTCGTGTGAAGTTTTCACAACACTTAGAGCAAAAAGGAGTGGTGGAGCAATGCTTTTGACTCTCAGAGGGAAATTAGGGTTGTTGATCTGGATATTAAGACTAACTAGGTATACAAGGTGATCTGTATGGCTGCATTGGACCTCATCCTTCCTAGCTGACAGGCGTCAGTCTGTTGTACTAGACATCATTGCCCATAACTGCTGGAGTTCCCCATGGTAGTATTTTGGGGCCTTTACTTTCTTTGATGTTTTTTAATTGATGACCTTGCATCTCATCTAAAGAATGATCTCCACCTGTTCGTGGACGATTCAACTCTACATGGTGTCATTAAAAATCCTGGCCAGAGAAACTTGTGCTGCAAGCCTACAGTGTGATCTGGACAAAATAGACAAGTGGGCCTGTGACTGGTGCATTACATTTAATGCTGGAAAGACTGAGGAGATGATCATTAGTAGAAAACGAGAACAGAACCACCCTCCTCTTTACTTCATTAATGAAGAGCGGAAGCCTACATAGAGCATTACCCTTCTTGGTGTTACCATCACTTATACCCTATCCTGGACTCCGTTCATTAAAAGTCTTGCCAAGAAGACGGCCAGGAGGTTATACATCCATGGGCGCAACAGAGACCTTTTTCTTCTTCAGGCTCGGATAACAGTATATAAGGCATACATCCGTCCCCTCATGGAATATGCTTCCCCAATATGGAGTGGAGCTGGTGCAATTACACTTAAGCTACTAGCCAGTATTCAGAAGAAAGCTGTACGTCAACTGCAAATTAGGGATCCACAATTGGCCAGAATCTACCCCTTGCATGAAACACAGGAGGAAAGTAGCCAGTCTGAGTAACTTCTACCGGCACGTCTTCCTGCAACCCTCTGTGGAACTCAGAGGAATTCGGCCGACCCAAGCATCAGGATTGCGATTAACATCTGCAAACGGGCACCCATACCTCGTTAGTAGTAGTAGTAGGCATCCTTCCATCTCGAGAGATGATGATAGCACTCTGGTGTTATGGCCGTGTGCAGCGTCGAGCGTGGCTTGTCAGCCATACCTCGTTAACGTGCCAAGATCTAACATCCAGCCTCACTTATCAGTCTTACCTTCATATGTACCAGGGACTAGCAGGCTGTGAATTTACTCCCAGCCCCGTTTTTTTTTCCTGCTAATGTAAATGTGAACACTTGAAATGTGAAAACTGCAGTTACCAGCTGGTGTGTTACGCCGAAGGGTGGTTATACCGGCTATACCGATACAGATACCAGAGTCCTCTTGAACTCTACATAGATCTATTGTACTGTACAGTGTACTTTTATACATGTATGTATTGTGTTACTGAGGTAATATAAATGTGGATGGCGATGTGTGATCGAATTAACGTTGAGGTGATTTGATTGATGTGACGTTGTTTGCTTGAAGCAAGCTTCATCGATTGTATGACGGAACCACCAGGTTCACATTGTATTTGATTTTAAAAAAAGAGATTGTTAGGAAATACGAAGTCCGCCTGGTTAATTTCTAAAAAAAAGGGGGGGGGGGGAAAGGGAACACATAATTTATTTTATGTTCATGCAAAAATGCACTTACCCGCTGGTTTGACTTTCGTTTGACCGCTCTTGTATCCACTAGTCAACAGCCTTTGAAGAAGGATGTTATATCGACAATCAAGCACTCCGCTGGGGAAGACAGAAACAACAGATATCGGACGTGCGGTTTGATTAGAATATTAACATAATCAACATAGTAATTAGAGTGTCTTCATTGTTATTTGTACAAGTAGAGTTGTCTCTTAGAATTGTTAGATATTAGCAGTAGTTCTTTGTATGTACAAATGGCCATATATTGTACCTGCTACAATTATCGCGCAATGAAGTTCATGAGATGTAGGTCATAATTGGAAGTCATGTGTGTTGTAGCGCGTATGCAAAACATAGTAAATGTGTATGTATTAAGCGATGTGCTGCATGCACATTTGCTAGGACAAAGTTAATATCATTATACACATGTATGTATTAACACGACAAAAAGTATGTACAGCAACGTTGCCAAATATAAATATAAGTACAAAATAAATCTTAAAATATTACTACTTAGTAGACCGAACAATAAGGGCTCACATAAGTAAACCTGTATATATTTATATTTATTATGGGGATAGTCGTTGGTTTCAGTATCTTTCCTATCAAATCTAACATAATAATAATAATAACGTATAAAATGCCTGTCAAGCCATGTAGCCATATAATAGTGATGTTGTTATTATAAAAGGTTACTTACGAATTCATTGAGCAATCCTGACAAGTTGGAACGGTGTTGCCCACTGGTCGGAGAGCTCTGTCTTCCAACCCTGCAGAGTCAAACAGAGATTGACTGGTTGAGTTGTGCCGACTAGTTTGAAACCAACATAAACTCCAGAAAGATCCCTGTTCAACCAAACCGTCGCAATTAAACATACATAATTAATTGCCAGGCCAATCCATGTTTGGAAGAATACCGTTAAAATCTTGGACTTTTTTGCAAAGCATAAAAGATTCATTTCATATCCGGGTAAACCAAATATCACTAAATAGAGACGGGGGGGGGGGGTCGTCAGGCTGCAGGGACATTAGATCCACTGATTGAGTCAAGTAATTATAATATCAAGTGCCAGGTGGAACCTATAGTTTCCAGCTTAAGAAGACTTACATGTACTTAGATGTACAGTTGAGTATACAAATAAGCCAAGTTGATTGACAGTCTTCCCTGAGCTACACTTTTGGTATAAATCAAGATAAATACCAAGGTCTTCATACGGAACGCCTCCCTCCAGCTCGACCCAGTTGGTGTTGCTGTAGAAGTCTTGTAAGATGTGGAGGTAAACACCAATCATCGCTCGGGCTGCTTCAAAGTTGGGTGGAGTCGCCGATAGGACTGCAAGTATGCTATTTCGCTGAGTTATCAACCGGATGTTTGCTAAAGGAAAACAATTTTTTAAAGTTCAACACATAAGATGATATGAAAGTAACATTATTATTTTTTGGCACGCAGGAAGAGTAAGTATGTGGCTAGGTCCTGTTCTGTGCCTATGTCCTGTTCGACCGGTCCATCGTAGATTTGTTTATTGTTTGGACAATGTCATATAAAACCATAAAAGTATCAACAAAAAAATGCACAAGAGAAGCCTCAAAGACTTCAAAGCCCTCAAAGAGTTAGGCTAAAATATTGGCAACTTCTAAACCAATATATGAATGACATTAATTAGACAGTATTTGCATTGAAAATACAGGATCATAAATCGAATTGATTTAAAAAATTAAAAAACCTAATGAATCAAGACTAACTGCACATAAAGGCCACAGCAAGTAAATTTTATAGATGAAATCCTCCGCAGACTTCAAAATTAATGTGATAGGGCGAAAAAAAGAAGGCGGGCAAAAACCAAGATTCCTGCATTTTCAAATTTTGAGATCATGAAATAAGGTGACAAAACATGATATCACAACTAACAGGTCTTTTATTCCTGTATTCAACAGTATTACCTGTCCTTGTAGATGTGTGTGTCTAGATTAGCCCGAACAATTTTGGAAAAGAGCTTGTTGTACCATCATAGGCATGTAGCTACTATATGCGATGCAGACAACACCTTGGACTTGCGAGCAATTGTGCTGGATTTTTTGGCCCATTTTTGGAATGTTTACCACTATCAGAGGGCAACAGAATTTCTTAATCGAAATCAGCCGCGCGCTAATGTCATCCATAAGAATTACTTGCTGTTGCCTAATTTGAAATGAAACATGGTAACAGACGGTAACAGACGGTAACATAATATTATGCAACATGAACATAACATGAAATGATGATGTACATGTAATGATAGCCAACAAAGACTCTATATCATATCAAAAATATGTGCATGGATCATCGATCACATAATCTACATCAACCTAAATCAACAGGCTGTAAATTTGATATTTGAGGAAAATTGAAAAGGAACAATGAAAAACAAACTGATACACAAGTATCGTCGGGCTATTTATATGAGTTACAGTATCATGTATTCATTACAATTCATAATGGAAATAAGTGATACACAATTCATATCAATACACATAAAACCGCCAGTTAACAAGGTTATTAGATCGAAGACAACGTGTCTCTTGGGCTAGTAGTCTTAAAGGAAAAAATAGCCCAAGAAATCATTCGAATGTCAAATCACGTTGACATGCTCTTTTAACTTTTAGAAAGATTACAAATGTTTCTGCTTAAGAAGCTGCCTAAAATTAAGTGTAGCTGATTATTAAACACTTGACAGAATTCTAATGTTATGCCACTTCCGTGCTCCCTTGCAATCCGTAATAAGGAACAAGACGCCATAGGCGACAATTCTCCGTGAAATTTTATAATTTGCAGATTGAGAGGTGGTATTGGCACTGGCATGCCTGCAGACGACGTATAAAATTGCATGCCGATTGAACAAAGGGGACCGTGGGTTTTAGCTGCGAACACGGAAAAACGGGTACCGCTCAAGTCAACGTTAACTGCTTAACAAAACAACATGATCACAACAGCAACGGTTAGCACAGTTGCACACGGAAAACACCGTCCCACATAACCGCTACGGTAAAAACAAAGACACGTACACAAAGTCAACTGCGCAACTGGCGGTCAGTCTAAAACCACGTCAACAATTTTAACACTTGCCGCTCAAGTCAACTGCTTAACAAAACAACATGATCACCACACGGAAACAACACATATCTTGGCGCATTCTCCGTGCTCCGACCAATTTCAGGTCGCTATATTATAAGCTATAAATAGTACAGTGTGTGAGCTCTACCGAACAACTATGATATTAACATCTTGCCAGACAATAGACCTGACCTTAGGTGCAAACCATAAGTCACAATCCCAACAGATACTCACAAACGAATATACACAACAACCACCTAATATCTGCTTAGAGAACCTCGCCTACCACATATCTACTTAACCTACGGCCTATTCCACAGGATTATAAAAATAGGGGTGATTTTGAAATATCAAATTTACCTTGATATAAAAACCGCTACGGTGAAAACAAAGACACGTGCATCAACACGGACATAACGGCACACCACATGCCCAAATTCATAGAAATACAACGTACACAAACATGACTTTTACGTGCGAACACATTTCACAATTCCGCCCCATCCATAAACCATTACGGTCCGCATCTGGTCGGCATTAAAAACCGCCCCGCGCATCTGCATTAAGGATGCTCCCCCCCCCCCCCGCGCTATTCAAAACAACGGGTTTTTCGCGGCCGGTCCCATGTGCCCCTAAATGTAGGGGTGCTTTTCGAATATTATCTTGACCGCGAAAACACCTACGGTAACTATTGATATACGTGCATCACCACTGGCATGCCTGCAGACGACGTATAAAATTAAATGCCGATTGAACAAAGGGAACCGTGAGTTTTAGCTGCGAACACGAAAAACCGGCTGACCCGAATACTCCTGCAGGAGGTATGCCTCCTTCACGGAGTAAAAAGGGGAAGGGCAAATACCTGCATGGCCTTACATATAACCAGTCGGTACGAAGGCATGTTTGTGAGTGTACAACATTGGTACAAGATTGGCTGTGAAATATACCGTGTAACGTTATAAAATCACCTGACTGGATTTCTTCTCCGCCGACGTGGTATTCTGCATTAGACAGGTAGTCACTGTCCACCCGTGAGTTTGCATCGATGATCTCTGTTATCGCGGACTGGAGTTTTCCTGCTGAGGTCACCTCTGAAATAAACGTTACATAACTCTATAAGTTCCGGACTGAGTGTTGTTTACTAGTAACATGATAGCAAACTTTTGTGAAGACAGAAAAATGATAAATGGTGCACTTGCAAACACCCCCAACATACACACACACAGACACGCACACGCACACACACACACACACACACACACACACACACACACACACACACACACACACACACACACACACACACACATACGGGCACACACACATACGGGCACACACACATACGGGCACACAGAATGCAGGTATACACGGACAATTTATCAAATCATTTTGATTTTTCAAACAAATATCTCTTGCAAATACGACGGAAAGCACATGCTGTCCTTTCATTCTGTTTTGTTCACTTGCAAATCGGGCAATGAATATGGATCAAGCCTCCCCCCACATGAGTGACATACTTTTCTCGTGTATTCTTCATATAACAAGAAACAGTCCAGTAGATCTAGAGTCCAGCATATGAATGGCTATTATAAGGCGTTGGCTTTCCAAAATCTAACTAACCCATTGTTGCTGACTAGTATAGTTGAAAGACGACAACCTTTAAACCTGTTTTTTGACCCTTGGAATACGTTAACAAATTCTACTGCTCAATTGTACACGTCGTATTGGCGCAGAATGTCACTAATGCCTTCGACGGCAAGTTTTCCACAATTTACTGAAAGGGAATGTATGCACTTAGTAGATTGTAAAGCAGGAAATATACTGACAGTGGGGACGGCAGCATAAAAATTCTGGTATTCGCAGTTGTCTCTCCCATTACAAAACAAAACATTAACAAAAGTGTATCGTAGCATGGTTCACACCTATCATCATGGCTAATAAATAAATAACAGCAGACGTCGATGTAGTCAGAGGGCTATCTTTCTATCAAATCCAAATACAATGTACATATGTTGTCTACGAAGAAACCTTTCCTTGATTTTGTGAACAACATATCTTATTCTTTTTAAGGAAAAATTAGAGTTGCTTCATAGAACATAATATACGGCAGGCATGATATGTACGGTTCGTATAAAATGATGGACAAATTTGTTCTTCTTTTGAAGACATGTGACTCCTAACTAGCCCTGCTTCACAAGCCAAATGCAAAGGACAGCTTATGCGCCCAGGTCATCCATCCATCCAAGCCTTGGCTACGGAAAGACAAAGAGAGACATGCTTGCCAATTTAAAGTTGATGTCATGATATCATACCCAACAGGTCTTTTATCGCTGTATTCAACAGTATTACCTGTCCTTGCAGATGTGTCTCTATTGAAAATGAGCTTGCCGTGCCATCTTCAAGGTAGATACTACACTGTGTATTATTTGTAATGGGACACCCTAGATTGTCAACACTTGCCATCAAACAAGTTTGCTGGATCCCTGGTGGTCCTTGGGTTTAGAGACTGCCTACCAGGCAGAACACAGGGCTGAATTACTGACAGAGTGACTCATAAACCGAACTGTGTGGAAGCCATACTCTACCTATATTGTGCCAACTGTTACAACACCCGACATGATGATGTTACAACACCGATTTTTCTCTGAAACAACTTTGAAAAAATAAATAAATAACTAAATTAAATTTTTCAATTATTGTACAAATGGTTTTGATTCAGTGGCAACATCACATGTAAAATGAATAAAATACAACACTGTATCAAAGTAAAAATAAAAGAATAAATCAGAGTCTTGTCTTGACGATGGACGTTCACGACATATTTGCCTATTTTCGGCATGTTGACCACCGTCGCAGGGCAACAAAATTTCTTGTTTTTTTTTTCTCTGAAATCAGGCGAAAATCAATCATCCATAAAAATTACTTGCTGTGGCCTTATACACATTGTTTGGTTTTGATACCAAAAGGCATGAAATCGCATAATATATACGCATAGAATATAAATAAAACCCCATATTAACCCCGCATTCAGCCTCTAGTACTCTAATGTGTATTGGGTGATCTTCAAGGTGAGAATATTTTCAAGGTGAAAATAATAGTTGATATTAAAGCTGATGTGATATCTAACCTACTCATTGTTTTTGACTAACAATCTAAATACGACAACCTGTATTTCACCCTTCTGAAAGGTTAACAATTTGTACTGAGAGACTGTACGCAGTATATATGTGTGCACAGTGTCGCTAACGTTTCCACAATTTACTGGAAGAGATCGTACTTGTATGTGCCAACCTCAGTTATGGCTAGGTTACAATCATGGGGGGGAGGAGGTTTCTGAACCGATTAGATTGTAAAGCCGGACATATATACCGACAGTGTCATGGCAAATACAATTAACTGTGTTTGCTTGCTTTCTACCGGGCGCGGGGACAGTAGAAAAAGAACTTTTTATTTAAAAATCTCATTCCATATCAGCTTTGGCCACTAGCCAATGTAGCCTTTACCAGACCTTCCTACGGGGGTACAGGTCGTAGAATTCGGCAAAAGAGGAAATAATTGGCCAGAAGAGTCAGTCCGCAGAAAGTTAATTTCCCCTCCGAACAGCGCCAGCAAATGAACTCTATTTGATTCGCCATAGTCAAACCTCTTTGGCTAAATTTTTAACCCGCATTTTTAGCCTGGTAGCCAATATATGTTTTCCAGGTACGTAATCATCACTACTGTTAACTTACGTTACACAAACATTACAAATGGTGTTGATTCTAGATAGAGTTGCGCCTGATACATGTAGCTCGGAGTGGTTTGATGAGATTTGATGAAAAAAACATATAAACAGAATGCAGGTCACGGTAAATGGATACTTCAAAGTGATTTTGATATTGTCTAATAGACACTGTTTAACACTGAAGCTAATGCCCCGCCTTACACTACGTTAAGTATTGAAAAAAAGTATGACCTTGAAATATAATTACCTCCATAATATTCTGTGAAAAGCGCTGTTGGGTTTAGTGGATCCAAATTCTGTAGCTGTCCTGGAGTAAAGGACGTCCCACTTGGTGGGTTGTCTTCTAAAAACTTGGCTGCAGCTTTTAGAACTCCAATCTGGGTTATTTCCTCGTGGGTGTAGTCAGTCGCGTTCAAGGTGTAGAGCGTACTCAGCCTGTTTGGTAGAAATCCCTCAACGGTCACAGAAAGAACAGTCAAGAAGGACAAAATCGCCACTAGCCGTAGATTCGCCATTTTGACGTACGAACTACATATGTGGGGGAGAACTACAAAATTCAGTACGTTCAGTAGGGGAGGCTATTTGTTCTCTTTCGAAGCCGAGGTCTTGCCAAGTGAACGTTGTTATTTGAATAGCTCGGGAAAACAAATAACAGTCTTCAGACATATCAGCCTAATAAGTAACTGTTTTGTTTTGTGGAGTGGCCTCGATATTGTAGCCGTGTGGTAACGATAAACAGGTCCAAGTAACGAAACGACAAGATTACATTGTTTCGTGGGAAGAAAACCAATCATTAGCCGGGCAACCTTCACAAAGAATAAAGAAGGACATAAAAAGCATACGGCAATGGCATGGCAATTTCTGGCAAAATAGTCTCTTATTATCCATACTAAAAGAAAAATCTTTCGTCACAGCCTTTTAAAGTTGGACGGAATTTCTCGCCAATGGTTTTTCAGGATCTTTAAGATCTTGTTTACGATTAGAATTTCATAACCACCCCAAATAAAGCCATCAGTCATGATTTATGTGACCTTTAATGGCATGTGTTTGCCAACCAAGCAATCGATCAAGCAACAAAAGTACCGCGGGAGGTATTTTCCGGGTGAAAAAAGGGTCAGCATCACCTAGTAGGACAATGTCAAGGTCTTTATGTTTACGAGCAAGGAACATGCTTTACGTAAATAAGAATTCAGTAATTCTAACGTTAGTATGCATATGGTGCTAGCAAAAACTGTATATTGACTGCCTGAAATTCTACAGACTTTACTATTTTTGGTTTCTATATACATTGTACTGCTATGAGGTTTCAGAACAGTTTACGGTATATTTGATTCACTGCAAGGTGAGAATACTGCCAATCCTAGTGAAAAATGCAAAACCCCTGTCGCACGTTTAGGACCCCTGTCGCACGTTTAGGACCTTCCCACGACTTCACTCGAACCGTACCAAAGCAAGGGTGGCTCTGGGTTAGCAGAGCAGTCGATACAGTTTTAGCTTGTTTCACTATTTATTACAGACAGCCCAGACGTTTTCACAATCTCCCGGAAAGTCTGAAAAAAATCAAGATATTCGACTTGCACAGGAGACCAGTAACCAACGCGGTCCTTATGAAAATGTCATTGTCCAAGCGCCGGCGGTTTGGGACGTCAAAAACCTCAAAGCAAGGACATTATACCACACACAAGACCTTGTGGTATAATGCCCTTGATCAAATGTATTAGTCAACAGCCAGGCTCGAGACCTAGTAAGCGACCGCACTATTGTTGTTGTGTTTTACTATATTTTGTGTAGATTTGATGGTTGGGCCAGGCCGGTGGGCCGAGTTGACCAGGGGCTGGGCCGAGTTGACCAGGGGGGTGGGCCGAGTTGACCAGGGGGGTGGGCCGAGTTGACCAGATTTGCGATGGGCCGAGTTGGTAATAGTCCGAGTCGTCCTGCTTCCTCAACCAACCTCTCGGACCAACAGAGCCACAGACGACCTTGCTCACCGACTGACTCCCAACTATAGTCTGAGGAAGATGACGGATAGTCGGGGATGCAATATGGTCGGTTAAGTATGACGGAGGTTCAAAGGACCAGATATAATACGCATTGTGTTGGGTAATAAAGCGAAGCAATAGCTAACTGTTATTGTCAACATATTTAAAGATCGACCACCCGCATAAAGCTTAAATAAAGAAGGGCATGTTAATGAAGCAGTAGTGACATGATAAGAGAGTTAGATCTTGATCATTTACTGTTAGACAAGCAAAAGATTTGCTCATGTTTTATAACTAAGTTATTTGGAAGCGTGCGCCACGTCTAAGCTTCCTACCTGCCAAAAATCATGAAAATTCGTGGTTCCTTTCTTGATTTATTCGCATTGAAAGATTTTCCCAGAAACTCCCCTGCAGTTCCAGAACAAGCTGCTAGGGGACCAAACCCACACCACTTGTTCCTGACATGAAAAGCTATCAGTCACCAAAAAATCAAGACGATAGCATGTCCAGGACAAAAGTTCTGCTGCAGTACCAAGGTCGGCCACCAGGAGACCAAAATTTGACCTTGACCTTTGCCTTCCTAATACCTACCCACATACCACATACCATTACAATCAATAAATGCCTTCTTAAGTTATGTTGACCACAAGTATGCGCAGACACACACAGACAGACCAACCGAAAACAATACCTACATTTTCATGTAGGTAATAAAGCCCTTTTTGCCATTCTTGTCATGCAAGGAATTATTAATAGTCTGAATTTATAGGGCTGGGTAGGAACCTGGTCTGCTGAGGGTAGGGAGCGTTCCCTAATCGATTGGAAGGGTCGGCTGGCGGTCAGTTGGCGGGCGTTCGGGAGGCCAATTCGTGGATGTGTGACAGGGGCTAATAAGGTACACAGATTTTGGACTCGCGATATAGGACACTGATAAGACCAGAGGAATGTTTACACCTGGCCCACAAAGCTGAGTCAGGTCTTACAGCGTACAAAACAACCTTTGTGTCGCGGAGTAGAATTATTTAAAGACAAGCAAAAGATTTGGTCATGATTTATAATTACTTTCTTGGAAGTGTACGCCACGTTTCCTTGTGGTCTGTGACACCGGTCTTTACCATGATTTTGATTAATGATCCTAAAAAAACAATCAGTCATTGCTTTTACGGCAGGAAATTGGCATTCCCAAACAATAAGCCACTAAAACAGTTAAAGGAGCACGGAATATTTCATGCGGGTGAAAACATGGTCACCACCACTTAATGTCACGGCCCATGTGTTTCTCCAGTCCGTAGTATTTTTGTGCAAAATGAAGAATGTTAGTGGAATGTGTCCAACGACCATAACTAATGCATGACCCACAATTTATCTTTACAAATTCTGATACATGGTATTTCTCAAACCATTTACAAATAGTAACCTGGTAGCCAGTCTGTCGTGGGCCTGCCTGGTTTCGACGGGCGCCTGGATGTTGCTCGGCCACCGGGTTTAATTTATTACACGCTCACAAATATAACCGAGAATTTTTGCCCTTATTACGTATACATTAGACAGGTTGAGTGCATACTATTTGATTTGCTTCATTTTAGTCAAAGACAGCTTATTTGTAATGGACATCAAATATGCGTCTCCGTGGATAGACTTCTGAATATATATAGTATAAAGCGTGTTGACAAATTTTAATTGAAATAGAATTTATGAGGACTAATAACAAAGTTGATTGGTGTTTAACTGGTTTTCCAGTTTAGCAATGTTGCTGGTCTACAGTAAGATGGTTTGATATTGGACACTGATAAGACAAGAGGAGAGTTCACACAAGAAAAGCTGAGTCAGGTTTTACAATGTGAAAAACAGCCTTAGTGTCGTGGAGACGTAAACAATTCTGTGTTTGTTTTTACAGCAGGGGGTATGGTCACGCGATCTTTTAAACATGATAAGTTTGTGAATGTTTTTCCGTTGCCAGGAGTTTATCACGGTCAATCTCATAAGAAATGCAAAGCCAGAGGCCATAAAGGTTAGTAATATAAAGGGCCAGTCTGTCGGTGGACTTTTCATTTCTGGCTACGACACAAGAGGAAGTAATTCTGAATCAGCAGACATTCAGCCCTTGACGCGCGAATTGTAAACTCAGAGGTACAAACGAAACGACATTGAAAGGTTAGTAGAACAGAAATTGTTCCACTCTCACTTAAAACATGGTTTGACTGAAAACTTTAAAGGTGTTGTTTGGTTTGGTTTGGTTGGTAAGGATCCCCATTAGTGTGTCAGGTGTTGTGTAACAGCGGCAGAAAAAAAGATGCCAAAGTAAATGTGATGTGCCAAAATTACTTTTCAGCGATTAGTAACCGCTACGTCTAAAATCAGGTTTAGGCAATGTACATATATCATATTACATGAGGATTTTGGAATCGCTCTAGTAAGGACCTTGTTGATTACATGAATACACTTTTGAAAAGTTTGAAAAATTGCGGTGTCCAGTATAAGTTCAAGCGTCTGGATTTTTTAGCGTGCACTGGTTAAATATGCGGGGGTGCATTATACATTACACTTGGGTCTCTTTAGACACATTTTTACATTGCAGTGGTTATACCTATCCTGGGGAAATTATGTTAGTATACTGTAAGCTTATTACCCCCCTGAAAAATGGAGTTATTGTTTTGGGTCTCTCCCTCTCTCTCTCTCTTTCCCTCTCTCTCTCTCTCTCTCTCTCTATCTGTGTAGCTGTGTTTCCGCATATTTGTAGTCAGCATAACTTAATAAAGCCTTTATAGATTGTGATGATATTTGGTATATGGGTAGGTCTTGAAAAGACAAAGATCAAGGTCTAGACTTTTTGGGTGGCTGTTAGCTTTTCATGTCAGGAACAAGTGGTGTGGGTTTGGTCCTCCTAGCAGCTTGTTCTGGAACTGGAGGGGATTTTCTGGCGAAATCTTTCAAAGCGGCTAAGTCAAGCAAGGAACAACGTAATTTCATGATTTTTGGCGTGTAGGTAGCTTATGTCTCGGTTTCTTTTACGAATTTGTACCCGGTGGACACCCTCAGACCGAAGGGCTACAATTAGGCCGTAAAATCTAATTATATCAGTGAACATCGGTTTCCAGCCAGCTTCCGATAGAATTTTGGGCATCGTCAGTTGACTCTTCATTTGGGGTAGAAACTGTAGCAAAATGTAAATTTTGTACCCGAAAAATATCGTTTTTTATACATTTTTCAACGGAAATTTAAAAAAAAAAGAATTTTCTCCTGGGTAAACGGCGTATATGTTGAACAAGCTTACTACTTCAACTTTCTGAAAAATGAAAAAAAAAGTGAATACCTTTACGTGATAACCTTCCCGCAATGATGACGCAACTTCATTGAAATTGCATATAAAAATGAAGCTATGTGGGTCATCAGGCAACTGCACCACCCTTGCTCGCGGACTAAAAACCAAAAACGCTTCGCTGGCTGAGCAACTTTACTACGCCTGAAAATAAAACAATCCACAGGTTTTTCGGTATATTAAAAAAAAACTATTTGCACATCTATAACGATCACTGATAAAGCAATGGGGCCGATTTACGGTGCACTTCCTTGAACCTGGAACCGTAGACAGAGAAGTGACACAGATGTAAATTATGTAAATGAGGACTCACTTTGCATAATCAATGAGGGAATGTCAGTGTTTGTTTGTTTGTTTGTTTGTTTTATTTATTTATCCAGGAAATACATGTCGCCTATTGGCGTTTTTCAAAGATTCCTGGGGTTACATATAGGACTGTAACGTATGTAATTTATGGCAGGTGGAATATTAACAGATACTAATAATACAAATAATACGCTATTATTGATTCATTATTGGTAAATGATGGAAATTTCGTACTTGTGACGTGTGTAAGTTAGTTAAAGGTTGACATCAATATGCATATATTATGTTAATGGTACAGCCTCCGTACTCGAAAGTAACAAGCCCGGATTTCAGAATACGTCACTGTTGTAGGATAATCTAAATGCTGACGTTGGTGTGACAAAAAGCAAAATTTTTCTCTTACTCTTAGTACAAACATTACGGAAGAAGCAACATGTAAAGGTATTGCGTGCTAAACTTATTTGTTACACTCATTCACTCTCTCTATAAATTCATATCAGGTATCAATTCCATTCTGAACTTAAGTTGCATTCCCACTTAGCAAAGTAAGATTCAATGTTATGCCTAATGTATCGTAAATGTTATTCTTGCCATTTTAGATGAGGTTCACAACAGTTCTGGTTCTGGTAGTGATAGTAACACTACTAGCACCTGAGACTGTTGGCTGGAGACGTCGAAGGCGTCGCAGGTGCCCATACAGGAACTGCAGCTGGTCCAGCTGGAGCTCCTACAGTAACAGCTGTTATGGTGCCTGCCGGGGAAGTGGAACAAGGACGTCTACAAGGTATGTCACTGGATATTGGGATTTTCTTGTGCACAACTAGTAGTTCTCTCACTTTGCTTACGCTGTTTCGATGTCTATCAGACACCCTTCTCAGGGGTTCTCTTTTGAAGTACTGCTTCTCGCCGCTATATGTAGCCAAAGTGGGTGGCGCTTTTCCGGCGAGAACATTATCCCAAACGTAAGTTTGTATCACCCCTCGTCCCGGTTTGTTATGGGGTTCACTTTCGTATCCAGACTACACAGTTGTTCTAGCAGTGTGGTCCGTCACTGCCGACTTCTTCTCTTCTTTTAGTGCGTGTCGTTTCTGGGATCTTGTGTACCTTACAGCTTTACACACCTAAGTAATACAGATAAATTCACATTTTTAATGAACTTAGACAAACCCCCGATCCTTAAACTTGTATGTTCTTATCTTTTCAACATCACAGAGAAGCGAGGAGAGAAGCGAGGAGAAGTCGAAATTATGAACAGACTGTAGTGCTAGTGCTAGATCGATCTTGTTGTATTATATATATGTGTATTCAAGTTATGCCTTTGTACCTAACCCAGTGGGTATGTTTGTACAATAAAGGTCTTCATTAATGTTATGAGCTTCCTTTTTGTGTTCTTCTAGTCTTGTCCCAACAAAAGTCCTTCCTGTTTCACCTATATACACTTTGTCACAATTCTTACATGGGATCCTGTATACACAGTCTGTTTTGGCTACGTCCCTTGTGTTCACGCCGCAAACAAAGCACCGCCTACTTTGGCTACGTATAGCGGCGAGATGTCAGAAGCTCTTAGGAAGCTTACTAATAGGTATGTGATAGGCATCAAAACGTAAGCAAGGTGACAGAAGTACTGGTTGTGTTCTACCAACCTAGAGAAATTCTTTTCGAAGGTACGTCACTGTTTACGCCCAGTGTGGAGGCACATGCAACGGCGCTAGTACGAGGACTGCCGCCTGCACTGGGAACTGCAACGGTCACGGGTCCTGGAGTTCAAGTGGTGGATATTGCAGGTGTAACAGTGGATACACCGGGACCTGCTGTCAAACAGGTAACATCATTCTACCATTTAGACCTTTGATTCCATCTATCACTTAGAAAAATAGACACTTAGACAAATAGAAAGTATGTCAGCCTGACACCAAAGTACATACAATTTATTATCTTGTCCCAAATCTTGGTAAGAATTGAAAGCAACAGTAGGCATTTTAAATTTCGGCAAAACAAGTGCGTATTAAAGATTTGATCTTTATTAATCTACTCTTGCAATGAAACTACTTGTAAATTAATCGTATCAATACACTGGCGAACCTGTCAGTCCATATTGTTCCATTTCCACGCTTAAGAAATGTTGATGTTGGGGGAAACAAGTCTTGTATATAAATATAATATATACAATAGTAATATATAATATATAATATTGTAGTATATGATATTGTTGACGACAACAATATAAATATATATATATAGTTGTTGAATACAGCACGGGTGCTGTCATAGACATCTCCACTCACCTATGTAGTGGAGAAGTGCTGCGTAGCTTGTGGAGATAGATGTCGTCAGACGAAGCAACCTTCCTTGGGCGTTTCGAGGACCCGCGTTTCGACCCTCATCCGTAACGTCCTCCGGTTGTTGGTCAGCAGTGGCGGCCAACTCACTGCCCATCTTCTCCAGGCTTCCAGCAACTCTCTTCTCTCTTACTCCATAGCCAACAAGACGCCTTTTCCGCCGCCTCACCCATCTTACGAACTGCGATCTTCCTCTGCTTCCCTCTCACGCCTATGGCAGTAAACAGTTTCCACACTGATATATATATATATAATATATATATATATATATATATGGGTTGTTGTTTTACAATTCGAAGGAAATATAGTTTTCTAAGACCAATGAAACATTCAACCCCACAATGAAAATGGAATAGTCCAAATGTTATAAATGTGAGCGATCAGGGTCTGTACTTCATTTCATCAAGTATTTCTCTGTCCATACATTTGCATTCCATGATATTTAACAATGGGCTTGTTTTAATACAGCATATATCTTTGTCAACATATGATCTTTTGATTTTATTATCATTTCGTTTCAGCAATACGATGTTCATCTTTGGACTCCCCCCGGAATGGAAGGGTATCATCTTCTGCCAACAATTACGGGGCAAGGGTGTCTATCTCATGCAACACTGGGTATCGGCTTAGCGGCAGCAGCAGCAGGACCTGCTCTGGCAACGGATACTGGTCTGGGTCACCGGCGTATTGTGAAAGTAAGATTGCATTTCTCCCCATCCTTTGGTCTGTACAAAATGATTGTTATCGTCGAAAGATTCTGTTTGGTAAAGAAGGACCTATAGTATTTGTCTTTTTGTTCGTAGATCCTGATTTTCTTCTTATTTCTTTTCTTTGTCTACCAGTTTTAAATTTGCCAGCATAGCTCTAGAATCCAAAAATGGGTTGTTGTTTTACAATTCGTGGGGTCGTGTGGCGTAACGACAGAGCGTTCGGCTCGTAACCAAGAGGTCCCGGGTTCGAGTCCTGTCATGCCACCGATCTTGTGCCCTTGGGAAAGGCACTTTACACGACTTTCCTCCCTTGACTCAGGTGAGAATGAGTATGTCTATTGTCCGTTCATGCGTTTGTCCTCTGCGCGGCATTGAAATAAGTTCTATAAACTTGAGTGTGCCGTCACCATGTCTTGTGATAAAATGTTGGAATTAAAAAAAATGTAGTTTTCTAAGACCAATGCAACATTCAACCCCACAATGAAAATGGAATAGTCCAAACGATATAGCTAGCTTGACTAGCAGGCCGCTCGCCCGACAGTTGCGACAGGTATGCCCTAGCGGGTGAATTAACCATAGCCAGCGAGATGTTGTGTTAACACAGGCTAGTCTAAGTGTATGGTGTGATCATTTATGAAAGGGAAGTATGTGTATTTTCTTAGAAATATTTTTCATCCTGCTTTTCAATCGGGCCATGTATAGTAATACCATCTCAATTCCATTGTTTTATATCATTCAGGGATAAGCTGTCCGTACCTCAGCCCTCCTTCGCACTGCTCGATGATAGGCCGCAATTCATACGGAGATGTCCTGACCTTCACGTGTAACACCGGGTATCGGATGACAGGAAGTAGTTCTTTAACTTGCAGATCATCAGGGTCATGGAGCGGATCTACACCTACTTGTAACAGTAAGTTTAAAGCAGACGACAATGTGTTTTCTTCTGATTTTACTTATGAAACTGGGGATGCTCTTTTTTTTCACAAAATGTTGTGAGAACGTAAATGGGGAAAATGATGGCTTCTGGGCAATAATCCATGCTACTATATCATGGTGTATGCAGCAGGTAGCAATGGGCACGTCTTTCAATTTCCCTGACATGCCAACCATGCTATCAGAAAGCCGATAAGGTGTAAGCATGTAAAGCATGTAAGGTTGTACTTTTAATATTTTTTTTACATAACAAAAAGAGACATTCAGTTTATACTTTTGCAATATGTTGGTCAACCAAATCTTTAACTTACAACTATGGTAATTTCAAGAGTCAAAGCATGTCGTGATTATTTCACATGCGTGGGTGAAGAGTGCCACAAAAATTCACACTGTTCTGCATCATAAATATATGACAAATACACCATAAAGTCAATGCAATGGCATTCAATGACTCCTTGTCGTAGAGTGCCAAGAATGCCACACTCAGGGCAAAAGTCTCCAAATTTCAGTGTCTTACGGCTCGGTCACTTGTGTCTTTGGTCTTCGTACGATTCTAATGTCGTGTAATGTTTCAAGTAGGCTGTGACAGAACCAACCGCTGACATCAAATAAAGACAGTCTTTTCGGTAACAATGCAACTGATTTCAGTATGAATATTGACTGTATGAATACATATCCACGACTATCCTAAGAATGCTCTCAGTTTGCGATCTTACCATGGATTTGACTGGGCGCTTACAGATCACAAGCGCCCACATTGATATCATCGTCGTTGTGGAAGCATAAAACGTCATGCCAGACGACAAAAAGCTAACACTGCAAAATCCTAACAAAATATGAAAAATTTTATCCTGCTACTCATATGACATGTGTCTTTTTTTTTTTCAATAGAAATATACTGCTCCAACCTCCCTGCTCCCACCCACGGCAGTGTTAGTGGCGGCTATGCGTTCCAGGACATCAAAACATTCATTTGTGACGCTGGATACGAGCTGGTGGGCAGTGGTACTAGGGAGTGTACGGGGTCTGGGACTTGGACAGGCACTCAACCTGTCTGCAACAGTAAGTACACCCAAACAGATATCTCTTAAAATAGGCATTTTAAAAATCACATAACTGCTTAAAGTTTCAGGACGATGTCAGGAAGGCCGGTCTTATAAACACTAAATAAACACAGAATGTGCAAAGACAGTTGTCTCCTTTACCCTTTATATGTTATTTTTTGCCTTCGCCAAGAAAGTTATGGTTTCGGTTTGGTTTCTGTGTATATGTGTATGTATGTTTGTATGTATGTATGTATGTATGTATGTATGTATGTATGTATGTATGTATGTATGTATGTGTGTGTGTATTTGTGTATGTATTTTAGCACGATAACTCAAGAAGCTGTAACAGTGGGGGGGGGGGGGGGTAAAAGCGCTACCAACTAGTTGAGTAAGCATAGATCAATAAAGCAAGGCTTCACAGAAGTAATCCAACGTGGTTTGCCTCTATTCGTTCATAGTAAGTCATGTATAAGACGCTAGATAACCAAACACAACATGTCCTATTGTTACAAAGCTTTGGATGGATTGTCATGAACCTTAGTAGGTGGGTAGGTCTTGATAAGACCTCGCAATGCTAAAGTTTTGGGCACCCTGGCTGTTTGTTATGGTACTGCAGCGGAACAGGTTTTCATATCTCGTGATTTGGACATGCTAGGGTCATGAGTTTGGCTAGTAGATAGCTCTTGTGCTCGGAAAGAAGTGACGTTAGCTTAGGCCCCCTAGCAGCTTGTTCTGGAACTGCGAGAGCATTTGATGAGGGAGGGGAGGAAGGATAACTCAGGAACTTGTTCACGGATTGTCATGATTTTTGGTATGTGGGTAGCTGAAGTGATGCTTGACATAATTAGATAACCATTATGCAAATCAGGGTCTCATTTTTATAATTGATGAGGAAACTCTATATTCCAAGATTGGACTATTCAAACTTGTGACATATGTACTTGAGAACGAGAGGAACATCGTCAGATATTCATTACGTAATTATAAAATACCTGATTTGCATAATTAATGACAAAATGCTACAATTTCATCATGGTAGCTGCCGGGAATTTTATACTTACCGTATTTGGTGAACATCATTCAACATAATATCCAACTCAGGACCTCATTTGCATCATGTACTAGAAAATGCTAATTTAGAAATAACCTTCTTTCTTAAATTGCGTAATCAATACGAAAATTCATAATTCCTCAGTCGTAAGGGTAACATCATTTGGCGAAGGTATGAGGTCGTGGACGTCTAGTATTTCAAATATGACAGAGTTCAACAGCGCTGCGCATTTCTATTTTCTTTTCCTTTTTTTTCTTCTTTTCCGTGGCCACCAGTCCAACAAAAGGTCCAAAAAAAAACGCCGATGAACCGGTCATCAACAAAGATCTTACGGACTCATGATGCCAATAACTTTGACAAGTTGTGCAGCAGCTTACCCCGCCCGCCAGGGACGACGGGTGATGATGATGGTGAACTTTGACAAAAGAACTGAGGACATGACTGTATCACAGAAGTGGGCAGACTTCAAAACGGACAAGACAAAATGGAACACACTATTAACAGTCACATCCCTACCAAAATGACTTCAAGCAGATACAACCTGCCCTGGTTTAACAGAGATCTAAGGAGGCATTGTCGTAAGAAGCCTTTACAACAAAGCTAAGAAAACAGGACAAGAGGAAGACTGGAACAAATATAAGAGAGTTAAAAAAGGAGTTCAGAAAAGCATAAGACAAGCACACTTACAGACATACTGGGCCCTATAGTTGACAAACCCAAAACATTCTGGTCGTACATAAAAGGCTTGAGGACAGACCTTGTCGGGGTAGCACCTCTAAAGGTGGGGAACACCATTATCAGTGACAGCGGGAAAAAAGCAGAAGCACTCAGCTCACAGTTCAAAAGTGTTTTCACAGAAGAAGACATAACAGATATGCCATCTCTGGGTCAGCCTTGTACCCCTCCTATGTAACATACATAAGTTTCTACCGATGGTGTCGAAAAAATGCTTAAAGGTCTCAATCCCTCTAAAGCATTTGGGCCAGACCAAATACCACCTTGGTTCCTCAAAATGACAGCTAGTGAAATCGCACCTGTTGAACACTCGTTGAATACCTCCTAAAGATCGGAGGGATGCAAATATTTGCGCCATTTTCAAAAAGGGAGATAGAGTGGTCCCCAGCAACTACAGACCTGTTTCACTGACCTATGTATCTTGTAAACTACTTGAACACATCATCTATAGCCAAATCATGAAGCATTTAGAAAGTCGTAACATATTGACGGACAAACAGCATGGATTTAGAGCCAAGCGATCCACAGAAACACAGCTTATACTAACAGTTCATGACTTAGCTGGCGCACTGAATAGTAAAAGGCAGGTAGATTTAGCGATACTCGATTTCGTAGAAGCTTTTGACAAAGTTCCCCAGACATTGGGAGTGATTAAGTGCAATCTGTGGGCATGTCCAACAAGGGTAAAATCACTTGCATACATGTCGCTTGTAAGACCAAACCTAGAATATGCTGCGACAGTATGGGATCCATACATCTATACAAGAAAGACAAACTGGATAGGGCACAGAACCAAGCCGCAAGATTCTGTACGAACAACTATGAAAGGGGTGCTAGTATCACGGAAATGAAAATAAACCTACAGTTGGTGTCACTGGAAGACAGACGAAAAATGTACAGACTATGCATGATGTACAAAATGACTAATAAACTGGTCGATGTACCAACTACTAAGTAAAGAACAAGAAACAGTCATGCATCAGGGTTACCAACTAAGAATTGAGGTATTCAGAAACTCGTATTTTCCAAAAACTATCGTAGAGTGGAACTCGTTGCCACCAAGCACAGTTGGGGCATCATCACTAGAAAGCTTTAAACAACTCCTGCAGTTACATTGTGCAAAGATCGGGTGTAACGGGTCGTTCGGTGTATCGCGTGCCTGCGAAGCTGGTGTTTTACGCGGAAGGGCGGTTATACCGACCATACAGATAGATGGAGGGCTTTGAGAATACAGTACTTGTTACTGCAAAGCGCTGTATTGGGGTTTCGAGAATATTTTACTGAAAAGCACTGTATGGGGGTTTCGAGCAAATACATTATATTTCAGTCCATCCTCTCATTTCAAAATAGACTGTTCCATATCAACCCAATGCCCATACAGTGCTTTTTAGTAACAATTGTTCTCGAAACCCCCATACAGCGCTTTGCAGTAACAAGTACTGTATTCGCAAAGCCCTCCTGTAGTGCTTTTGAATATTAGGTGTTTTCAAAAGCCCCATGAAGTGCTCAAACCCCCATACAGTGCTTTTCAGTAAGAGAGTTCTCGAAATCCCCATAAAGTGCTTTCAAGGAACACCCCGTCATTAGTACAAATTTTCGTGTTTTTGACAGGATCCACGCCACCCTGTATCTGCTTGAAGGCCAAGTCACCCTAGGCCCTGTATCTGCTTGAAGATTACCTATCCATGCTACCCTGTATCTGCTTGGAGATTATAAATGTCAGGTCATTTGGCCCCAAAAAGTTGAATCCATTTAACGAAATGGCAGGGGAGGAAGGAGAAACATGAGGAAAAACAATGTTTTTCATCCATATACTTATGGTATGAAGTGAAATATAACTAACAATACGACAGTTCTATAGCTAACATCGCATACATTGTAAGGATTTTTATTAGCATAATGCAAAGCTTTGATGTTCAAGATTAAAGAAAAAAATTACCCTGGGGGCCCACATTCCAATGCTGGAGCAGGAAAGTTTGACATGGCTACTTAAAGGGGGGCAAAACTAAATTTTTTTTAGTCCACTGCAGTATAATAAATATACCACAAAGTACAATTGTACTTGTTTTACATTAGTCCATGACAGATTAGCGTTGTTACACCATTTCAAACTCGCACCTTTAATCTAATTTAATCACTGAGGTCTCACGTCCTTTGACCCTTGTGACGTCAGGCCGCAGGATACTTAGTGCTGTGAGATGCGTGGTGGCTGCGGCCTGACGTCACAAGGGTCAAAGGACGTGAGACCTCAGTGATTAAATTAGATTAAAGGTGCGAGTTTGAAATGGTGTAACAACGCTAATCTGTCATGGACTAATGTAAAACAAGTACGAATTGTACTTTGTGGTATATTTATTATACTGCAGTGGACTAAAAAAAATTTAGTTTTGCCCCCCTTTAAAACACTTGAATGCAGTTCCTATTGTCAATATGCTATAGCTGGTGCAGGTGGTCCATGCAGTTAAACTAATTAGCCCCCCAGTCAATTAGCAAGAAAGTCACAACCAGCCTTCCCTATAGAAAGCTACATGCCTATTTGCTCTTGCTCTGCATTCCATTCTTGTGAGTCACACCCCCGCTGTAAAGAAATGTATACCTAAAAACAGCCAAAACGTCCCAAATTATACAATTTTCAAGGGGTGTATGCCAAAAATTATAATGAATTGTTGTTTGTAGATATATAAACTTTGAGCATGTCCATACGAAATTCCATATCATTTGTGCGTAATACCAGGTCTCCAGGACCCCAAATGTACAGATTTCGTCAGAAAATGGCAAAAAAAAAAAATAATAAAAAATAAAACAATTCTAAAAGCCTTATTGTTAAAACATTCTCATAATTATAACATATAGGAAAGCAGTGTTCTGCCCTTCAAGCACCACCATATGGTTCCATCAGTGGTACCTTCTTCCTCGGTGACATGGTCGCTTTTGCCTGCATTGCGAAGTATGAGCTGGTTGGGAGCAGCAACAGAACATGTCAAACTACTCAACAATGGACTGGATCACAACCCACATGTGTAGGTGGGTACTGGTGCTGCTAGGAGCTTATAACGTGTGTATGTGTATTTATTGTTGGTGAATTAATTATGATAATTTTTATTGTAGAGAATCTTTGTTGTGGATAAAAAGATGTAGATGTAAAATTCAAAAGCTATAGATCCAACCACCCTTGTATGAAAATGATTCAAAACTATGAACAGCTTGATAAAAAATGAAACAACTTCTGTCTGATAAATTTGATCTTAGCTTAAATTAGCATTAATTATTAGCATTTATTATTAGCAATAATAATTAGCATTAATTATAAAACACGTGGACAAGATTAGGTACAGTTTCCTCTTGCATTGTATAGTCGTATGCATTCTAATATGTAGCTTGTTCCACGATTTCATGCCTTTGAATAACCATGTTCAAAATATGCCGTTGTTTTAACACCATGTTCGATACAGAAAAAAAGTGCCCTACTCTGTCCATCCCTGCCAATGGACAGATGACAGGTGGCACTGTTGTCGGGGATTTACTTCGGTTTGCCTGCAACTTGGGATACAAACTGGTGGGAAACAGCACCCTTCTTTGTCAGGACGATAAAACATGGAATGGGTCACGACCAAACTGCGAGAGTGAGTTTATCATTTTTACATTCTAGCACCCAACAGATGGAACGCAGTAGTACTGTACACAAATAAATGCATATTTGCATGCATCTTTATCTAATGTAACTGTTACATTTAGCTTTAAAGTATCTGTACAAAATGGACAACAACTTTGCAGAAAGGTTACGACAAATCTACAGGATGAGATCAAACTTATAAAATTAAATGAAATGAATGAAGCATCTTTATCATAGTGTCTCGATTTAACCAGACTCAAAATAAGATCTATCATATAGCTAAATGGTTTATCTTGATTTTTTTTTCATCGGTCGAACAAAGGATAAGATGTCAATTACATAATGTTCCCCATTTTCCACGGTGCCTTTCCTTGTAGCAATAAGATATTCAATTTTTTCAAAGTAATTTACATATTTGATAAAGGACTGAAAAGTCATTCTATTGGAATCTCTGCATTTACAAATATAAATTTTGGCCAACAAGATAATAAGATTGATGATTACAGGGGCCCCCGGAATGAGATAACCAAAGATAATATTAAACGCACTCACATATAAGATTTGCCCTTTTTTCAAGAAACCATTTCTAACTTTTCCCAAAAATCAATCACTCGCGGACAATCTCAGAAGATATGTTTGCTTTATCTTAGTATTTGTTATATTTGCAGAGATTGTCTGCCCACCCCCTGAAGTGCCTCCTAACTGTGACGTGAACGGTGGAAGGACCTATGGAGACACGGTAACTTACACTTGTGATGTCGGCTATAGACTCAGCGGTACTGGTACCAGGGTGTGCCTGGCAACAGGTGTTTGGAGTGACACTGCGCCACGGTGCGAAAGTAAGGAACCGTTATATGCAATTAATCGATTTTTAGTTAAGAAATAAAATGTAACCTGCTCCCAGTTTACTAACATGCAACTCTATCTGTGTTAGGAGAAGTCCTTACAATATGCATATGAACTATGAATGGAACAGAGAGATCTAAGATGGAGGGAAATCGGATTTACCCAAAATCCGCCTTGATGCCTTCACAGTTAAAACGTAACAGATTTCCTTTTTTATTGGCTCTAGAATTCAATCCGTCTCACAGAAAAGCACAAGTGTAATGATTTGTACAAAAGCAAACAGCTACACGATTTAGTCGAAATCTATACTCGACTATGCAATATTGTTTTACATTTTTGCAGATTAGCTTTGACCCCATGGGGGCTATTCTAAATATTGACACTTTAAGAAAATAATCTTTCACAATCATGTTTTATATTTCATCTATGTATCAATTTTTGTTTGATAGAAAAGCGCTGCCAAATACTCTTCCCTCCGCTACACGGTTCTGTGTCGGGTGGGCATTCCTACATGGATATCATGTCCTACACCTGTGACACCGGTTACGACCTGATCGGAACTCCCAGTAGAACCTGCCAGGAGAACCAGCAGTGGTCTGGCTCACCACCAACATGCGAATGTATGTTCTTCTGTTTATTATAATCAAAATTTCCAGTGTCAGCTATCAATTAGATAGTATGATGTTTAAACTTTTCAAGCCTTTGGATAATGTAATGGTAGCCATGTTGCTTGTTTTCAGTGGTGAAGTGCTCGACCTTAAATCCACCTGTGGAAGGATCCATGAACGGCGGTAACAACTACAACGACACCGTGTACTTCACCTGTGCGCCAGGCCACGACCTGACAGGCAGCTCGAACCGAACATGTCAGGCAGACGGGTTATGGAGCGGCACACAGCCTAGCTGCTCAGGTAACAATATAGAGACGTACATTTCAACAATGACTTCCTACAATATAATTTCCACCATCTTTATTTAACAAAATTACCTGCATCAAAAATAGAGGTTGTATTTTCAGCCGCGTGTGTCTGCGGGTGTGTTTGCCATCAAAATAACTCACGAAGGATTAGTTTCGTACTTTTCGTAGGATGTAAGAAAACCTCAGCTGGAAATGATTTGATTGTTTGGCCCCTGGGGACTTTCCTAGTGTACTTTGGGCAGTAAAAAGTAGTTGTTTGTTCTTCTTCTCAACAGCACTAGAATGTCCAAAGCTAGATGCACCTTTGCATGGAGAGACGACCGGTGGCACGTCCGTTGGCTCCTTTCTTATATTCTTCTGCAAGGAAGGCTTTGACCTGACAGGTGGAGACTTCATGCGAACCTGTCAAAATGATCAAACATGGAGCGGGACTCAGCCAACTTGTGAACGTAAGCCAGCATTGAATTTCTACTCATTGCACTAGTGTAGAATATCCGAGAATACTAAATACTGTTGCTTCCTGTTCTTGTTCAGGTACTAGACGACGCCCCTCCCCGGGTGGGGTCAAGCTGTTGCGCTATTATTGCAGCAGTGCGATTTCATGTGTAGATAGACCGAAGCCCTGAAATTCGTTGGCTCTGCTGTTTGCGTTCTATCATACAGTAATAAGTTCTAGTTAGAGACTGTGCGTGGGAAATACAAGTACTTATTATGAGATATTGTGACGTCAGCCACATCGAACCTTTGTAAACAGGGGGTTGTATCTAAAACCTTTAAAAGAAAATGACATCTAGAGAGAGAATTATAATAATAAAAATGTGTGTGCGGTTATGTGCGTTCATTCGCTCCAGGAGTTGTTTTTATAGTAGGAACCATGTTTATCAACATTATACTCAGGTGAAAGGTGCACTTGTTCCTCTTTTCCTCCCAGTTCACTACTGTAAACACACAATGACGTATTGTAAGGCTAAGTACGCCTTTTTTCATCAACAGGGAAGACATGTTTTGATCTACCCATGCCTCTACATGGCAACAAAACAGGAGGGAATCTGTACGGTGACGTGGTTACATATACCTGTGCTGCTGGGTATGAGCTAATCGGCGACACCATAAGAACCTGTCAGGGCAACGGCCAGTGGAGTGGAACTCAACCTTCGTGCTCTAGTGAGTTCCCTCTGAAGCTGCAACAGATTCTAGGACCCATATTAGGGGTTCAAATGACCACTGAGATGCCCACAACAATATTTAAACCCTTACAGCCCCAATTACAATTACAATGGTTGTGATTAATTTCATTGTTAACTGACAAATTCAATATTACGTACATTCATTCTCCCTCAACATTTTGCTGTAAATATTGAAACACCTTCCGAAAATAACTCACGCCCAAAGACAACACCATTAATATTTCATCCCAGAGATTTGATAAGACTTTTAGAATTAAATAAACAGAAAAATTTAGACAATTTTCCTAGGTTACGACCAATTGACACTGACAGAAGAAATTAATAAGATGCTGTGTGACCCATGCCATTAGGTAAAGTACAGGTTAGTGATTAATGCTAACCATTATCAATTCGGCATTTCGGATGGCCCATTACTTTTGAATGTCACAGTTTTATCTACACTCTTGTATTCTACCTTTCCTGGGCGTTGCTCTAGGATAGTTAGTGTTCTTCTCGCTATCTTACCGATTCCCTTTAAGTATTAGTAAATCAGTACTGCTAAATGCCTCCTCCACAACTTGAACATTTATAATGTGAGTGGCTAATGTGTTATCTTCAGGAGTGCAGTGTCAAACTCTAAACCCCATCCCTAATGGACAGATGAGCGGAGGAACATTGTTCGGTCAACAAGTCAGTTTTGTGTGCAATTCTGGGTACGAGTTAAGCGGGAGTCAGTCCAGGATGTGCCAGTCAGATGGCAGTTGGTCCGGAACGCAACCGTCCTGTGTCCGTAAGTTTAATCCACCTCTGGATTACTTGTTTGTGGCTTAATTCAAACACACTTGTATATGCAAACACAGTCACTCCATGCACACAAACACACGTATATCCCCATGCACACACTGACAAAACCACTGACTCACGTACCACACACAGACACACACACACAAAAGACAAAGTTTAGCTTGGTTAGTGTACCTACGTTTGATTTGATTTGTTTTGATTTGATTTATTAAAAATGCAACTACATATTATACACAGGTCAGCTAAGGCAGCTATACTTATCCAACAGCTAATGATATTAACATATCAAAAATGAACATCGAAGATCGCATTTATGGATAAAATCCTTTTTTTATCATTTTGTACCATTGTCTATTTTCCAATCAAGTTCAACACTCTCGCAAGTCATTTGAAATATGGCTCTTTGGTTCGTTCAAACCTTTAAAGGGCTTTCAGAAGATTCAAATTTAGGCGGGGGGCGATGTTGATTAAACCACAAGTGTCTTTGCTGTCTAAACACCTAAGAAAGTGACCTAGGAATGTTTACATGTACGTGTACTTAAAAAGTAACTAAAGCTAAATACACCTTACAATTGCGTCATCTGCCATTGTGTCACTCAGCGCTGAACTGCTCCGCACTAATCCCACCGCCAAACGGCGCCGTTGCTGGCGGAAACAAGCTGGGTGATGCGGCTGTGTACAGCTGTGCGGAGGGATATGAGATCCAGGGCAGTGCGGTCCGGTTCTGTACGTCTGACCAGACATGGAGTGGAGAGGAAACCTCCTGTCAAAGTAAAATGGCTGTTTACTAAATTCCTTCAAAGTCTGATTCCACTTAATTAATCTCTTGGACACGCTTTAGCACTAGACTATTTTATGCGTAAGTCACTTGTCGATGGTTGCTTTACGTAACAATTGAAAGTTTACAATTTATTGCTTGTTCTTGTTTGAGAGTTAGTTAAACTAATTTAGAATATAAAATGATTCGGGTTAAATATTGCACAGGTATACACACGTGTGTGCTTATGTGTTTTTTTCTAGTGTATACATAGTTTGTGTGTGTGTTATACGTGTATGTATATATGTAACACACCGTATATACGTACCATGTGCGTATGGCGCGTGGTTTACTAGTATGTTGTTGTTTGTGTGTGTCTCTGTCTGCCAACGTGTGCTTTTACGTGTGTAAGTTTGCTTGTGTTTGGAGCAGAGTTAAAAGCAGATGGCTTATGAAATTGAAGGTTGAAATTCAATTTCATAATAGTCTAAATCTAAATTTCTTGGGTTTGATTGTGATCTATCAGTTCCAATGATTTATCTATTGCAGCATTTCAAGTTATTTCAAAGAGTTGTATGTTGAATGCAATATTGAGGTATCATCGCCTCCATTGAAAATGGAGGTATTGATTTTGGCCTGTCTCTGTATGTCTGTCTGTCTGTCTGTGTTTCCGCACATTTGCAGTCGCATTACTTAAGAAGGCCTTTATGGATTGTGATGATATTTGGTGTGTGGGAAGGTCAAATTTGACAAAATGAAAGGTCAAATTTGGGCCTCCTGGTGGTACTGCAGCAGAACGTCCGGTTTTTGTATCTTTTGTTCTGGACATGCTCCGATCTTGATTTTTTTGGTGGTTGATAGCTTTTCATGTCAGAGATACGTGGTGTGGGTTTGGTCCTCCTAGCAGCTTGTTCTGGAACTACAGGGGAGTTTCCGGCGAAATCTTTCAAAGAAAGTGATGAAAGGAACGACAGATTTCATGATTTTTGGCATGTAGGTAGCTTAGACAGAAATGTACTCAATCAGACGTAAATTATGTAAATAAGGACTCAATTTTGCATAATTAATCAGGGCATATTAAAATTGCATTATTGTACATAATAGGACTTTGATACATATAATGCATGTAATCTATGAATCCATGGCGAGTGGAACATTAACGGATACAAATTATGCAAATAAAGACCTAATTTGCATAATCAATGCAAAACTGCTATGATTAATCATCGGTAAATGATGGACACTTCATATTTGTGACATGTATCAGTTAAAGGTTAACCTCACTATGCATATATTATGTTTAAGGTCTAGTCATTTGCATAATTGATAATAAAATGTATAAATGCAACTGATAGAACTTTCACATATAAAATGTATGTAATTTGAGGTGAGAAAAACATATACTAAAATAGATTATGCTAATCATAACATTTCAATAATCAGTGAGACAAATCCAAAAAAAATTACAAAAGGTCTAAATATTTCATGGAGGTTTGAGGTCTCCGAATTCTTGTTTATAGTTTTCATCCCATTCTTCCAGGAACGGAATGTCCGCAGTTAGATCCCCCTCCGAATGGCGGGATCAACGGTACAAACTACTACGGTGATACGGTCATGTTTGACTGTGATGTAGGCTACAATCTTCATGGTGATCAGTACAGAACCTGTGGAAGCAACCAAGGGTGGTCTGGTGTCCATCCACATTGTGAAAGTAGGTTACTGTCTCCAACATTGGCGTTCTCTTGTTGGCAAACGTTGTGCTCTGTTTTATACGATTTAGTCATCATTTTTTTGAGGATAGCATTAAGTCAAATGTACAAACTATGATACATTAAGTTAATGGCAATGTAATTGATTTTAGGCTATGTTTACAAAAGCAATTCTGTGAAAAAGAAAAAAAATCACCGAATAAGTCGTTTTCTTTATATCCGTAAAGTGGTAATGAGTAGCAGTGGTTTAAAAGATAAAACATGGCTTTTTAACGTTTGTGGATTGTTAATCATGGTGACAGAGGTACGCTGCCTCACTCCTGCATCTCCTACAAATGGCGTTGTTTCGGGCGGCACGTACTATGGCGACATTGTCAGCTACAGCTGCTATCCTGGATATGAACTGTCAGGTAGCTCCACACAAACCTGTCAGGCTGATGGACTATGGAGTGGGACAGTACCGACCTGCGACAGTAAGTGTTATGTTGTCTACACATTGTTGTTTGGTTCGATTTGAGAGAAAAAAATAAAACTGTCCCACCGGTCTAGTCTTAGGGGTTTAATATTAATTACAAAGTACTGAACTTGTATTTTTATTCCGTTGAATCTCCAAATTACAGCACAACGATTTTAGAAGCTCTTTAATTCGTAGGATAGCTTACTAGAGATACCTTATTACCATTGCCAAAAAGGTAATAACGTTGTAAAAATGTCATTTTTCTGTCTGTGTGTGTATGTGTGTGTTTGTGGAGAGAAAAACTGAGGGAACTGCAGTTTACCTTTAGGATCTGATATAAGGAGTGAAATCTAATTGCATTATTTTTCCATTAAAGGGAAACAGTGTGCACCGCTGGATGCTCCTACTAATGGTAACTTAACTGGTGGCTATTTCTATGGAGACCAAGTCACATTTTTCTGTGACAGCGGATTCCAACTCGCCAACAGTGATGTGAGAGAGTGTGGAGACAATGGCGTCTGGAGCGGAGTACAGCCGACTTGTGATGGTATGTACCAGCCAAATAAACCAATTCACATTTCCAACTGCGCATGTTTTGCAAGCCAAGCGCCCTTTCACTTGACATTAGATTCAGGTTCATCGCGACGTGAAATGGCTTATTAGCATTGACTACGTACAGCCAGTCACGTTGTTTTAAAAGTTGGAAATACAATTGCCAAGGTATTGTAATAATGATACTTAATAAACAGTCTATCTTATTGGATTATATGTACGAGATTACGTCTGAGCTGATTAGAGTTGTCAAATGCTACAGAAGTCCTGCCGTAGAAGTCCTAGTTGCTGCTTCATTGCATTCGCCAAGAAGGTTATATTTTCGTGTGTGTGTGTTCGTGTGTGTGTGTGTGTGTGTGTGTGTGTGTGTGTGTGTGTGTGTTTGTGTGTGTGTGTGTGTGTGTGTGTGTGTGTGTGTGTGTGTGTGTGTGTGTGTGTGTGTGTGTGTGTGTGTGTGTGTGTGTGTGTGTGTGTGTGTGTGTGTGTGTGTGTGGTTTAGCACAATGACTCTAGAAGCTATGGATGGGATTGTCATAAAATTCGCAGGTGGGTAGTTCTTGATGGAGACCTAGAAATTATTAGATTTCGGTCCCCCTAGCAGCTTGTTACGGTCTGCAGCGGAACTTCCAGTTTTGATATCTCGTGATCTGGTCATGCTAGGCTCTCGGATTTTAAATGGTAGATAGCTCTTGTTGTCGGGAAGCTGTGGCGTGGCACCCCAGCTTGTTCTGGTACTGCAAGAGCGTTTGCTTAAAAATAATCGAGGGAGGATAACTCAAGAACCGGTTGACGGATCGTCGTGGTATGTAGGTAGCCTATGTGATGCTTGACATAATTAGATAGCAATTATGTAAACCAGTCTAATTTGCATAATTAATGAGGAAATTCCATACATCTGCTATGTTGCCAAACAGGACTATTCAAACGTGTGACATATGTAATTGAGAACGAGAGGAATATTGGCAGATATTGATTATGTAGTATGTAAATGCACACCTGATTCATATAATCAAAGAGAAAATGCTAAAATTTCATAAAGGTAACTGCCGAAAATTTCGTACTTACTGTATTTGAAAGTTAAGTGAAGGTGAACATCATAAGCATAACGTATTCAAATCAGGTATTCATTTGCATAATTTATGAGGATATGCTAAAATAGCCTTCTTATAGACTGTCATAGGGTGGAAAATATGTTCAACTGATATAATCCATGTAAATGAGTATCTTATTTTCATAATCAATGAGAACAGTTCGTCAGTCGTAAATGTTAACTCCATCTGGCGAAGGTATGAGGTCCTGGAACGTTTAAGAACATAAATCCGTCAGCCTCACACCATGGCCAAGTATTTTCATGAAGGATATCTTCCAATCTTCGATGACCTTAAATGTAAACAACGAGGGACACAATAGATCCGAAACGAAACAGATGCCCATGTCTTGAAAAGAACCACCATCTCAACATGTATCGCTGGAGCACGAACAATCTGACGGATAAACACTGTTTGGCAAGAATGAAAATAAATGAGATATTGGTTGTCACACTATTTTTTCACTGATTAACTTACTGATCTACCCACAACATAACGTGATGCAATTGCTATTGCTACACCGTTAGTGTCATGCTATGTGACACTGGCTTTATTATGATTAACAATGTGTTCCTTTTCACTACAGTCGTAGAATGTACCATGCTTCAGATTCCACCAAACAGTGACATGACCATGTCTGGAAACACCTTCGGCAACACTGCTACATCTAGCTGTGACCCTGGGTACGACCTGGTCAGTGGGGACACCGTCAGGACTTGTCAAGCTAGTGGAGAATGGTCCGGCAGTCCAGTACTGTGCCAAAGTACGAATTTTAATATTCCTATCATAATGTACACAACATTGGTGCATATTATGAGAGTCATGCTTTGTTTTACCAGCTAGCCTGGTATACAATACACACCATACAATATTACGGGTAAAACAATGTATAGCCTTCTTTTCAATTGTTAACGAGGTATCTTAATTGAAGTCCACAGCCAATTTTGTGTTGAACTCATGCATTTAGTGCTTGAGTTACGTTAGAATTGATATAATCATAATAACAGATTATGGGACTGTTTCTATAAAATAGTCATTACATCTTGCAATTGTGTAACTCTACACTTTACCCTAACAGAGACGTGCTGTGTACAGCCATCTTTACAACATGGCAGCTACAACGGTACCACCTGCTACAACGACACAGTCACTCTCGAGTGTTATAATGGATACGATCTGACGACATCGGATTCTGATCTGACCTGTACTGAATCAGGAACCTGGGACAAGCCTATTCCCCGATGTGACAGTATGCACTCTGTTCTTATACTTTCTATCTATTTGATCTGTAGCACCGGTAATAATACCACGAATCTATCCGTGAGCCGAACGGCCTTCCCTCAGAAGTTGCCCTCTGCCTCATCATTAAAAGGCTGTCAATCCCAGATCTAACCTCTTCTTACATCACTCTAGCCTCTTCCCTTCGTACCTTCCTCATTCACCTCTTCCGATCCGTCATCATCGAACGACTTCACAACAGTATTGTCATCACTATAACCCTTACTGTAGTAACATAATCTTCAACAGGGTGAATACGGTTGCCTTAACGAAAAGAAGAAAAATCTTTCAGAAAGTAACAACGTTATTACCTTCGCAAAGAAGGTTATGTTTTCCGTAGCGTTTGTATGTCTGACATACGAATGTGTGAATGTGTGTGTTATAGCACGATAACTCAAGAAGCTTTAGATGGATTGTCATAAAAGTTAGTATGTGGGTAGGTCTTGATAAGACCTAGAAATGATTAGATTTTGGGCCCCCGACGGCATACCTTGGTACTGCAGCGGCACTTGTGATCTGGACATGCTTAAGTCACGGATTTTTGGATGGTAGGTAGCTCTTGAGCTCGGGAAGAAGTGGCATTAGTTTGGAACTGCAGGGTAGTTTGCTTAAAAATCTTCGAGACAGGATAACTCAAGAACCGGTTGACGGATCGTCGTGATTTTTAGTACGTAGGTAGCTTAAGTGATATCCATGAATAGTTTCATCAGGTTGGTAAGTCACTGAATAAAGAGACTCTTTCTACACAACCAAGTTTTTTATTCAGCCGACGTTTCGGCGACCGTCTGTCACCTTCCTCAGGGCAATTCTGACTGGTTCACATTGCACTGCAGCATAGGTGTCGCTGCTATAGATGCGTTCCCAAACGTATTTACATATCTACAAGTACACATGCACTGTTTAGGGAACTGTATTTACAATGCGGTCCCAAACGTACAGGAGTGGATATATACAAAAAAGTTGTTAAAATAGTTACGGATAACAAACATATAGAACCAGTCAGAATTGCCCTGAGGAAGGTGACAGACGGTCACCGAAACGTCGGCCGAATAAAACACTTGGTTGTGTAGAAAGAGTCTCTTTATTCAGTGACTTACCAACCTGATGAAACTATTCATGGATATCACTTAAGCTACCTACGTACTAAAAATCACGACGATCCGTCAACCGGTTCTTGAGTCTTTCACTTTCACTTTCTTTGGCATTATTAGATGACAAGTATGCAAATCAGAAGCTAGTTTGCATAATTAATTAGGAAATTCTATAAATCTGCTGCATTCCATAATAGGACTATGGAACACTTGTGACATATGTAATTGAGAACGATTATAACATCAGCAGATATCGATTATATAAATGGAGACCTATTATTTCAGTGGTAACTGCCGAGCATTTCATACTTGCCGCATTTGGAAGTTAAGTGAAGGTGAACATCATTGAACATAATTTATTCAAATCATGACCTCATTTGCATAATTTATGAAGAAGTACTAGAATAGCCTTCTTTATATAGTAAAGTAGATTCATTCCTCAAGCTAACCGACATCTCGCACACGCAGTCGTCCCTCAGTAAGACATCTGGAGCCGCATAGTTCGCGTTTAGAACTTTTATTCAGCCTATCACACGTGTTCTAGAATAGCCTTCTTTGTTACGATGAGACTGTTATTGAATGGAGATAATCCATAATTGATATAATCCATAATTGAAATGAAATGATCTTATTTTCATAATCAATGAGAAAAATGTATAATTCATCAGTCGGAACGGTTAACATTATTTGGCGAAGGTATGAGGTCGTGAAACTCTTATTTAGTGATTTGTTGATATTCATCTACATGTAGTTACGACTCCAGAACATCATGAGATATTCTAAGACGCGATAACAACGCGTTTTTGCTATATTAGGTACTGGATGGTTTCTGTACATGTGCCTGAATTGTAAACAATTTCTTTAAAATATATACATTAAAATGTACACACAGAATCCTGCTGCAACTCTTCGATAGCAGTGGAGAATGGATACGTCACAGCTCCATCAGGCTACTGCTTCGGCAGCACGATTCAGATTGTCTGTAACGAGGGATACAAGCTCAGCGGATATGCAAACATGCTGTACTGCAACGCAAGTGGAGTCTGGGAAGGGGAAATACAAACATGTGAAAGTAAGACGTTCATTTGTCCATTTGTCTAAATTGCCAACAATAGCAGAAACGTGATGCAGTTACCCCCGCCTCCCAATCTTGTGTTAAATAGTGTCACTTGGAGAAGACTCAAAATTATTCAAAAGCCTACACTGCTATGAGAAGGTATGACTATTAAACAGTTGGAACGCTCCATGCTTGTGACGTATTTCACAACCGTTTGGCAAATAAATGACTAGCGATTCATTCTACGCAACAGTTTAGATCATTATAATGTTACCTCACGCGTGTATATGTGTTACAGTAGAACTGTAAAGGAGGGTTGGCAAGAAATGCCATGTATTGACCTGTCTGTAAGTAATGCCTTTCCGGGATTGCTTTCTTGCCAGATGAAATACGTTTTTTATAAATTCTTAGGGCTCTCTTCCCGGCTACAGGAATCAGTTGTGGTGACCCAGGAGAAGTAAGAAACGGCCAGAGGATCCTGACCGGGATATTCCTCGGGGACACCGTCACTTACACCTGCGACCCTGGCTTCGTCCTGGTCGGTAACGAGACTCACACGTGTAGCGAGGAAGGCTGGGGAGTACCACCATACTGCGAAGGTATAAATCTCTCAAATGACTTGCATTTGAAATAACACTAAAATACAAGACCATGTGAACTAATAAGATCCAGTATTTTAGCAGTATGGACTGTCAAGCAAGTTAACGCCATGTATGTTAGAAATTAGCATGTTTGATAGATAGCCCGGGTAGTAAACATATTGGTCTCGAATTTTTATTTTGAAAATTATATTAAATTCTAATAGTTGAGGTTCTTTTAAGTACTAATGCATGAATTTGTCGAGAAAATATGGAAATAAGAACTGAAATTAAAGCAAATATGTGAACTTTAAAGGGCCAAAAATGTTTGCTCAAATCAAACATCTCCGATGTGTTTTTCGTTTTTCAGCAAGCAATTTATGCAACAGGACTCATCTCTGTGTACCTAAAGATGGTTCCAAAGTCTGCTTCGACAGTCCACAGGGCACGATTACAGTGGAGTACTGCCAGATGCACTGTAACTCCCCACTCGTGTACAGCGCAGCCTCGTCATCCATGTATGAATGTAGCGTGGACACGGCGTGGCGTTGGCAGGTCCGACAGGTGTACTCGGGCGTAGCATCATTTTCCCTCGTCTCAGTGGGAGAATGTTCACGTAAGCATAAGAAATCTTTTTGTTTACTCAAAATCTTTATTTCTTTTCACGTAGGCAATCTTACGCTAGGCTTCTTCGCTAGACTGGATGAAAAATTGACATTTTTTTCTCCTTTAAGCTCCATTGAACCCGTTCATTCCCATAACTGTGGGCGGACTGGTCATCACAGCAGGAGCGCCCCTCGACATGCAGGCTATAGAAGATGAGATGAAGTATCAGTTGGGACAACTTGCCTTGTGCAACAATCCCTGTGAGGTGAGCAGAACATGAAATATGCCCGTTAATTTGCGATCGTTAAACGTTTTCTTTGGGTGCGATCAGGTCCGGAGTACGTTTATTCTGTCTAAAACATGTTTCTATCATGTTGTTTATGTAATGGAAGTGTCCCAGACCCATCTCAACTTGATTAATGCACCACTTTGGATCAGTTAGCTGGAATAGGCCTTCAGAAGGCCTAAATCATGCCTTTTGGCCAAGCCGATCATACCACCATAGATAATACATGGAAGGATTTCACCATTGAAATCAATGCCATGCATTAAGTATAGAATTTGAGCTTTCAAGAAAATACTCAGACCGACAGTTTTTAAATTCTTGATATTTTTTTTGCTTACAGATCGGTAGCATAACAGTTCAGATATTCAACGCACGAAGGAGATCAGGGGGAGTCCAGTACCACATAAGCGTCCAACTTCGAGCTTACGCCGATCCAGCCCTGATCACCCCCACCAACACCATACAGATGGAATGGGTTCGGATTGCAGGCGTGCTGAGGTAAAAAAAAATCTTGTTTAATTTCTTTCCAGTAAGGACGCATTCTATCTTAAACTGCTGAATGTTATAGTCAAATGTTGATGATCAAGGCAAAATAATGAGTGCTTTTTATGACCAAAAGCTAGACTCAGTTATCAATGGGTTTGTTTACAAATGGCTTGCGGATAATGTGAATTTATCATTGGCACTAAAAAAATGTGGGTACAGCTGTCTTGAAAAACGGCATTGTTAGGGATGCCATTGCATGATAAAATACCATGGCTATCCACAGGCAACAGGCTATGGAGTTGCAGGAATTGGTTCAGGTAGGAGGCCTGGTTCTTTCCATCGGAGGCCAGGAGCTGTCTGTGGCTGATAACGGAATAACCATCTCTAACCCCAGTCTGGGCTGCAAGGATGGACAGATCATGCAGGGGATTGAATGCTGTAAGATTTTTTTTTCGTTGCCGTTCGTCAACTTTGTCCCTTTCCATGGTTTCCATTCTTTGTAGATGAATGGTACTTTTTCGTCTCATGTTATCTCTTTCAAGGCGAGTTGGACTTTCCGACACGAAAAATTGGACTTACCAAAAGGTTCTTCTTTCCATTTCTTCCATTTCTTCCATTTCTCCAGTATATCAAGGAATGAACGATCCACCTCTCCTTGACAAAGGATCTTGGATCTTTAAAATTAAATCTTCAATTAAATCTTCTAGGTTGTCTTATTATATTTTGATAGTTCCTTGCGGACCAGGAACATACCACGACACGTACGACGGCATCTGCCGGCCTTGTGGGTACGCCAGTTATCAAGATGAGTTTGGACAAACCGAGTGTAAGCCATGTCCTGGCAAGTTTACCACCGAAGGACCGGGAGCCAAGGACATCAGTGAATGCAAAGGTTTGTACATTTTTGATAGATTTGACAGAAATGTTAATTTTGCCACCATATACAACTGGAAATTTTCCTATTGTTACGAAGTATTTTTCAGCATCTGAGATTTGTTTCGTTACGTTGAAAGGATGGTACAGTATACTCGCACTTTGTAAAAGGAGTATACGAATACGAATACTATAGCTTAATATGTATGAGGAGACAAGTAATCAAGAGGTCATATTTCTATAAAACATCTTTGCAATGTACATGTACTTTCTCATATGTCTGGAGGAGGGCACATTCATGTGGCCGTTCTATGTGAAAGTAGGTGTGTTGTTTTTTTCATTGTAGAATTTGCTGACTGCAACTGTGGGATTCATCCTTGCCTTTTGAACGCCACGGGTTATTTCTGCCACTGTTTGGTTGGATATCAGCAGATCAGTGAACAACAATGTGATGGTATGCATCTTTAGTACTTATCTTGCAGCACAGTCTATAAGTTTAATGTAATAAAATACCTTGAATAGAATTATTTACACTCTTGTGCAAAGTTTTTATTTTAACTTATAAACATACATATACTATCTATATCACAGTAATGAAATGATTTTTTTTATTTACCGGATCTAGACATAGACGAGTGTTCAGATCCAGACGTCTGTCCCAATGCCAGGTGTATCAACCGCCCAGGTGGCTACTCCTGTCAGTGTCTGCCAGGTTACGACGGACCACTTTGTGCAGGCAAGACTTTTTGAACGCCGCTTTTTGAAACCAAGACTTTTACCAGCACCATAGAGTAACGAAAGGGTCATGAGTTAGCCTCTACCAGGCACCGCGGTTCGCTGGAAAAAATAGTAGAAATTGGCCGAAATAAAGGAATAATGCCAGGGGAGTTAGCCGGCCAGAGAGGGTCCAATACGCGTATTGGACCCTCTCTGGCTGGCTAACTCCCCTGGCATTATTCCTTTATTTCGGCCAATTTCTACTATTTTTTCCAGTGAACCGCGGTGCCTGGTAGAGGCTAGTCATGAGTGGTATTGATGTTATATGTATTAATTACAATTATGTCCCCCGCAGAATTGTTTACAACATTTTAGTCGTTCAATCTTTTGAACTTTATGATTAATTTATCGCTTTTTCGTACGGCAGACATAGACGAGTGCCGTTACGTCGGTTACTGCCCCGATCATTCCACCTGCACCAACACTGACGGCGACTATTATTGTACCTGTGAGCAAGGGTATCAAGGAGACAGCTGTGATGGTGAATACAATTTCAAAAACCAATAGTCAAAAAGCCATTACTGTCACTTAATTTTACAAAATATACAAGATAAGGACAGTAATTAGCACACCCGATATCACACTCACCATAAATGACTTCGTCACATGTTACACTTTAAATTTGGGTCTGATTTGTAGCTTAGATTTCCGAATTCTGTTTCTCTGCAATTGAGCCACCTTTGAAAAGTACATTATTGTCCTATGGGGAAAATGTACATACGATCGTGAACCATGTTTCAGAAATGTGACATTTTCTAACTATATCCACTGCAATGTAAAACTTTTGAATCGAAATTTGTATTTTCTTTTTGATTAGAATTATGTTGTAGATTAATGTTGTAGATTAATGCAAATCTTTTCTTAAATTTTCTTTTATCACAGACATAGATGAATGCCGCAATGCAACCCTGAACACGTGTGGGCCAAATCAGATCTGTGTCAATACAGCTGGCTCATTTCAGTGTGATGGTAAGTTAAAATTCCGTCTTTGGTATAATAAAACATTTTACTGTTTTTTTCATGGTCTTTTGGAGCATATGTTAAACTAAAAGTCCTTATTAAAGTATTTTGAACTTGTTAGAGCTGTGATATAATAAGTAATACATAGCACGGACATATTGTGTGGAGTGTATTTACACTTGAACTAAAGTGCGTCTTGAATAATGAATATGAATAATTCCTGAATACACTCAACCATAATCCACAACCAAAAAGTTATTTTGAGAATAAAATAAAAGAAGCATAGTAATAGCTTACAAGTGTGTATTATGACGATAGTTATCCACTGTTTGCTTCTTGCTTCAACAATGCAGACTGCAAAATGTTCCACGGGAATTGCTTCACCGTGTCGGACACTTCAGTAACGTTCGTCGAAGCCGAGCTGAAGTGTGCTGAAGGGGGAGGGACTGTGGTCACCGTTAAAGATCAGCACGTGCAGGACTTCCTTGTCCAGCTGCTGTCCGTGTCCAACAAGGACGTGTGGATCGGCCTGACTGACCGGGACTGGGAAGGACAGTTCGTGTGGGCTGATGGGGCTCAACTGGCCTACAGCGCCTGGGCTCCAGGTACTGTAGGCCACTTATGACATGATATTTCGTCACATCTTCATCAACGGATATTTTGTGTAAATAATATATTCCAAAGAAAGGGTAAGAAATATCTGATAGAAAAATGCTGCTAAGCCATACACAAGCGTTTTCAGGGACCGTAAAAACGTGAGGTTATACAGTGTGTTCAACATTCATGAAATACGGCACACGATGTTATGTTCCAGGCGAACCAAATGGAGACGACAATAAGAACTGTGTCCACCTGTGGCCTCTGGCGAACTTCCGCTGGGACGACATGTCATGTGGAAGCAGCAACTACTACATCTGTCAGTACGACATGCCCTAGACAACAGTATGCTGTGGATACGATTGGTGTTACAACCACCATGTTGAAACCGTCATATCTAAGATTTATGCAAGTGTTTAATTGAATAATGATGTGACTGGCTACTTCAAGTTTCAACAACATTTTATGGCTGACAATACTTACGTTATGGTGACGTGAGTGCAAACACCATGTGTATGTCAATACGCAGCGTTTCGATGAAAATATTTCCTTTTATGTTTACTAAATACCTTTGTTAGCTGTAGCAAATAAAGTTGATATACATGTGTGTGTATGAGAAAATTATTACTGGTATGCAAAAGCAATATCAAAGTTATTGCTCTATTGCTCTGAATTGCATGGTTAAAAATGTTAAAAAATGTTTGTTTGTTTGTTTGTTTGTTTGTTTGTTTGTTTGTTTGTTTGTTTTATTAGGCTCTCCATTAGTGTTACAATTCACACTATTCTTCCTGGAGTCCGCGACAACACAATGAATAAAATGTAAAGAACAAAACTTATACAATTTGTAGACAGAAAATAAACAAAATCAAATAAGTGAGCATGAGAGATCAGAGGTCAACATAAACTGAAACATAATCTGAGTATTGTATGCAAGGAAATCCAAAAGTAATAATAATTTACAAAAAATGTTTAATTTGAACTATATATATATATATATATATATATATGATAAAGATGTTCACATAAATTGACAGATATGTTTTTGTGTGAAGTGTTTTGTATTTGTGGTAAATTCATTACGGTTCAGATGTTTCAATTTTCATCAGCAATTCAATAGATTGCAAAAAAATTATAAGGTGATTATAAGTGTAATAAGATAATAGTAAATAGAGGCTTACATTTGACTATTAATTTCCATTTGAGACGCCGACAAGTAGCAGGCTTTACGCTGGGCTGGCAAAAGAACCTCGGTAAAGAAGTGATATGCTAAAAAAAGTGTATTATACAGGCCCACCGAAAAGCCCAGTCTTAGAGACTGCACAGAACTTGGCGCAAGTATCATAAGAAAACCTGTTGATTGGCTTTGTGGAATTCGTTAATCTATCATTTCTGATGCTGTGAAAATTGATTCTTTTCTGTGCTTGAAAATAAAGAGTTACAGTCCTCTTGATATGCGTCTCATTTTGGGCAGAAGATTGGTGTTAATAGTTGAAATGAATGAAATAATGACCAGAAAAACGAGCCTATCGCTCACTGCTGTCTTCGAAAGAGACTACATGAGAAATGCCGGGAGGAAAGAAAACTATACTCAAGTTGGATAACTTGATAAGGACGCCGATAAAGGTTAACGTTAGTAATTTTTTCCTTGAACACCGGAAACTTTGTTCCATAGGAAGGAGGGTACTGCCCAAGGGCTTTGTAATTGTCTCAAAGTATTTCTCTATTTCTTTTGTATACCTCTATTTAGTCCGACCTGTTAGAACTTGTGTCGAAACTAATCTTGATCCCAGTTCACTTTTTCCTCAGAAATAGGGATTTTCTACTTAGGCCATAGCATGTAAATTTTATGGATGACACCCTCCGGAGACTCCAAATTTAATGCGAGAGGGCGAAAAAAACAAGGCAGGCCAAAAAACAAGATTCCTACATTTTCAGATTTTGATATTGTAAACCTCGTTGAACAAGAATTTAGGCGGCAAAATATGATATCATACCCAACAGGTCTTTTATCGCTGTATTTAACAGTATTACCTGTCCTTGCAGATGTGTCTCTATTAAATATAACAAAAAAGAGCTTGCCGTACCATCTTCAAGGTAGATACTACGCTGGGTATTTATTTGTAATGGAACACCCTGGACTGTCAACACTTGCCATCAAACACGAGGAATTGCGCCTCAAGTTTGCTGGATCCCTGGTGGTCTCTGAGTTTAGAGACTGCCTACCAGGCAGAACACAGGACTCAATCACTGACAGAGTGCAATTTTAACTTTTGATATGTCCTGGAACAACCACTTAAATCATGTATATGGCAATGTTTCCAACAAAGTTAATGTTTTTAGAGCCCTTAAGTTTAAACTCCCCCGCCATGTATTAGAAACTATTTATAAGTCCTTTATTCGCCCCAGCCTTGAATATGCTGATGTAATTTGGCACAGCTGCACAGCTGACCAATCTGCCCTTATAGAGAGATTTCAATATGATTGTTCCCTTGTGGTGTCTGGGGCAATTAAAGGCTCTTCTTATTTAAATGTACGCCAGGAACTGGGATGGGAAACGCTTAGTGACAGACGACATATTCACCGTTTACTGTTATTTTATAAGATAGTTCATGGCCTAACACGGAAGTATCTATTTGATCTCCTCCCTCCCGAAATATCTTATACAACAACCTACAATTTAAGAAACAAATCCAATTTCAGACTTTTAAAACATTCTACTTATAGATTTAGCAAATCTTTTGTCCCCTACTGTGTAAGTCATTGGAACGCATTAGATCCCAATGTCCGCAGTTTAAAGTATTCACTCTTTCGAAGTCATCTTATTAAAACTGTACGCCCTAACCGCCCTTTGTACTTTTCTTCCGGTCCCCGTTACACCTGCGCCCTTCTCGCTCGTTTTCGTATTGGCACCTACAGCCTTAATTATAGTCTTTTCAAACGTGGGTTGGTTTTAAGTCCATCATGCATCTGTGGGTGCCAATCCGAAACCATCTTTCATTTTATGTTTGAATGTCCTATATTTATACACAGAACGAACTACCTTGACAACATAGCAAGGGAAGTCAGTCAGTTTGATTTTAATTCTTTATCTGATACTGCAAAACTTCATCTTGTCCTTAGAGGTTCACCTTTACTATCTGCTGAGCAAAATGCCAAAATAATGTTACTAACACAAACATATATCTTTGAGACTCAGCGCTTCTAGCTCTTTTGGACTGAGTTTGTCAGTGGAAAAGATATAGAAGTCAGTCGTCTCGTTTCACACTGATATTCACTCGTCATTTTAGTACTTGGGGGGTGGGGGAGTTGGTGCACATCAGTTGTTTTCATTATTTATGTTGTTGTCATTTTTGCTGTTAATGTTATTTTGTTTGTCTTTTTGTTTGTGTAGTCAGATTATTCATATGTTTAGTGGCACAGTTAAAATAAGTTATGCTACTTGAGTGCTGCGCCACTCCGTCTTTGTTTCTTTCATGTTGAATAAAAAAAAAAAAAATCACTGACAGAGTGACTCATAAACCGAACTGTCTGGAAGATTGTCTATAAGTCTCTACCTATATTGTGCCAACTGTACATGTTACAACACCGATTTGTCTCTGAAACAACTTTGAAAAAATAAATGACTAAATTAAATTTTTCAATTATTGTACAAATGGTTTTGATTCAGTGGCAACATCACATATAAAACAAGAGTTCCACAACCTCATACCTTCGCCAAATCATGTTAATCGGTCGAACTAATTATACATTTTTTTCTCAGTGATAATACAAGTAAGAGCCTCATTTGCATGAATCATATCAGTTGATCATATTCTCCACCCAATGACAGTCTTATCTTAAAAAAAGGCTATTCTAGCATTTCCTCATAAATTATGCACATTAGGTCCTGATTTGAATAACTTATGTTTAGTGATGTTCACCTTCACTGAACTTCCAAATATGGTAATTATTAAATTCCCAGCAGTTACCAATATAAAGTTGTAGCAATTTCCCATTAATTATACAAATTCGGGCTTCATTTACATAATCTATATCTGCCTATGTTCCTGTCGTTCTCAATTACATATGTCACAAGTATTTCATAACCCTATTATCGAACACAGAGGATTTATAGAAATTCCTCATTAATTATGCAAATAAGCTCCTGATTTGCATAATTGTCATATAAATATCTCAAGCATCACTTAAGCTACCTACATACCAAAAATGACGACGATCCGTCAACTGGTTCTTGAGTTATCCTCTCTCGAAGATTTTTAGATAAATCGCCCTACAGTTCCAGAACAAGCTGCTTGGGGGCCCAAACTAATGTCACTTCTTCCCTAGCCCAAGACCTACCTACCATCCAAAATTCGTGACCCTAACATGTCCAGATCGCGAGATAGCAAAACCGGAAGTTCTGCTGCAGTACCATAAGAAGCCGCCAGGGGGCCCAAAATCTAATCATTTCGAGGTCTCATCAAGACCTACCCAACTACCAAGTTTCATGACAATCCATCAATAGCTTCTTGCAATTGAGTTATCCTGCTAAACCACATACACACACACATACATACATACATACACACACACAAACGCTATGGAAAACATAACCTTCTTGGGGAAGGTAATGAATAAAATGTGTCAAAGCAAAAATAAAAATAAATCAAAGCCTTGTCTTGCCGATGGACGTTCACGACATATTTGTCCCTTTTTGGCATGTTGACCACCATCGCAGGGCAACAAAATTTCTTGTTTTTTTTTCTGAAATCAGGCGAAAATCAATGCGCGCGATGATGTCATCCATAAAAACTACTTGCTTTGGCCTTACTCGTAAAACTATAAAAGACACAATATCCTATAGCTGACAGACATTCGTCAGATTGCACACTCACGCACAGAGCAGCACTGACGAAAAGATAGGAGTGAGTTCTTACATGTGAAAAACTTTATTGCTATTAAGTCCATGTAATGCCAGGATATTTGTCACTAACGTTACCTCAAACGTCTTGTCGGACTAGAAATCCAGCTGTCGGACTTCCTGGCTTTTAATCTCGTCGGAACATTTTATATTGTTGGACTTCATCTTATAGCTTCTCATACTACTTCCTCTCTGTGGTCATACAGCTTTTAATCATAATCATAACGTAACCGTTATCAAATACGTGACTAATTACTATAGATGTTTCAAATGACATGCTTCTGATGATTATGACGACTTATGTATATTTGTGCACACCATACATTATCCTGTGTGGCGTTGTTGCATATTGATAAGCCAGTTAGTTTAACATTATTGCAAAATTCGGTGGAATTTAGTTGGTTTTGTTTTTACTACAAGCTATCGATCAGCTAACAGTCTATCACTCCATATTGAATCTACAGACGCATGAAATGCACCTGCGATAGCCTCATGGTGCCACCGTTTAGGTGGAGGCTGAGGAGACTGTTTAGGTTTCTTCTTCTTCTTCTTTCTCTTCTTTTTGCGCTCAGCCACGGGAGCCACCGAGCCGGTAGCCGTTTCTACCTCTGGTTCGTTTGGCTCAGGTGGTGGTTGTTCACGGGTTTTCTCAGATATTCTAAAACTTGTTGGTGTCAGTTTCTGCAAATGTGACTTCACTGTTGCTAGGATACCCCAAGGAGATTTCTTCTCTTTCTCTGTGGACGGTCTGTCTGTTCCTTTGGGCAATACGACAATCTTCTTTCGGGCACCACCTGCATGTTCTTGTCTTTCAAATGTTTCCCCCCCTTCCTTCAGGGTGTCGATTTTCCTCTTCAGAGTCTTGTGTTCAGCGGTCAGCTGCAGCATGTGCTGCAGTGTACCTGCAACTTCCTCCTCCATCCCTAGGTCCTTGGCCATTGCACGTAATTCTTCAACCTGTTCGTCTGATATCACAGAAGATGCAGCAGTAGCAGGCGTTGTAGTTGTTGTTTCTGGAACATCTGCTGATTGTGATGGTTCTGCAACACTTGCCAGTTTTGTTGGTTCTGGTAAAGTTGCTTGCATTGTTGGTTCCACGCTTGTTAATGTGGATGGTTCTGGAAATCTTGCCAATATTGCTGGTTCTGGAACACTTGCTAGCGTTGTAGATTCTGAAACACTTCCAGATGTTGTAGGTTCTGGAACGCTTGTCAATGTCGTTGGTTCTGGAGTATCTACTGACGTCGTTGCTTCTGGAACACTTGCTGGTGTTGTTGGTTCTGGAACACTTGCTGGTGTTGTTTGTTCTGGAACACCTGCTGGTGTTGTTGGTTCTGGAACACTTGCCGGTGTTGTGGGTTCTAGAACACTTGCTGGTGTTGTTGGTTGTGGAGCACTTGCCGGCGATGTTGGCTCTTGAACACTTGCTGGTGTTGTTGGTTCTGGAACACTTGTTGGAGTTGTTGGTTCTGAAACACCTGCTGGTGTTGTTGGTTCTGAAACACTTTTTGATGTTGTTGGTTCTGGAGCACTTGCTGGTGTTGTCGATTCTGGAACACTTGCTGGTGTTGTTGGTTCTAAAACACTTACTTGTTTTGGTTGTTCTGGAACTCTTGCTGGTGTTGTTGGTTCTGGATTACTTGCTGGTGTTGCTGGTTCTGAAACGCTTGTTGGTTTTAATGGTTCTTCAACACTTGCTTGTGTTGTTGGCTCTATAACACTTGCTGGTGCTGTTGGTTCTGAAACACTTGCTGCAGTTGTTGGTTCAGGAACATTTGCTGGTGTTGTTGGTTCTGGAACACTTGCTAGTGTTGTTGGTTCTGCAACACTTGCTGGAGTTGTTGCTTCTGCAACACTTGCTGGTGTTGTTGGTTCTAAAATAGTTGCTAGTGTTGTTGGTTCTGGAACACTTGCTGGTGTTGTTTGTTCTGGATTACTTGCTGGTGTTGTTGGTTCTAAAACACTAACTGGTGTTGTTAGATCTGGAACACTTGCTGGAGTTGTTGGTTGTCGAACACTTGCCGGTGTTGTTGGTTCTAAAACACTTACTTGTTTTGGTGGTTCTGGAACTCTTGCTGGTTTTATTTGTTCTGGATTACTTGCTGGTGTTGTTCCTTCTCGCACACTTGCTGGTGTTGTTGGTACTGGAACACTTGCTTGTGTTGTTGGTTCTGAAACACTTGCTGGTGTTGTTGGTTCTAAAACACTTACTGGTGTTGTTAGATCTGGAACACTTGCTGGAGTTGTTGGTTCTGAAACACTTGCTGGTGTTGTTGGTTCTGGAACACTTGCCGGTGTTGTTGGTTCTGGAACACTTGCTGGTGTTGCCGGTTTTGGAACACTTGCTGGTGTTGTTCGTTCTGGAACACTTGCAGGTGTTGTTTGTTCTATAGCAGTTACTTGTGTTGTTGGTTCTGGAACACTTGCTGGTGGAGTTGTTGGTTCTGGAACACTTGCCGGTATAGTTGGTTCTGCAACACTTGCTGGTGTTGCTGGTTCTGGAACACTTGCTGGTTTTGTTGGTTCTCCTGTTGGTTCTGCTAAACTTGCTGGTGTTGTTTGTTCTGGAACACTTGCTGGTGTTGTTAGTTCTAAAACACTTACTTGTGTTGTTGGTTCTGGAACACTTGCTGGAATTGTTGGTTTTAGATCACTTGCTGGTGTTGTTAGTTCTGGAACAATTGCTGGTGTTGTTGGGTCTAGAACACTTGCTGGTGTTGTTGGTTCTGGAACACTTGCTGCAGTTGTTGGTTCTGGAACACTTTTTGATGTTGGTGGTTCTGGAACACTTGTTGATGATGTTGGTTCTGGAATACCTGCTGGTGTTGTTTGTTCTGGAACACTTGCTGGTGTTGTTGGTTCTAAAACACTTACTGGTGTTGTTAGATCTGGAACACTTGGTGGAGTTGTTGGTTCTGGAACACGTGCTGGTGTTGTTGGTTCTGGAACACTTGCCGGTGTTGTTGGTTCTGGAACACTTGCTGGTGTTGCCGGTTTTGGAACACTTGCTGGTGTTGTTCGTTCTGGAACACTTGCTTGTGTTGTTTGTTCTATAGCAGTTACTTGTGTTGTTGGTTCTGGAACACTTGCTGGTGGAGTTGTTGGTTCTGGAACACTTGCCGGTATAGTTGGTTCTGCAACACTTGCTGGTGTTGCTGGTTCTGGAACACTTGCTGGTGTTGTTGGTTCTCCTGTTGGTTCTGCTAAACTTGCTGGTGTTGTTGGTTCTGGAACACTTGCTGGTGTTGTTAGTTCTAAAACACTTACTTGTGTTGTTGGTTCTGGAACACTTGCTGGAATTGTTGGTTTTAGATCACTTGCTGGTGTTGTTAGTTCTGGAACAATTGCTGGTGTTGTTGGGTCTAGAACACTTGCTGGTGTTGTTGGTTCTGGAACACTTGCTGCAGTTGTTGGTTCTGGAACACTTTTTGCTGTTGGTGGTTCTGGAACACTTGTTGATGATGTTGGTTCTGGAATACCTGCTGGTGTTGTTTGTTCTGGAACACTTGCTGGTGTTGTTGGTTCTAAAACACTTGCTGATGTTGTTGGTTCTGGAATACCTGCTGGTGTTGTTTGTTCTGGAACACTTGCTGGTGTTGTTGGTTCTGGAACACTTGCTGATGCTGTTGATTCTGGAACACTTGCTGGTGTTGTTCGTTCTCGAACACTTGCTGGTGTTTCTGGTTCTGGAACACCTGTCGGTGTTGTTGGTTCTGGAACACTTGCTGGTGTTGTTGGTTCTGGAACACTTGCTGGTGTTGTTCGTTCTCGAACACTTGCTGGTGTTTCTGGCTCTGGAACACCTGCCGGTGTTGTTGGTTCTGGAACACTTGCTGGTGTTGTTGGTTCTGGAACACTTGCTGGTGTTGTTCGTTCTCGAACACTTGCTGGTGTTTCTGGTTCTGGAACACTTGCCGGTGTTGTTGGTTCTGGAACACTTGCTAGTGTTGCCAGTTCTGGAACACTTGCTGGTGTTGTTGGTTCTGGAACACTTGCTGGTGTTGTTGGTTCTAAAGCACTTGCTTGTGTTGTTGGTTCTGGAACACTTGCTGGTGGAGTCGTTGGTTCTGGAACACTTGCTGGTGTTGTTGTTGTTGGTTCTTGAACACTTGCTGGTGTTGTTGGTTCTCCTGTTGGTTCTGGAAAACTTGCTGGTGTTGTTAGTTTTGGAACACTTGCGGGTGTTGTTGGTTCTAAAACCTTTACTTGTGTTGTTGGTGCTGGAACACTTGCTGGAATAGTTGGTTTTGGATCACTTGCTGGTGTTGTTGGTTCTAAAACACCTACTTGTGTTGTTGGATCTGGAACACTTGCTGGTGGAGTTGTTAATTCTGGAACACTTGCTGGTGTTGTTGGTTCTGGAACACTTGCTGGTGTTGTTTGTTCTATAGCACTTACTTGTGTTGTTGGTTCTGGAGCGCTTGCTGGAGTTGTTGGTTCTGGATCACTTGCCGGTATTGTTGGTTCTGAAACACTTGCTGTTGTTGCTGGTTCTGGAACACTTGCTGGTGTTGTTGGTTCTCCTGTTGGTTCTGCAAAACTTGCTGGTGTTGTTAGTTCTGGAACACTATCTGGTGTTGTTTGTTCTAAAACACTTACTTGTGTTGTTGGTTCTGGAACACTTGCTGGAATTATTGGTTTTGGATCACTTGCTGGTGTTGCTAGTTCTGGAACACTTGCTGGTGTTGTTCCTTTTGGAACACTTGCTCGTGTTGTTGGTTCTGGAATACTTGCTGGTGTTGTTGGATCTGGAACGCTTGCTGGTGTTGTTGGTTCTGGAACACTTTTTGATGTTGTTGGTTCTGGAACACTTGCTGGTGTTGTTGGTTCTGGAACACTTGCTGGTGTTGTTGGTTCTGGAACACTTTCTGATGTTGTTGGTGGTTCTGGAAAACTTTCTGATGTTGTTGGTTCTGGAATACCTGCTGGTGTTGTTTGTTCTGGAACACTTGCTGGTGTCGTTGGATCTGGAACACTTGCTGATGCTGTTGATTCTGGAACTCTTGCTGGTGTTGTTGGTTCTGCAACAATTGCTGGTGTTGTTGGTTCTGCAACAATTGCTGGTGTTGTTCTTTCTCGAACACTTGCTGGTGTTTCTGGTTCTGGAACACTTGCCAGTGTTGTTTTTTCTTGAAAACCTGCTGGTGTTGCTGTTTCTGGAACACTTGCTGGTGTTGTTGGTTCTCCTGTTGGTTCTGGAAAACTTGCTGGTGTTGTTAGTTTTGGAACACTTGCTGGTGTTGTTGGTTCTAAAACCTTTACTTGTGTTGTTGGTTCTGGAACACTTGCTGGAATTGTTGGTTTTGGAACACTTGCTGGAGTTGTTATTTCTGGAACATTTGCTGGTGTTGTTAGTTCTGGAATACCTGCTGATGTTGTTGGTTCTGGAACAGTTGCAGCAGTTGTTAGTTCTGGAACACTTTCTGATGTTCTTGGTTCTGGAACACTTGCTGATGTTGTTGGTTCTGAAATACCTGCTCTCGTTCTTTGTTCTGGAACACTTGCTAGTGTTGTTGGTTCTGGAACACATGCTGGTGTTGTTGGTTCTGGAACACTTGCTGGTGTTGTTGGTTCTGGAACACTTACTTGTGTTGTTCGTTCTGTCACACTTGCTGGTGGAGTTGTTGGTTCTTGAAAACTTGCTGGTTCTGTTGGTTCTGAAACACTTGCTGGTGTTGTTGGTTCTGAAACACTTGCTGGTGTTGCCAGTTCTGAAACAATTGCTGGTGTTGTTGGTTCTGGAACATTTGCTGGTTTTGTTGGTTCTGGAACACTTTCTGATGTTGTTGGTTCTGAAACATTTGCTGATGTTGTTAGGTCTAGAACACTTGCTGGTTTTGTTAGCTCTGGAACACTTACTGGTGTTGTTCGTTCTTGAACACTTACAGGTGTTGTTGTTTTTGAAAGACTTGCTGGAGTTGTTGGCTCTGGAACCCTTGCTGGTGTTGTTGGTTCTGGAACACTTAATGGTGTTGTTAGTTCTGGAACACTTGCTGGTGTTGTTGGTTCTGGAACACTTTCTGGTGTTGTTGGTTCTGGAACACTTGCCGGTGTTGTTGGTTCTGGAACACTTGCTGGTGTTGTTGGTTCTAAAACACCTACTTGTGTTGTTGGTTCTGTAACACTTGGTTGTGGAGTTGGTGGTTCAGGAACACTTGCTGGTGTCGTTGGTTCTGGAACACTTGCTGGTGTTGTTTGTTCTGGAACACTTACTTGTGTTGTTGGTTCTGAAACACTTGCTGACATTGTTGGTTCTGGAATACTTGCTGGTGTTGTTGGTTCTAAAGCACTTACTTGTGCTATTGGTTCTGGAACACTTGCTGGTGGAGTCGTTGGTTCTGGAACACTTGCTGGTGGTGTTGGGTCTGGAAAACTTGCTGGTGTTGTTGGTTCTGGAACACTTGCCGGTGTTGTTGGTTCTGGAACACTTGCTGGTGTTGCCGGTCCTGGAACAATTGCTGGTGTTGTTGGTTCTAAAACACTTAATGGTGTCGTTCGTTCTGGAACATTTGCTGGAGTTGTTGTCTCTGGAACACTTGCTGGTGTTGTTAGGTCTGAAACACTTTCTGATGTTGTTGGTTCTGAAACATTTGCTAATGTTGTTGGGTCTAGAACACTTCCTGGTGTTGTTAGCTCTGTTACACTTGCTGGTGTTGTTCGTTCTTGAACGCTTACAGGTGTTGTTGGTTCTGAAAGACTTGCTGGAGTTGTTGGCTCTGGAACCCTTGCTGGTGTTGTTGGTTCTGGAACACTTGCTGGTGTTTTTAGTTCTGGAACACTTGCTGCCGTTGTTGGCTCTGGAACACTTGGTGGTGTTGTTGGTTTTGGAACACTTAATGGTGTTGTTGGTTCAGGAATTCTTCCTTGTGTTGTTGGGTCTGGAACACTTGCTGGTGTTGTTCCTTCTGGAACACTTGCTGGTGTTGTTGGTTCTAAAAGACCTACTTGTGTTGTTGGTTCTGGAACACTTGCTGGTGTTGTTGGTTCTAAAACACTTAATGGTGTTGTTTGTTCTGGAACACTTGCTGGTGTTGTTGGTTCTAAAACACTTAATGGTGTTGTTTGTTCTGGAACACTTGCTGGTGTTGTTGGTTCTAAAACACCTACTTGTGTTGTTGGTTCTGGAACACTTGGTTGTGGAGATGTTGGTTCTGCCACACTTGCTGGTGTCGTTGGTTCTAGAACACTTGCTGGTGTCGTTGGTCCTGGAACACTTGCTGGTGTTGCTGGTTCTGGAACACTTGCTGGTGCTGTTGGTTCTGGAACACTTGCCGGTGTTGTTGGTTCTGGAACACTTGCTGGTGTTTCTGGTTCTGGAACACTTGCTGGTGTTGTTGGTTCTGGAATACTTGCTGGTGTTGTCGGTTCTAAAGCAGTTACTTGTATTGTTGGTTCTGGAACACTTGCTGGTGGAGTTGCTGGTTCTGGAACACTTGCCGGTGTTGTTGGTTCTGGAACACTTGCTGGTGTTGCCGGTTTTGGAACACTTGCTGGTGTTGTTGGTTCTGGAAAAGTTGCTGGTGTTGTTGGTTCTGGAACACTTGCTGGTGTTGTTGGTTCTAAAACACTTACTTGTGTTGTTGGTTCTGGAACACTTGCTGGAATTGTTGATTTTGAATCACTTGCTGGTGTTTTTATTTCTGGAATACTTGCTGGTTTTGTTAGTCCTGGAATACTTGCTGGTGTTGCTGGTTCTGGAACACTTGCCGGTGTTGTTGGTTCTGGAACACTTGCTGGTGTTGCCGGTTCTGGAACACTTGCTGGTGTTGTTGGGTCTGGAACATTTGCTTGTGTTGTTGGTTCTGGAACACTTGCTGATGTTGTTGGTTCTGGAGTACTTGCCGATGTTATTGGTTCTGAATTATTTGTCGATGTTTTTGGTTCTGGAAGACCTGCTGATGTTATTGGTTCTGGAACTCTTGTCGATGTTGTAGTTTCTCGAACTCTTGTCAATGCTGTTTCTGCTTGAACACCTTCCGTTTCCTTTTTGTCCCTTGTTTCGCAGATTTTGTCATCGACGACAACTCCCCTTTCGGGTGCTCTTGATCTATGTTTGTCGTCTTCAAGGAATTTTCTAATTGCTTCCATATCCATCAAGTAATAAGGACTTTCATTTGGGCTTTGGTCAAGATCATTAAGTACTTCATTTAACCAATCATGCGCCCCTATCTCTTTAGCTTGTTCCTGCAAATTCTGTTGGGCATTTATAATTGTTGAGACGCTCGTCTCTGTTTTCGACTCTATAGTTTCCTTTATCTGTTCCATGGCATCTGCCTCTACCTTTAAATCTTGTACTGTTGTATCAGTTTTCTGTTCTAATACTTTCGTCTCTTGTGCTGTTATTTCTTCTTTTCCTTTCACGACGTCATTTTCCGTCTCTTGTTCTGTCACTTCTCCCTTGACAGCTCCTGTATCTTTCTTCGGCTCTTGTTTTGTCGCTTCTTCTTCTTGTTGCTGAATTTTAGTCTCTATATTCATCTCTTTGTTTGAAGCTTCTTCTTTCTGTGGAACCATTTCACTCACTTTCTTTGTCTCTTTTTCGCTTGTTGCTCTCTTGTGTTCGATTACCTTAACATTTCCATTCACTGAGTCTTTGTCGATAAGTTTATCCATGCAATATTCGCAGACTTCTGTATAAACATCGGTAAAAAAAGGAGTGCGCACTGTGTTTTTGACTTGTTTTCTTGGACTTTCACATCTTTTTGAAATTATAAGTTCGTGCTGATGAGATAGTTTTGCACGTTTGAAGAACGTCATATAAACACCAATATATCATACTACCAATTAACGCATAAGTCCATTAAAAGTGACGCCACCGAGTAATACGAGAAATGCTGCATGGAATTATACTGCCCGTCATGCCCAGCCTGCCTACCTTCACAGGAAGAAGTTGAAACAAGAGTTCATACCTTCGCCAAATGATGTTAACAGTTCCGACTGACGAAATGATACATTTTTCTCATTGATTATGAAAATAAGATCCTCATTTCATTCCATCACAGATTATATCAGTTGATCATATTCTCCACCCAATGACAGTTTTATCTTAACAAAAAAGACTATTCTAGCACTTCATCATAAATTATGCAAATGAAGTCAGAATTCGAGTTGATTATGTTAATTGATGTTCACCTTCACTTAACTTCCAAATGCAGCAAGTATGAAATTCCCGTCAGTTACCACTATGAAATTATAGCAATTTCCATTAATTATGCAAATTAGGTCTTCATTTACATAATCTATATCTTCAGATGTTCCTCTCGTTCTCAATTACATGTCACAAGTGTTCTATAGTCCTATTATGGAACACAGCAGATTTATAGAATTTCCTCATAATTATGCAAATTAGATACTGATTTGCATAATCGTCATCTAATTATGTAAAGCATCACTTAAGCTGCCTACCTTCTGACAATCCTTGAGTTACAGCCGGTCCTTGAGTTATTTTCCCTCAAAGATTTTTAAACTGCCCTGCAGTTCCAGAACAAGCTGCTAGGGGGGCCAAACTCATGTCACTTCTTTCCTAGCACAAGAGCTATCAACCATTCAAAGTTCATGACCCTAGCATATCCAGATCATGAGATATCAAAACCGGAACTTCTGCTTCAGTACCAAGGAAAGTCGCCAGAGGGCCCAAAAGCTAATCATTTCTAGGTCTCATCAAGACCTACCCAACTACCAAGTTTCATGGCAATGCATACAAAGCTTCTCGAGTTATGTTGTTCACAGACAAATAAACGGACAAACACTACTGAAAACATAACCTTCTTGGCGATAGTAATAACCTTTAGGACAAAGGCGAACTTTACAACAGCTCTGATCAAATTCCATGGATCCTGGGGGCGGAGTCTCGATTCCCAGCTGCATGTAAAAGAACCCAACACACGTATCAAGAAGAATAGGCATGACCCAGTGTGCTTGGCTGAAAACAAGAGCCGTAGCAAAGCCGCATTGCACCACTACTCCCTAGACGAAAAAGGATCATACTTCACCTCAGGTGAGGATGACTGCTTTACCTCTTTTTTACCTGATTTTCTGCCATTTTTTTTGGCGCTTCATCCAAGGCAGATTGGGTATCCAAAACAAGTCTTAATTGTCGGAGAAAGTTATAAAATGTCACGTACAATAGTCTAGCAACGTCCGATAAAGTCTGATTGATCACGCAGACATATCTGTGGACAAACTGGAATGTTTGCAGCAAATAAATGTAAACGTAGACACGTGCTCCCAACCACCGTTTATTTTTGACGTGAGTGCCCTACATCACTGACTTCCTACCGACTTGTCTTTATTGAAACCAAACCATACCACACCATCCATATGTTCTAAATCCTGATATCATATTTTGTAGATGCGTTACCATAATCACTAACCAAATCCGAGCATACCCAAATTACCCAATTGCCATGTGCTACATGGACAGTTTTGAGTTTGAAGAATATCTATCGATAAATGTCTATTTGAGGTCTGTTAAAACAGTGACGCTTCCTGTCTAAATCTCAGAGTATCCTTTAACTGGACTATGCATTTTATAGCCAAACCTAAACAAAAATGCAGCATGTGTTTTGCTGAACGTGAAGGCAAACGGAATTATTTCGTGGACACATCACGATTATTCTTTCAATGTTGTTTGTTCATTGGTGGTAGCTGACTTGCCAAAGGTTTGACTGGAAGAGTCACTTTCACAATTTTTGGCCTTCTCTAATAATTGAAAAGACCCAGTAAATGTATCTATAATTCACCAATCTTTCGCTATCGTTAATATTATTAGACAAGCAAATCAGACACAAATTGATAATAGCTCTATTTTCTTTTAACGATAAAAGCGTTCCCGTTTTTTTCATGCGTGGCCAGAATATTCCGTACGATTTGTTTAAGTGGAACCCCCGTATATTCTTTACTCGGTTTGAAATACTCTACAAAACAAAGTAGTTGTCCTTGAATGACACATAATGAATCGTCCTAACTACCACCTAACTTTTCAATTTTAGGAGGAGCAATGGGAACTGCAGGATTTCATACAAAACTGTTGGTTATTAGAAAAAAATTAAATTTTCATTCAGGGAGTGCAGATTTTCCAACTTGGAGGACCTCCCGTGGATGGCTACATCTTGGAGAACAGATAGTTGGGTGAAACAGTCGCTGTGCCATCTTTGTACGCCAGATTCTTAACCTGGAAAACCGGATCCAGATCTAAGTTCACTCGGCAGATGAGATGCTAGGAGAGGGCTAAAGCAATTACACAAGTGCTGACTGGGGGACAGCAATGACTCCAAGCACCAGATGTTCCCGAGTGCTTCCTTAACATGCTACAAGAAACTGTGCTGAATTATCACTGTGACAGTAAACAATGGAATCGTTATTTGCTTTAAACCAGCAGTGGACATGACATTGCTAGCCAATGCCGCAGGAATTTGGGAAGAGCAGAGAAATCAGATGAATCTACTGGTGTTCAAGAATTTTGTTGCAGGTTGAACCAGTGGCTCTAAACACAGGTTGACTACCAGTATTTCAAACCATATCTTGGCTAGTTGTTAATGATCAGAACGAGGCCGCCAGTTACGGAACACGCAGAATTTTACAGGTACATTTGGCTTTAAGGGTATGGATTGATTTTTGAATACGAGAAGGTTTTAAAAGTACTAGCGTTTGAAGGAAAACCATAGAAAATATAGAAAACAAAGTTTAGTTGAAATGGTAACCATGCAGGTTAAACGTGACTCAGTGGAGAAAAGTTCGCTTTTTGTGCACGGTGTACTTTGTTGACCGTATCAGTATTTTTCACTCAATGATTATCTTTTTTTTTCATCAGAACGGAGCAATGATGTAAGTTTTGTCGTCTTATACTACGACCAAAACATTATGACATTTAGCGATGTTACGTAATATGCTACTCTAAGGAGTTTAAAATGGCACCGAAAGCACTCGAGATCAGCTAGAGAGCAGCATGACGCCCATCAAAGATTCCAGCTGAGAAGCGGGGGGGGGGAGATAATGCAGCAGACAGACTGGGCACCTCGGCAGTCACGAGAGCACATCTCCATATATGGTACAATAAAACCAGTGGCAGTCAAAATCTCTGAATCATTCATGTAAATATTAGCGCTGTATAAATGTCTTCTAATTATCTCGGTTCATCTACGTATACTCTCTTTAGGCTTCTCCAAACTCTCCAGGAGAAATAAGATAGCCAGACTAACCTGCAGGCTGTCCTTGGCCGAGCTGGTTGGCCTTGTCCCTACAGGTATCGCAACATTTGACGATTGCCATCAACTGGTCCATGAGCTTCTGTTGGTTTGCCACCTTGACCTTTAGAACTCTGTTCTCACTCTCCAGCACAGACACCACAGTTGATTTCACGTGCTTGTAACTATCAGCTTCATCTGCATTGAACAACATGACACCTGCTAGAAACTTGGGAATCAACTTTGCTAATTGTCCCCTGTTATAGGTATAGACGAAACATGTTGTCTTTTGTCATGTTTCTTGTTCCCCCTCTTCTTCTGCTATTTTGCTAAATGGATTCAATTTCTTCATTTTTTTTGTGTCAAATGACCTCAAATTTGTCAGGGAGGTAGAATTGGCAAATACACCGGGTCCCATACTTTTTTCATGTTTTGGATAGAGGCCTTTAAAATTATCATATTGATTTTTGGGGCCATTTTTAGACCAAATATGTATATTTTGGGCTCTTAAGTCCTGGTATTAAACCCAAATGACCTGAAATTTGGTATTGGGATACATTCAAACCACAGAATCTCATGCACGCTTTTGGCATACACCACTTGAAGATTGTATGGTTTGGGGCTTTTTTAAAGATATTTTCAGTCCAAAAAAGGATGGCTGGACAACAAGCAACATTCTTGGCTCCTGCCCCCGGGTCTTAAAATCAAATGACTTGAAATTTCCTACAAGGGTGCCTTGGGCATACGCCCATAGGACTTCAATCACACCTTTGGCATACACCCCTTAAATGTCTGCATACACCCCTTAAATATAATTTATTTTTAGATTTTTGGCTACTTTCATGCTAATGTATGTTTGGGCTCCTGTGCCCTTGTATTAAACCCAAATAACCTAAAATTTAGTATGGGGATGATTTTCGCATATGCCTACAGGACTTTATTCAAAAGTGTGGCATAAACTACTTCAGAATGCTTTTTGGGGATTTTTTGCCATTTTTAGACCAACAATGTGTAGAGAGTCCATTCTTGAAGGGGGGCAGTTTTTTTTAAATTCAATTTTATACTGGGGTGATTATGAAAAGTCCATTTTTTGTGTGGAAGTCAACATCATCATCATCTTGGAAGTAATTTTGGACTGGTCCATAACATAACATAACATAACATAACATAACATAACATAACATAACATAACATAACAGAGGGGTCGCTGGAAGAGCCCATTCTTGAATGGAGGGACGTACTTTTAATAAAAAATTTGGACTGGGGGGATTATGAATGTTGAGACATTGTTGTAAGCTCTTGCCCTAAGGCTATTTGCAAGGGAACATACAGTTATAATAACGTAAAAGGTAAAAAATTGTCTACTCTATACAATCATGAAAAAGTCCATTTTTGTGTGGAAGTAATTTGGGGCTGGTCCATAACGTAACACGTGATCACCGAAAGAGTACATTCTTGAAGGGGGGGGGGCAATTATTTTAAAATTCAATTTTGGACTGAGGTGATTATGAAAAAAGTCCATATTTTGTGTGGAAGTGTTTTCGGACCATAACATTAAAAGGGGGTCGCTGGAAGGGTCTACTCTTGAATGGCGGGACATGAATTCCCTTGTTGGTGGGAATATTCCACTTCTGCACAGGAAAGAGATTCGAACAGCATTTGGGGAGTAGAGATGGAGTGAAGTATATTGCATTTGCTCGCGAACAAATGTTGGCCTTTCTAGTTTCTAGTTGGCCTTCTGAACGTAGGTATCTTTCAACACAACAATAGCAAGAATTTATTGCGAATGGCGACTTACCACGGCAGACGTCTCTGTTCTGGAAGGAATGTTGCTGGGCTATATAATTCTCTCCTCTATAATGTTTATCTTCTTCTCAAGAATATCCTACCTAGAACCGGGGGCCGCTACAGACTGGGTAGACTTTCAACTACCTTTGACCCGGTTCCGGTACTGAGCAACCGGATCCTCAGTTATCATGAAGAAGGCCAGAGGAATGATCGAAATTTAAGTGGATGTCACAATTCTTGTGCCTTTTTCTATAATGTTATGAAACAACTCAGCTGACCGTCCATACTTATTTGACGAATATATTATACTAAATGGAAATACAAAACTTGGAGTTCAGTGGAATTCATATGTCATAGATTCTTATAGACAAGCTTACCGGCGATGCCGAAGAAGCTAACTTCTACCACATGTGGCTGGTACGTGCTGTGTGTAGAGTTGATCACCAGGCGCCAGTATCTGGCTGATACAGTGCACTGGAAACCACTGAACTCTTGTGCTGTATTCAGTCCAGCCTTCACATCTGTGACGGTCTTGACATCTGTCCATGTGTACGGAGCACTGGAAGACTGCGACCTCTGCAGAGTGAATGACCGGACATCGTGCGTGGTGTCGCCCACGGTTGTGATCCGCAGGCCGGAGATGATGTACTTGCTCAGGAAGTCGAAGGTGATGTGCCAACTGGCCTGTCCTTCCTGCACGTCATTCCAGAAGGTTGTGCTGTTCCGGTCAAGAACTTTGGAGCCGTCGTAAACCTCGTCGCCTTCCACTTGTGGTTTGCCGGACGATTCGATTGCCAGAGGAGGGTCAACGTACAGCCACTCTCCTGGAAAATTAGGTCTCTTATTGGCTTACTATGCGATTTGGGACTAATACATTCCTTATATCACCACTAATGTCATTCGACTCGAAGACGGGAACAAGCAAGAATGTGAATGATTGATATATTTCGGAACATATTACCTGGAAATTTATCTATTTTACAAGCCTTGCATATAAAATTTGCATATAAAACACCACCTCAGGAAATATGCACGGACATGGTTTTACTTATTTCACTTCATTAGTCCCACGTAAATTCCTTAACCGCAGATGAAATTATCATTTTAAAAAAAGTACCTTTCTTGCCGAAAAATTCAACTTGAACAAGGCTCGGTTGCAGGCCCTGGTGTGTTTTTGTCACTAAAACCCGCCAGTATCTTGCAGAAGCTTCAAATCCACCAAACACTTGTGGTGCCGTGGTGCCTGCTGTAACGTCTGGGAAGCCTTTGACGTTGGTCCAGCAGAAAGGGTTGGAACAGGCCGACGTCTGTAGGGTGAAACTCTTGACGTCGTGGGCTGTGTCCCCGACATTAGTGAGCTTTATCTGGGACAGTGTGTACTCAGTATGGAAGTCGAACACGATGTACCAGTTGTTGAAATGCTGCTCCTCGGCGTACTCGGCCCTCCAGAATGAGTCCACCCTGCTGTTCAGGACATTACTCGCTTCGTAGCCTGCCTGGTCTTGTCCCGAAGACTCAGTCACCCACGGCGGTTCACTAGTGATCCAGTCTCCTTTAGATGACGAAAAAAAGAGACATGATGTATGGTGTGAGTTGGTTTGGGCAAGGATGTGTGAACGGACATGTCGGCGTCACCGCCAAGTTGACCACATCTAATAAACTTAATAAAAATCAAGAGCACAAAAAGGTTGTTATTACCTCCATGAGAAATGTTGGTAATAATTGTTTTTGGTCTGTGTCAGTGTGTTTCTGTGTCTGTGTGTGTCTCTGTGTCTGTGTGTGTGTGTGTTTTCCCCATGTTTTTGGTCAGTAAGAAGGCCTTTATGGATTGTAATGATATTGGGTATGTGGGTAGGTCTTGGAAAGACAATGGTCAAGGTCAAATTTGGGGCTCCTGGTGGCTGACCTTGGTACTGCAGCAGAAGTTCCAGTTTTTCTATCTTTTGTCCTGGACATGCTATGGCCTTGATTATTTTGGTAGCTGGTAGATTTTCATGCCAGGTACAAGTGGTATATGTTTGATCCCCCTAGCAGCTTGTTCTGAAACTACATGGGAGTTTCTGGCGAAATGTGTCAAGAACGACGTATTTTGATGAATATTGGCATGTGGGTATCTTAGACAGAGATGTACACGATCAGATGTAAATTATACAAAAATGACTAAATTTGCATAATTAATGAGAAAATTCTATGATTCATAATTGGTAAATAATAAGAATTTCGAACGTGTGACATATGTGAGTTAAAGGTTAACAACACAATGCATATATACAATAGCTCCCTGTCACTCTAAAATTTACATTAAGATGTTCAAAACAATAAATACCAAAATTGGATGTTCCACTGTACTGCCAAGGAAAGCCACTATGGGGCGCATAATCAAATTTGTGGTTTGTTTATATACCAAACAATCATCCATACAAAATATCAAAACTATCGACACGCAAATAATGTTGTTCAACTATAAAACATACTCATGCTACAAACATATACAACAGAACCTTCTTGGCTAAGTTGCATGTGCCTTAAAATGACATAGCAGCAGTCCTTGCCACATTAAACAATTTTCACACTTGCACATCTATTATGAACCATAGTTGTTTTTAATACAATTTCTCAATCAAACTGTTCCTTAATTATTGTGCGTTTTTATCAGATATAATATAAAATAAAAAAATAATAATAATGAGACATACCTTTAAATTCAACTTTTGCCGACAGTTCTTTGTTTTCCTTTTCCAACATCTTCTTCCGCTCCTTTAATTTATCAAGCCAATCTTGAACTCCAAGTTGCACAGCAAGATGCTTAACGGCATCTTTTTTTGCCTTAGTTTCATCATCGTCAGTCTCTGAATCTGTGTCCGTCCCTTCTTCGACAACTTTGTTCTCTTTCGGCTTCGCTTCTTCTTTTCGTTCCACGACTTTACTCTCTTCTTGCTTCGCTTCTTCTTTTGGTTCCACGACTTTACCCTCTTCTTGCTTCGCTTTTTCTTTTGGTTCCACGTCTTTGTCCTTTTCTTGCTTCGCTTCTTCTTTTGGTTCCACCACTTTACCCTCTTCTTGCTTCGCTTCTTCTTTTGGTTCAACCACTTTACCCTCTTCTAGCTTCGCTTCTTCTTTTGGTTCCACGTCTTTGCTCTCTTCTTGCTTCGCTTCTTCTTTTGGTGTCTCGATTTTGACCTCTTCTTGCTTAGCTTCTTCTGGTTCCACCACTTTACCCTGTTCTGGCTTCGCTTCTTCTTTTGGTTCCACAACTTTGCTCTCTTCTTGCTTCGCTTCTTCTTTTGGTTCCACGACTTTGCTCTCTTCTTGCTTCGCTTCTTCTTTTGGTTTCTCGACTCTGCCGTCTTCCGGCTTTGCTTCATCTTTTGGTTCCACAACTTTATCCTCTTCTTGCTTCGCTTCTTCTGGTTCCACCACCTTACCCTCTTCTTGCTTCGCTTCTTCTTTTGGTTCCACAACTTTAACCTCTTCTTGCTTCGCTTCTTCTGTTGGTTTCTCAACTCTACCCTCTTCTGGCTTCGCTTCTTCTTTGGGTTTCTCAACTTTACCCTCTTCTGGCTTTGCTTCTTCTTTTGGTTCCACGTCTTTGCCCTCTTCTTGCTTCGCTTCTTCTTTTGGTTTCTCGACTTTACCCTCTTCTGGCTTTGCGTCATCTTTTGGTTCGACGACTTTGCCCTCTTCTTGCTTCGCTTCTTCTTTTGGTTCCACCACTTTATCCTCTTCTGGCTTTGCTTCTTCTTTTGGTTTCACCACTTTGCCCTCTTCTGTCTTCGCTTCTTCTTGTGGTTCCACGACTTTACCCTCTTCTTGCCTCGCTTCTTCTTTTGGTTCCACCACTTTATCCTCTTCTGGCTTTGCTTCTTCTTTTGGTTCCACGTCTTTGCCCTCTTCTGTCTTCGCTTCTTCTTTTGCTTCCACGTCTTTGCCCTCTTCTTGCTTCGGTTCTTCTTTTGGTTCCACGTCCTTGCCCTCTTCTACCTTCGCTTCGTCTTTTGGTTTCTCGACTTTACCCTCTTCTTGCTTCGCTTCATCTGGTTCCACAACTTTATCCTCTTCTTGCTTCCCTTCTTCTTTTGGTTTCTCGACTCCGCCCTCTTCTTGCTTCGCTTCTTCTTTTGGTTCCACGACTTTGTCCTCTTCTTGCTTTGTTTCTTCTTTTGGTTCCACAACTTTATCCTCTTCCTGCTTCGCTTCTTGTTTTGATTCCACGACTTTGCCCTCTTCTTGCTCCGCTTCTTCTTTTGGTTTCTCGACTTTACCCTCTTCTGGCTCCACTTCTTGTTTTGGTTCCACGACTTTATCCTCTTCTGGCTTCGCTTCTTGTTTTGGTTCCAAGACTTTACCCTCTTCTGGGTTCGCTTCTTGTTTTGATTCAACGACTTTGCCCTCTTCCTGCTCCGCTTCTTCTTTTGGTTTCTCGACTTTACCCTCTTCTGGCTCCGCTTCTTGTTTTGGTTCCACGACTTTATCCTCTTCTGGCTTCGCTTCTTCTATTGCTTCGACAACTTTATCCTCTTCTGGCTTCACTTCTTGTTTTGGTTCAACGACTTTATCCTCTTCTGGCTTCGCTTCTTGTTTTGGCTCAACATCTTTACCCTCTTCTTGCTTCTCTTCTTCTTTTGGTTCCACAACTTTACCCTCTTCTTGCTTCGCTTCTTCTTTTGGTTCCACAACTTTACCCTCTTCTTGTTTCGCTTCTTCTTTTGGTTCCACAACTTTACCCTCTTCTTGCTTCGCTTCTTCCTTTGGTTCCTCGACTTTACCCTCTTCTAGCTTTGCGTCTTCTTTTGGTTCCACGGCTTTACCCTCTTCTGTCTTCGCTTCTTCTTTTGGTTTCTCGACTTTACCCTCTTCTGGCATCGCTTCTTCTTTTTGTTGCACTCCTTGACCCTCTTGCTGCTTCGCTTCTTTATCGTCCTCTGTTAGAAGACACAGATAAGTTATTATGGTTAATGGATAATACTGAACACTAAACGTTCGAAACTTTAAAATTTATGAATCATATCTCCGTAATCGCTTCATCATGTGTATATTCTGATGTATTATTGGAAATCTTTGTTTCCTTTTACAATGATTGGATGTATTCTATGATCTTTCTTTAAAGCTGACTATGTGAGTGCTTTCCAAATTAAAAGTGGCTAAATTCTATTGATTGGCGTTGGTAGGAGAATTTGGCACCTTTGTTTCGTCGAAACAATTACAAAATTAGTGATGGTGGTGATTTCAAAAACACATGATTATAACAATACACTCAGTTACCATTTTGAAGGAAAATAAGCTTTAGGGTGATATAGAGAATGCTAACGCCTAAAAACAACAAATATCTGATCAAGGGAAATTGTGGCACTTTCTTCGTGACCTACTGATTGTCGTCCTTGTACTCAATCCATGAATGTATGATCAGAGCAAATGAGGTAAGTAAGCTTTCCAATGATACATAATTCAATAGAATTCATCGAGTAATAACGGAGATATGATTAATCAAATTCAAGTATGAACTTCTTCTGTTAAATGTTATAATAAGGACATTTTCATTTATGTCATGTTCGCAAGTAATCGACTAATATAGTCAATTAAGTCCTCGGCTTAATTCTGTAATGAACGATTATTATAAATCAAATACCGGAATAAATAATCAAATTATGTGTGCTCGTGTGGCGCAGCGACAGAGTACTCGACTCGGAACCAAGAGGTCCCGGGTTCGAGTCCTGACATGCCACCGACCTTGTGCCCTTGGGAAAGGCACTTTACACGACGTTCCTCACTTGACTCAGGTGTAAATGAGTATTGTCCTGTATTTGTCCTGTGTTGGTGGCGGCATAAAATAAGTTGAAAAAGCTTGAGTGTGCCGCCACCATGTCGTGTCTCGAAATGTTTGAATGAAAAAACACGAAATACCGGAAATCAAATGTAGAATGTCTTACAATTTACCACCAGTTGAATTTCGATGATTGAAAATCGTGGAATATTCGAATACCAACGAACAATTACAAGAGACTTTTCAAACAAACAGCTTCATGTTCTGTTTGTTTTTACTATTTTGAGTCGATTCATCTTCTTATCACCTCTCTATTACAAACATACACAACAGAATCTTCTTGGCAAAGTTGATAAGGCAGTTAGGAACAGCAGCATGTGACTTGCAATGACACAGGGAACAAACAGCACTGAATCCTTACCACATTTAACAATTTGCACACTTGCACAGTCATTACTTACCCTCGTTTTTTTAACATTTCTTAATCAAATTGTTCTTTAACTATTGTATGCTTTTATACCATATACTAGAAAAAAGATATTAGAACTAAGACATACCTTTCGATTCAACTTTGGCCTTCAGTTCTTTGTTTTCCTTTTTCAACATCTTCTTCCGTTCCTCTAATTTATCTAGCCAATCTTGAACTCCAAGTTGCACAGCAAGATGCTTAACAGCATCTTTTTTTGCCTTGGTTTCATCATCGTCAGTCTCTGAATCTGTGTCTGTCCCTTCTTCGACAACTTTGTTCTCTTTCGGCTTCGCTTCTTCTTTTGTTTCCAAGACTTTACCCTCTTCTTGCTTCGCTTCTTTTGGTTCCACAACTTTACCCTCTTCCTGCTTCGCTTCTTCTTTTGGTTCCACCACTTTACCCTCTTCTTGCTTCGCTTCTTTTGGTTCCACAACTTTACCCTCTTCTTGCTTCGGTTCTTCTTTTGGTTCCACGACTTTGTCCTCTTCTGGCTTCGCTTCTGCTGTTAGTTTCTCGACATTACCCTCTTCTGGCTTTGCTTCTTCTTTTGCTTCCACGACTTTGCCCTCCTCTGGCTTCGCTTCTTCCATTGGTTCCAGAGCTTTACCCTCTTCTTGCTCCGCTTCTTGTTTTGGTTCCACGACTTTGCTCTCTTCTGGCTTTGCTTCTTCTTTTGGTTCCGAGACTTTACCCTCTTCTTGCTTCGCTTCTTCTTTTGGTTCCACGACTTTGTCCTCTTCTGGCTTCGCTTCTGCTGTTAGTTTCTCGACATTACCCTCTTCTGGCTTTGCTTCTTCTTTTGGTTCCACGACTTTGCCCTCCTCTGGCTTCTCTTCTTCCTTTGCTTCCAAGACTTTACCCTCTTCTTGCTCCGCTTCTTGTTTTGGTTCCACGACTTTGCCCTCTTCTGGCTTTGCTTCTTCTTTTGGTTCGACAACTTTATCCTCTTCTTGCTTCGCTTCTTCTTTTGGTTCCACCACTTTATCTGGTTCTTGCTTCGTTTCTTCTTTTGGTTCCACAACTTTACTCTCTTCTTGCCTCGCTTCTACTTTTGGTTCCACAACTTTACCCTCTTCTTGCTTTGCTTCTTCTTTTGGTTCCCCGACTTTATCCTCTTCTTGCTTCGCTTCTTCTTTTGGTTCCACAACTTTATCCTCTTCTTGCTTCGCTTCTTTTGGTTCCACAACTTTACCCTCTTCTTGCTTCGCTTCTTCTTTTAGTTCCAAGAATTTATCCTCTTCTTGCTTCGCTTCTTTTGGTTCCACAACTTTTTCCTCTTCTTGCTTCGGTTCTTCTTCTGGTTCCACAACTTTACCCTCTTCTTGCTTCGGTTCTTCTTCTGGTTCCACGACTTTACCCTCTTCTTGCTTCGGTTCTTCTTCTGGTTCCACAACTTTACCCTCTTCTGGCTCCGCTTCTTGTTTTGGTTCCACGACTTTATCCTCTTCTGGCTTCGCTTCTTCTTTTGGTTTCTCTACTTTACCCTCATCTTGCTTCGCTTCTTCTTTTGGTTCCACGACTTTGCCCTCTTCTTGCTTTGCTTCATCTTTTGGTTTCTCGACTTTACCCTCTTCTCGCTCCGCTTCTTGTTTTGGTTCTACTACCTTGCTCTCTTCTGGCTTCGCTTCATCTTTTGGTTTCTCTACTTTACCCTCTTCTGGCTTTGCTTCTTGTGTTGGTTCCCCAACTTTATCCTCTTCTTGCTTCGCTTCATCTTTTGGTTCCACGACTTTAGCCTCTTCTGGCTTTGCTTCATCTTTTGGTTTCTCGACTTTACCCTCTTCTGGCTTTGCTTCTTCTTTTGGTTCCACACCTTTATCCTCTTCTTGCTCTGCTTCTTCTTTTGGTTCCACAACTTTACCCTCTACTGGCTTCGCTTCTCCCTTTGGTTCCTCGACTTTACCCTCTTCTAGCTTTGCGTCTTCTTTTGGTTCCACGGCTTTACCCTCTTCTGTTTTCGCTTCTCCTTTTGGTTTCTCGACTTTACCCTCTTCTGGCATCGCTTCTTCTTTTTGTTGCACTCCTTGACCCTCTTGCCCCTTCGCTTCTTTATCGTCCTCTGTTAGAAGACACAGATAAGTTATTATGGTTAATGGATAATACTGAACACTAAACGTTCGAAACTTTAAAATTTATGAATCATATCTCCGTTATCGCTTTATCATGTGTATATTCTGATGTAGTATTGGAAATCTTTTACAATGATTGGATGTATTCTATGATCTTTCGTCAAAGCTGACTATGTGAGTGCTTACTAAATTAAAAGTGGCTAAATTCTCCTGATTGGCGTTGGTAGGAGAATTTGGCACCTTTGTTTCGTCGAAAAAATTACTAAATTAGTGATGGTGGTGATTTCAAAAACACATGATTATAACAATACACTCAGTTACCATTTTGAAGGAAAATAAGCTTTAGGATGATATAGAGAATGCTAACGCCTAAAAACAACAGATATCTGATCAAGGGAAATTGTGGCACTTTCTTCGTGACCTACTGACTGTCGTCCTTGTACTCAATCCATGAATGTATGATCAGAGCAAATGAGGTAAGTAAGCTTTCCAATGATACATAATTCAATGCAATTGATCGAGTAATAACGGAGATATGATTAATCAAATTCAAGTATGAACTTCTTTTGTTAAATGTTATAATAAGGACATTTTCATTTATGTCATGTTCGCAAGTAATCGACTAATATCATAAATTAAGTCATCCTTCTGTAATGAACGATTATTATAAATCAAATACGGGAAATCAAATGTAGAATGTCTTACAATTTACCACCAGTTGAATTTCGATGATTGAAAATCGTGGAATATTCGAATACCAACGAATATTCGCTTTGCCGAACAATTACAAGAGACTTTGCAAACAAACAGCTCCATGTTCTGTTTGTTTTTACTATTTTGATTTGATTCATCTTCTTATCACCTCTCTATTACAAACATACACAACAGAATCTTCTTGGCAAAGTTGATAAGGCAGTTAGGAACAGGGAACAAACAGCACTGAATCCTTACCACATTTAACAATTTTCACAGTTGCACAGCCATTACTTACCCTCGTTTTTTTCACATTTCTTAATCAAACTGTTCTTTAATTATTGTATGCTTTTATACCATATACTAGAAAAAAGATATTAGAACTGAGACATACCTTTCGATTCAACTTTGGCCTTCAGTTCTTTGTTTTCCTTTTTCAACATCTTCTTCCGCTCCTCTAATTTATCTAGCCAATCTTGAACTCCAAGTTGCACAGCAAGATGCTTAACAGCATCTTTTTTTGCCTTAGTTTCATCATCGTCAGTCTCTGAATCTGTGTCTGTCCCTTTTTCGACGACTTTGTTCTCTTTCGGCTTTGCCTCTTCTTTTGTTTCCAAAACTTTACCCTCTTCTTGCTTCGCTTCTTTTGGTTCCTCGACTTTACCGTCTTCTGGCTTCGCTTCTTCTTTTGGTTCCACCACTTTGTCGTCTTCTGGCTTTGCTTCTTCTTTTGGTTCCACGACTTTGCTCTCTTCTTGCTTCGCTTCTTCTTCTGGTTCCACGACTTTGCCCTCTTCTTGCTTCGCTTCTTCTTTTGGTTCCACCACTTTACCCTCTTCTTGCTTCTCTTCCTCTTTCGGTTCCACGACTTTGCCCTCTTCTGCCTCCGTTTCTTGCTTTGGTTCCACGACTTTACCCTCTTCTTGCTCCGCTTCTTGTTTTGGTTCCACAACTTTATCCTCTTCTTGCTTCGCTTCTTCTTTTGGTTCCACGACTATACCTGGTTCTTGCTTCGTTTCTTCTTTTGGTTCCACAACTTTACTCTCTTCTTGCCTCGCTTCTTCTTTTGGTTCCACAACTTTACTCTCTTCTTGCTTCGCTTCTTCTTTTGGTTCCACGACTTTGCTCTCTTCTTGCTCCGCTTCTTCTTTTGGTTCCACAACTTTGCCCTCTTCTGGCTTCGCTTCTTCTTTTGGTTCCACAACTTTACTCTCTTCTTGCTTCGCTTCTTCTTTTGGTTCCACAACTTTACTCTCTTCTTGCCTCGCTTCATCTTTTGGTTCCACAACTTTACTCTCTTCTGGCTCCGCTTCTTCTTTTGGTTCCACAACTTTACCCTCTTCTTGCTTCGCTTCTTCTTTTGGTTCCACGACTTTACTCTCTTCTTGCTTCGCTTCTTCTTTTGGTCCCACAGCTTTACCCTCTTCCTGCTCCGCTTCTTCTTTTGGCTCCACGACTTTACTTTCTTCTTGCTTCGCTTCTTCTTTTGGTTCCACGACTTTACCCTCTTCTTGTCTCGCTTCTTCTTTTGGTTCCACAACTTTACCCTTTTCTTGCTCCGCTTCTTGTTTTGGTTCCACGACTTTGCCCTCTTCTGGCTCCGCTTCTTGTTTTGGTTCCACGACTTTACCCTCTTCTTGTTTCGCTTCTTCTTTTGGTTCCACAACTTTACTCTTTTCTTGCTCCGCTTCTTGTTTTGGTTCCACGACTTTGCCCTCTTCTGGCTCCGCTTCTTGTTTTGGTTCCAAGACTTTGCCCTCTTCTGGCTCCGCTTCTTGTTTTGGTTCCACAACTTTATCCTCTTCTTGCTTCGCTTCTTCTTTTGGTTCCGCGACTATACCTGGTTCTTGCTTCGTTTCTTCTTTTGGTTCCACAACTTTACTCTCTTCTTGCCTCGCTTCTTCTTTTGGTTCCACAACTTTACTCTCTTCTTGCTTCGCTTCTTCTTTTGGTTCCACGACTTTACTCTCTTCTTGCCTCGCTTCTTCTTTTGGTTCCACAACTTTGCCATCTTCTGGCTTTGCTTCTTCTTTTGGTTCAACAACTTTACTCTCTTCTTGCTTCGATTCTTCTTTTTGTTCAACAACTTTACTCTCTTCTTGCTTCGTTTCTTCTTTTGGTTCCACGACTTTACTCTCTTCTTGCCTCGCTTCTTCTTTTGGTTCCACAACTTTACCCTCTTCTTGCTTCGCTTCTTGTTTTGGTTCCACGACTTTACTTTCTTCTTGCTCCGCTTCTTGTTTTGGTTCCACAGCTTTACCCTCTTCCTGCTCCGCTTCTTGTTTTGGTTCCCCGACTTTGCCCTCTTCTGGCTCCGCTTCTTGTTTTGGTTCCACGACTTTACCCTCTTCTTGCTCCGCTTCTTGTTTTGGTTCCACGACTTTACCCTCTTCTTGCTCCGCTTGCTCCGCTTCTTGCTTTGGTTCCCCGACTTTACCCTCTTCTTGCTCCGCTTCTTGTTTTGGTTCTACGACTTTACTCTCTTTTTGCTCCGCTTCTTGTTTTGGTTCCACAACTTTACCCTCTTCTTGCTCCGCTTGCTCCGCTTCTTGCTTTGGTTCCACGACTTTACCCTCTTCTTGCTCCGCTTCTTGTTTTGGTTCTACGACTTTACCCTCTTCTTGCTCCGCTTCTTGTTTTGGTTCTACGACTTTACTCTCTTTTTGCTCCGCTTCTTGTTTTGGTTCCACAACTTTACCCTCTTCTTGCTCCGCTTGCTCCGCTTCTTGCTTTGGTTCCACGACTTTATCCTCTTCTTGCTTCGCTTCTTCTTTTGGTTCCACCACTATACCTGGTTCTTGCTTCGCTTCTTCTTTTGGTTCCACGACTTTACTCTCTTCTTGCCTCGCTTCTTCTTTTGGTTCCACAATTTTACCCTCTTCTTGCTTCGCTTCCTGTTTTAGTTCCACGACTTTATCCTCTTCTTGCTCCGCTTCTTCTTCTGGTTCCACAACTTTACCCTCTTCTTGCCTCGCTTCTTCTTTTGGTTCCACCACTTTACCCTCTTCTTGCTTCGCTTCTCCTTTTGGTTCCACGACTTTGCCCTCTTCTTGCTTCGCTTCTTCTTTTGGTTCCCCGACTTTATTCTCTTCTTGCCTCGCTTCATCTTTTGGTTCCACGACTTCACCCTCTTCTGGCTTCGCTTCTTCTTTTGATTCCACAACTTTATCCTCTTCTTGCTTCGCTTCTTCTTTTGGTTCTACCACTATACCTGGTTCTTGCTTCGCTTCTTCTTTTGGTTCCACGACTTTACTCTCCTCTGGCTTCGCTTCTTCTTTTGGTCCCACCACCTTACCCTCTTCTGGCTTCGGTTCTTCTTTTGGTTTGTCGACTTTATCCTCTTCTTGATTCGCTTCTTTTTTTGGTTTCTCGACTTCGCCCTCTTTTGGCTTTGCTTCATCTTTTGGTTCCACAACTTTATCCTCTTCTTGCTTCGCTTCTTCTGGTTCCACCACCTTACCCTCTTCTGGCTTTGCTTTATCTTTTGGTTCCACGACTTTGCCCTCTTCTTGATTCGCTTCTTCTTTTGGTTTTTCGACTTTACCTTCTTCTGGCTTTGCTTCATCTTTTGGTTTCTCGACTTCGCCCTCGTCTTGATTCGCTTCTTTTTTTGGTTCCACGACTTTGCCCTCTTCTTGCTTCGCTTCTTCTTTTGGTTTCTCGACTTTACCCTCTTCTGGCTTTGCTTCTTCTTTTGGTTTCTCGACTTTGCCCTCTTCCTGCTTCGCTTCTTCTTTTTGTGCCACCGCTTGACCCTGTTCTGGCTTCTCTTCTTCCTTTGGCTCGACTACTTTACCCTCTTCTGTCTTCGCTTCTTGTTGCTTTTTCTGAACTCCAGCCTCTTCTGGCTTCTTCTTTTCTTCGTCCTCTGTTTGAAGACACAGGTAAGAAACGGATCATTGATTATCTTTGTTTAACACAAAACATTGAGAAGCTTAAAACTGAGTCATTATATCTGCATTATTAATTGATGAATCGTATATTCGTATGTATAATTGGTAAGTGTATTTTTCACTTAAAAGTGATACCATATTTTATATGATCTAACATTTAAAGGTTAAATACCGGTACTGACTATGTGAGTGCGTTACAAATGAAAAGTAAAATCAAGGAGGTTAATAAAAACCTCCTTGGTAAAGTATAATTAGGCTGTGTGTATCAAATACTAAAAGTCAAAAGTAGATTTACTAAAAATTGACGTTGAACTTTGAAGACTGGAAAACTTGGAAGATACAACTGATTTTGTCCTGCCGAAGAAGTAGGGGAGACTTTTCAAGGAAACCGCTGCATTTTCTGTTTGGTTCCACTATTTCGGCGCAATTCGTCCACTTGTTACTTATCTATTTGTTCTATCTTTTGATTCGTATTAGAATTAGTAAAGGCTGTCATTTAACACGAGAACCATTCCAATTATATGTTCCAGAAATGTACCTTTCTGTCCGTAGAAGGCTATCTCGGCCAGATGAGGTGCCCAGCCTCCGTGCGTCTCTGTGATGTAGATTCGCCAGTACCTAGCAGTCGCATTAAATCCCTCGAATGTCTGGAAACCCTCCACTGCTGCCGGCACACTTACGGCTGTTAGTGCGTTTTTCCATTGGAACGGATCCTTCGTTTGAGACGACTGAAAGTTGAAAGTTTTGATGTCGTGGATGGTGTCCGCCCTGCACTCTAGCTTGATCTTCCAGAGAGTGCATGGTGTCCGGAAGTCGAAGATGATGAACCATTGGTTGTAGTTCTGCGGAAGGTCATAAGCGTTCCAGTAGGTGTGGAGGCCTGTTGTGTGGTCCAGCGCCTTGTCCGCGTCAAACGATATCCCGTTCACAACCAAAGGAGTTCCTGATGCGCCGATAGCCCAAGGTGGCCGGCCATTGAACCACGAGGCTATAGACATCAATTCAATATGCATCATTATTACACAGTGATTTTCTTTACTGACTCTTTATCAATTGCTTGAAAAACATACTGTAAAAAGGACTTTGGACCATCATATGATGATGACTTGCAAGCATCAACCAACGTTCATGTTGGGTATTATTACCCCCATGTATGAAAATTAGACTCATTGAGAAAGAAGAACAACAAGTGGTATAAAATTGCATCTAAGGAGGGGTGAGAGAAATGACAATGGTAGAAATTTTGCGAGCCAGCCAGGCGACAAGCTTTAATATGCTATCATGAAAGATTCGCGCCAAATACTAGTTCGAAATAAAAATGACACTGGGCTAGTAGTATTAGTATTAGTATTAGTATTAGTATTAGTATTAGTATTAGTATTAGTATAACAATACGTAGGTAGCCAACATACGTTCAGAAGGTATTGCTGACGTCTTCAGGTCCTCAACTTCACTTTCAGATTCGCCTTCGTCTTCCAGTTCCTGGCTGAGTTGAATCATGTACTTTTTCATTTCATCGATGGCCTTGACCTGGTGCTGGACGGTCTTGACCAGAGCGAAGACCGTCTCCTTCAGGCTCTCGTAATTGGCCAGATCGATCGCTAGGTTGATGTTGGACATGGTTGATTTCTTGTGTCTGATGGCTGGTTGGGGATGTTATGCGCCGTCACTGCCTGTGCCTATGTTGCTGTAAGAACGAATGATTCCAGAATGTTAGCATTTTTAACTGATAAATCTTCGCTGTCGGAAAAGAAGGAAGGATGCCAACAAACAACCAAAACAAACTAATATAACATTTCAGTTGTCACGTCACTCTTGTGGTATCCCGTTATTGTTCATTTCCTCTAAGGTTAGTTATTTTTCACGATTGACTTGAGACTAGAGGCAATTAGATGTAAATCATGGTACATTTAAACTGTCTTAATATGTCTATTTTTGGTCAATAAAAGCAATTAAAAGAAAACGACGTGATTTTCTAAATTTCCGACCTGTGCCTGTAATAAGGAGACGTAGTAACTCGTCTCTTTTATTTTTTGTTTTTCAATACCTAACCGTAAACTCGTTAATTTTCGCGGGACTTTAAGTTCAAGGTTGAAACAATTCTATAGCACAGTACATTGTAGTAATACAAGAGTTCGGAGACCCCATACCTCCATGAAATGCTTACAGCTTTCGTATTTTTTTATTTTGTCTCATTGATTATTGAAATAAGGGTGTCATTGGTATAGTCCATTTTGATTGTTGGTCTTCTCTACCCAAATGACATATATTGTATGTCTGAAAGTCCTCTCCTTTCTCAAGATTCCATTTTAATACTTCATCACCAACTAGAGTTCCACGACCTCATACCTTCGCCAAATTATGTTAACCTTTATGATTGACGAATTATAAATCTTTCATTGTCTCATTGATTATGCGAATAAGATCATCATTTGCATGAATTATATCAGTTGTTCATAATCTCCTCCAAATGACAGTCTTATTTCAAACGAAGAAAGCTATTCCAGCATTTCCTCATAAATTATGCAAATGAGGTCCTGATTGGAATATAAGTTATGCTTGATGATGTTCATGTTCACTTGACTTCCAAATGTAGCAAGTATGAAATTCCTGCCATTTACCAGTATCGAATTATAGAATTTTCTCATTAATTATGCAAATAGGGTCAAAATTTACATAATTGATATCTGCCAAAGTTCGTCTTCCTCTTAATTACATATGTCATAAGTTTGAATTGTCCTATCATAGAACGCAGCAGATTTACAGAATTTCTTCATTAATTATGCAAATTAGGTCCTGACTTGCATAATTGTCATCTAATTATTTCAAGCATCACTTAACCTACCTACTTACCAAAAATCACGACAATCCATCAACCGGTTCTTGAGTTATTCTAACTCAAACATTTTCAAACAAATGCGCCTGTAGTTCCCAAACAAGCGGCTAGGTGGTCCAAATTTACGTCACTTCTTCCCGAGCACAAGAGCTACCTACCATTAAAAATCATGACCCTAGCATGTCCAGATCATGAGATATCAAAACCGGAAGTACCATAACAAGCCGCCAGGGGGCCCAAAATCTAATCATTTCGAGGTCTCATCAAGACCTACCCACCTACCAAATATGAAGATAATCCATCTAAGCCTTCTCGAGTTATGCTGTTGACAGACAGACAGACAGACAGACAGACAGACAGACAGACAGACAGACAAACACACACACACAGCCACGAAAACATAACCTTCTTGGCGAAGGTAATTAGACAAATGACGTCCATATTTACATTATCTATGCATAGTGATGTTCACCTTTAACTAACTTACACATGTCACAAAAGTTACAAAAGTATGAAAGTCCCATCATTTACCACTAAGGAATCATTTCATTTTCGTATTGAGTATACAAATTAGGTCTTTATCTACATAATCGGTATCTTTTAATGTTCCACCTGCCATGATTACATGTACATATGTTACAGGTTTAATTGTGTTAATTTTGATTATATTAATGTTGTGTAAAACACCGAAATTATATGATTCTCTCATTGATTGAGCACATTAACTCCTCATTTGCATAATTTGCATCTTGATAGTGTACACCTCTGACTAAGGTAACTACATGCCCCAAATGATGAAAATCTGTTGACCTATCCTCTTCGAAAGAAAAGAACAAGTTGCTATTGGGACAAAACCTACACTACTTTATTATGAAAAGATATATGTTACCGAAAATCAAGACAAGAGCATGTGTAGGACAAGAGATACAAAAATACGGACGTCCTGTTGCAGTTCCAAGGAAAGCCACCAGGAGGCCCATAATCGCCCTTGGCATTAGACGTCCGAAGACCTACCCACATACCAAATATCAACACAATCCATCCTGGCCATAAATATGCGAAAACACACACACACACCACACTAACAATACTTCCATTTTTCATAGAGGTATTACAAATAATGGGCAATATTGTTTCAGGATTACAGTGTATCAATCGTTGTTTGGGTGTGATGCCTGATGCGAATGAAGATCTCATCTCATTTGCATAATTCATGCGAAAATGCTATAATACCATGAATTACGTTACATTACTTGCGGCGTTTGTAAGGTCAGTTATGCTAAGGTCACAATTGTAAGCTATCTGCCACCAAAACATCAAGACCATAGCATGTCAAGGACAAAAGATACAAAAGCCCGGAAGTTCTGCTTCAGTACCAACTTCTGCCACCAGAGGCCCTCATTTGACCTTAACCTTTGGTTCCCTAAGACCCACAAAATATGCCCATACGGGGTGTAGCCCCGGAGTTTGCCATTATTTCTAACTCGGAAAAAGGGGGCATTTTTGTCCCCAAAACTTTGAAGGAGGATAACTCCAAAAAGAACGAATGGATTTCCATGATAGCTCATGTAGAGATGCACATAATCAGATGCAAGTTAATTGCCTTCGTCAAGAAGGGTATGTTTTCGTGGGCGTGCGTGTGTGTGTGCGCCTGTAAACAGTATAACTCGAGAAGGCTTAAATGGATTGTCTTCATATTTGGTAGGTGGGTAGGTCTTGATGAGACCTAAAAGTGATAGGAATATGGGCCCCCTGGCGGCTCGTTATGGTACTGCAGCGGAACTTCCGGTTTTGATATATGGTGATCTGGACATGCTAGGGTCATGATTTTTGGGTGGTAGATAGCTCTTGTGCTCAGGAAGAAGTGACATAAGTTTGGGCCCCCTATCGGCTTGCTCTGGAACTGCAGGAGCATTTGTATGAAAATGTTTAAAGTAGGATAACTCAATAACCGGTCGACGGATCGTCCTGATATTTGGTGTGTAGGTAGCTTAAGTGATGCTTGACATAATTAGATGACAATTATGCAAATTATGATCTAATTTGCATAATCAATTAAGCAATTCTATAATTCAGTTACCTTCCATGTGTCACAACCTTCGTTGTGACACATGGGCTACAGGCTGGGAGAAAGTCCCAGAGGGGATAGTCATTAAGCAGCCCATGTGGCTGCAGGCGGTGTTGCCTTACATGTATATCCTGCACAGCTGTTCTCTCTTGCCCAATGCTCGATTGCAGACTGCATCAGCAGGGGTAGTTTTCACGATCCAACTTCCATATTTAGGGGGACTAATATATCACTTCTACCTTCTTAAGTTATATAACGATAACATCCTTTGACGAAGGCATGAGATCGTTGACCTCTAGTTAAGGCATAGTTTTGCATAGTCAACGAGGAAGTTTTACAATTCACGTATTTTCCATTATAGAATCTCGATGCATGTACCATACCTAATGTAGGGTAGACAGAACATAACTAGATACCAATTACAAATAGGCTACAGAACCAAGCTGCAAGATTCTGCACGAACAACTATGAAAGGGGTGCCAGTGTCACCGGGAAATGAGAAGAAACCTACAGTGGGCGTCATTGGAAGACAGGCGAAAAATGTCCAGACTATGCATGATGTACAAAATGACCAATAAACTGGTGTATGTACCAACTAACAAGTACCTAGTACCAGCCCAGAAAAGAACAAGAAATAGTCATGCCTTCAAGTACCAGAGCTATCAACCAAGGATTGAGGTGTTCAAAAACTCATTTTTTCCTAGAACTATCGTAGAGTGGAACTCGCTGCCACCAAGTACAGTAGAATCATAGAATCTTAGGCGTGAATAATTATGCTATGGTCCCGCCAATCACTATGATTGACAGCACTTCCGGGCACGGTACTGGACAGTCAGGCTGTGTCCCGTTCTGTGCCCGCACAGTTTGGGACACAACAGTAGGGGTATCGTCACTAGATGTGTGTGTGGGGGGGGTCAAGTAAGTGCGGCGGTAATACGCCTGAACTGCCGCGGCATGATGGTCGTCATGCTAAGTTTCGCTCCCCAGTGCTCGGTGATCGTTATAGATGTGCAAATAGTTTTTTTAATTTACCGAAAAACCTGTGGATTGTAGTATTTTCAGACGTGGTAAAGTTGGTCGGCCAGCGAAGCGTTTTTGGTATCAGTTCGCATCAGCAAGGGTGATATGTCGCCTGTTGACCCACATAGCTGCGTTCTGTATGCAATTTCTATGAATTTGCGTCATCGGAGATTGCGGAAAAGAAGCACGTCGGCAGAACGTATTGCGCCTGCGCAAAACTTGGATTTTCGCTGGATTTTTGGTCAACGTTGCATCAGAATTTTGGCTGTTGCAGACAATATCTTTTTCTACACAACATTTGAAAACTACAGACGGGATGTCACCCTTATATACGAGAATTCGACCTTATATGAAACGTTCTGCCGAAATGCCATGCACAATACATTACGGGTTTCGCGCAGGCGCAGTACGTTCTGCCGACGTGCTCGGAAAAGATATCACTTGAAGGTATTCTTTTTTTTTCATTTTTCGGAAACATGAAGTAGTAAGTTTTTTCAGCATAAGCCGTAACCCAGGGAACATTAGTTTTTTTCTCAGCAGCTCCGCAGAAAAATGTGTAAAAATTATATTTTTCGGGTCCAAAATTTACATTTTAGAAGAGTTAACAGACAATACTTCGAAGTTCAAACTCTATATCGAAATATGTGGAACAACTTGTCAATGAATCTGAGAACGGCCTCGTCAGTTGCAGCTTTTAAAAACAGACTGCGTCGAGTCACTTAGAATGACTATTATTTGTGAAATGAAAGTTTGGATGTTGATACTAATAAGTTATGAATCGAGATAATGTTTGAATTTTGTATGGACTTGTATTTATATTGTAACTGATTATTGTAACTGAACCAAAGCATTTGTAAAAGACCCCTGACCTACCTCCCCTTGAACTCTTGAAAAGCGGCCTAGGCCGAAGAGTGGTACTATACTGTACATTTCAAGGTTAAATAAAGGTTGAAAAAAAAAGCCGGCTGGAAACCTCTGTTTACCAATATAATCAGATTTTCCGGTATACTTTTCTGGGCAGAACTGTAGTCCTTCGGCCTGAGGGTGTCCGCCGGTTCACGAAATGGTAAAAGAAACTGTGGTCTGAGACCATATGTGTAATTTGGTGACAGGATACCGTCAATGTACATAGATTATGATAATTGGAAACCTATTTGCACGATTGATGTCATACAAAAGAAAAAGAATTTTACAAAAAAAGAATTCATGGAGGTATGGGATCTTCCAACCTTTTGTGGTTTGTTGCGTTGAAATAGGCTTTAGCTCCCGACCTTCACCTTTTTAATTGATACGAGGTAACAGTGTGTTGAATGAAATATTATAGCCGTGTGATTACTACAATAGTTCCAACAAAGGAAACTCAAACACCGCTTCTGTCAGGAAATTTGTACAGTCTAACTCCTGACGCCATGTTTCCCTGCGGGTGTATCCTGTCGTCACACATAGTTGTAGTGATTATAACTCACTTCTATTGAGCGGACATGTGCTGACCTTCGGCAGCCATCATTGTCCCTCGGCACGCCGGTCTACACGTGACATTACTCGGGTCAGGGATCAATTTGCCTTCAGGGAACTTTTTACAAATACATGTACATACACAACACGCACAGAGAAAGATAGAGAGAAAAGGAGGCGCTGCAATATGTTTCTTCACATAATGCACAAGCCCTAGATTTGGGTGAGAAACGGTGATAATTTCGGTCTAATACAACAATTATCATTCCAAGGTCAGCTCAAACGAAGTGGATGCCGGGGGACATGACACTTGTGGCCTGAGCGAGTTTCTCCTCTGTTGTAAACAACAGGGGAAAGCGCCTGCCCATGTCAAAATATAAAAATCAAGAATATACTCTGATATTTACTCATTTCATTCAACACGAATCACAAATTTAAAGAAAAGCTTGCGGGATGAAGGTTCGCCCAAGACAGTGTATGGAGTAATATTCCATTGGTTATTTTCTTAATGATGACCTTGAAGATCCAACCTCGTAAGGCTGAAACTTCTTCCACGCTTTGCACAGTATACGCCACTTTAATTACAGTCTCAGAATAAGTTCTTATGTACGAAAGATTTCAAGCAAAACAAAGGTAGTGAACACGAGGATTGTGCGTTTGGTACTTTTCCTTGCAGCTTTAATGTTGTTTTCTCGATACTATAGATAAAATCTATTCAGCCGTGTTGTTTTTTACCCCATCAAATCACTGCCCAAGGGCCCGTTTGATCAACATGTTTGTTTCAGTGTCCACAACAACAACAGAAGACCACTACATCTGTCATTCCAGCGTTTTACATCCACCAACACTTTTAAAAACACACAACCGCTATGTTGTGATCACTGAGAAAAGTCGTAAACATTGTTTACAAACATGACGGAATGAAACTGTCAGGCCTATAAATGGTTCCGAATCTGATGTTTCTCCCTGACAGGTGTCAACTTCACCACAATCACATACCAATACCTTCACAACTTCCTTCTAACTTTCTTCCTGCTCGGCACTAGTTACCTTTAGTTATGTTTGAAAACTCGATGGGACAGAGGTAATTGGGACGGAGGTAAAAAAGGAACAACGAACAGGAGATACTGCCAGACACGTTGGGCAAAATAGTGAAGTACTAGACTGAGGAGCACAAAATCCTTATAAAAACGCTTCTTTAACCATCATTTGAAGGGCCCGGTCACATACGTCAGACGATCGTCGGACGATCGCAAAACTGAGGGCGCTCTTGAGATAGTCGTATATGTGTGTCTTACAAAATTCAGCTGTCTTGTTACGAAAAAGGCTGTCTTTAAAGATCCTTGTCAGCGTTTGTTTCTGTCACAGCCTGCTTGAAAATTCGACGGTGTCAAAATAATAAGATGACCTACGACAGATGTGACCGTGCACCGTTAATGACCAAGATTTGTCTAATGTGTAAAAAAAAGTATATTTTTAGCAAATGATATAATTATATATGTAAACCGCCCTACCTGATGGCGACAGCTGTCTTGGCGGGCACGGACCTTACTTGGTACCAAGATGGTCTCTAAGGCAGTAAATGTAGATGTTTGAAGTTTGTTCCCCCCACTTCTTCTTTACCGAGCGCGACGCCTGGGCACTAGGCCCTCCACGGTCCGGTTCAGTTGGGAGTGGGCTCCAATGTGAGGCGTGACGGGTAAGGCTGGGGTATTTAACACTTGATAATCATGTCGGGCGTCGACAAATCAACTCTTTGTTTTATGTACAGAGTACATCATTGTGTTACCAACACTATGACATTGGTCGATCTGCAAATTACAAAATTGACACGTTGATTGGCTCGCTGTTTTACAATTACGTAAAACTTAGAATTTTCTAGCGAAGCATTCGAGCTACAGTCAGATTTTACACATCTTATCCGTACATTTGTGTTAATTATAGGGGAGCATTTACAGCGAAAAGAAAAAATCCAGCGACAACAATCTACATACATGTAGCCCATGCCCATTGGTCTAGAATTCTAATCAAAAAATAAGATCTGTTGTGAAATCGATGACAGCCAAGATAATGCAAACAGATAAACCTGTGTGTGACGTGCATGGCCTGACGCCAGATCGCCAGGTTCCTCACACTTCAGTACACTTTCTCTGCGCGACTACGCACACACTTCTACTGGACTGGACTGGATGGCCTCGGGGAGTGAATACACAGCGTACTAACCATGCTGAAGTAAACACAGGACGCTGAGACATGGACAACTATCAAACAAACTATAAGTCAACGCAAAGGTAGCATAGTTTCCCCCACAAGAGCTTGTTATACAAAACGTGGGACTATTCATTATCCACTGCCTTCAAAGAAGAAGTCAAACCTCATAATAGCAAACGTAGTAGTACAATGTAGAAGTTTAAGTTTTCCTAGACAGTAGTTGTCTCTTTCCTATTATGGTATTGTACCATATTGTACCTTTGACTTTGTGAAATGCAATTAGCCTTCGGGCATGACTTTGCAAATAAACTAATATATAATGGCGTTATCTGCAGATTAAAGAAAGCTGCAATTTTGAACCAAGCTACTAGGGGGTTGCCCTAGTAGTAGTGATTGGTTTATTTGCTGAATTGCGCCGTCATTTACAATTTTTATACTGTATATTATGATGTACAAGTCACTATGATAGAACGATATGATTTTGGACAAGCAGAGTCATTATTGTTGACATGAATAGAAAAATTGGTTGGCGTGAGAGTTCTGGGACCTTCTGTTCGACACTGTTTATTAACCCAAGGTTATTAACCCAAGGTTAGTCCAACACTATGAAAAACTTTGGTTTTGTAGTTTGACAAGGAGTTTTGCCAGTGCAGGCACCACAGTGTGGTGCAGCGTTTAGTCCCCCTGGCTTGAGAGTGGTAAAGTGAAGTAATCATCAGTCCGCCGCGCTGTTCCCTTCAGGAACAGAACTTCTGACGTGGCCATTGTCTTTATTTGCGAGGTTGAAGTATAGATCGTGTGATCTGTCTGCGTTTCGCAAGGCGACCGGATATGTGGCGTAATGCAGGCGTAAGGATATTATATAACTATGTAATGTCCTTGGTCGGACCTATTCAGCTTAACAAGCTCGTCAGCAGTTCACACGTGCTGGGTTACACAAACAATGCCGCTCCATAATAACGTGTGTCTTCTGAACCCACTCCATCCATCACATTGACATAACTCGTTCTTCTACCCTTCTCCCCGTTTTCACCCCAGGTCACACGTGGACGGACCACTGGAAAAGCAGATGAGAGGAAGGATGGGTGGATGAATGGATGGATGGATGGATGGATGGATGGATGGATGGATGGATGGATGGATGGATGGATGGATGGATGGATGGATAGATGGATAGATGGATAGATGGATGGACAGATGGATGGGCGGATGCAATGATCGATGGATGGATGAATGAATGAATGAATGAATGAATGGAAAAATGGGTGGAGGGATGGATGGACAGAAGGATGGATTGATGGATAGATGGATGGATGGATGGAAGGATGGATGGATGGATGAATAGATGGATGGATTAATAGATGGATGGAAGGAAGGATGGGTGGACGGGCAGATGGATAGACGGATGCAATGATGGAAGGATGGATGGACAGATGGATGGACGGATGGATGGATGGATGGATGGATGGATGCATGGATGGAAGGATGGCTGGATACAAGGATTGATGGATGGTTGGATGGATAGTTGACTCGATGGATAGGTAAACGGGTAGATGGATAGAAGGATGCAATGATGAATAGATAGATGGATGGATGGATAAATGAATGAATTAATGGATGGATGGATGGGTGGAAGGATGGATTCATGGATGGAAGGGCAGGTTGATGGATGGATGGATGAAAGGATGGATGGGTGGAAGGATGGATTGATTGATGGATGGAAGGGCAGGTTGATGGATGGATGGATGAAAGGATGGATGGATGGATGGATGAAAGGACGATTGGGAGGATGATTGAGTGGTGGATAGATTTGTAATGAGATGGGTGGAATTTATGCAATGGGATTGATTGGTTAAGGAGGAGGATGTTTAATGTAATACGTCACGAAATCGTCGGGAAGTGCAGCCTTGCCCACGGGGCCGTGTCGGGCCTTCACTGAGCATGTAGTCGGGGCCGTGTCGGGCCTTTCACTGAGCATGTAGTCGCGATCGGGGCCGTGTCGGGCCTTCACTGAGCATGTAGTCGGGGCCGTGTCGGGCCTTCACTGAGCATGTAGTCGGGGCCGTGTCAGGCCTTCACTGAGCATGTAGTCGGGGCCGTGTCGGGCCTTTCACTGAGCATGTAGTCACGATCGGGGCCGTGTCGGGCCTTCACTGAGCATGTAGTCGGGGCCGTGTCGGGCCTTCACTGAGCATGTAGTCGGGGCCGTGTCGGGCCTTCACTGAGCATGTAGTCACGATCGGGGCCGTGTCGGGCCTTCACTGAGCATGTAGTCACGATCGGGGCCGTGTCGGGCCTTCACTGAGCATGTAGTCGGGGCCGTGTCGGGCCTTCACTGAGCATGTAGTCGGGGCCGTGTCGGGCCTTCACTGAGCATGTAGTCGGGGGCCGTGTCGGGCCCTTCACTGAGCATGTAGTGACGATCGGGGCCGTGTCGGGCCTTCACTGAGCATGTAGTCGGGGCCGTGTCGGGCCTTCACTGAGCATGTAGTCGGGGCCGTGTCGGGCCTTCACTGAGCATGTAGTCGGGGCCGTGTCGGGCCTTCACTGAGCATGTAGTCGGAGCTGTCCGTCTGTCTGGCAGTCTGGCGCGCGGGACCTTGTCGCGCCCTCCACTTATGTCTTTGGTCTACGACACGGACCCTCGGCCGCACATGTAGGGATAACGCACATATTTGTTATAAACTATGTAGAAAAACACATGTACAAAGCCATACAACCTTGACCTTCAGATGTTGACCTGCCATAGTTCTAATAAAAAATAAGATCTGTTTTGCAGTCGATGACAGACAAGATAATGCAGATGTGTGTGACGTGCATGAACTGACGCCAGATCGCTAGGTTCTTCACACTTCAGTACACTTTCTCTGCGCGACTACGCACACACTTCTACTGGACTGGACTGGATGGCCTCGGGGAGTGAATACACAGCGTACTAACCATGCTGAAGTAAACACAGGACGCTGAGACATGGACAACTATCAAACAAACTATAAGTCAACGCAAAGGTAGCATAGTTTCCCCCACAAGACGTTCGAGCTTGTTATCTGCAGATTAAAGAAAGCTGCAATTTTGAACCAAGCTGCTAGGGGGTTGCCCTAGTATTCGTGATTCAGGATTGGTTTATTTGAAACATAAAACAAATCTTCTTGCTGAATTGCGACGACATTTACAATTTTTATACTGTATATTATGCACAAGTCACTATGATAGAACAATATGATTTTGGACAAGCAGAGTCATTTTTGTCGACACGAATAAAAATTTCTACGGCGTGAGAGTTCTGGGACCTTCTGTTCGACTCTGTTTATAAAGCAGGGTTAGTGTCCGACACTACGAAAAACTTTGGTTTTGTAGTTTGACAAGGAGTTTTGCCAGCTAGTGCAGGTACCACAGTGTGGTGTAGCAATTAGTGCCCTGACCTTCAGATGTTGACCTGTTATTAAGTGCTGCAAACCGGTCTGAGCTGGCTAAGGGCGGCACCAGTTTGACCCGGGGGTAGCATTCAAGCGCTGTCAAAGATTGATTGCTTGTTTATTTCATCGACTGTGTGAACAATATACTATGCTATAGCTTCATCGACTGGTCTGTAGCTTGAGTTTATAGTCTAAGGGCTAGCACAATGGATTTACCATTATCTCGACAACAAGTACTGGACGGATGAATGGTGGATGGATGGATGGATGGATGGATGGATGGATGGATGGATGGATGGATGGATGGATGGATGGATGGATGGATGGATGGTTGGATGGATGGATGGATGGTTGGATGGTTGGATGGTTGGATGAATGGATTGGATGCATGGCAGGATGGATAGATAGAAGGATGGAAAAATGGTGAAAGGATGGATGGATAGACGGATGGATGGATGGATGGTTGGATGGATGGATAGATAGATAGAAGGATGGATAAATGGTGAAAGGATGGATGGATAGACGGATGGATGGATGATGGATGGATGGATGGATGAATGGATGGGTGGATGGATGGATGGATGAATAAATGGATGGGCGAAGGATGGATGGATGAAAGGAAGGATGGATAGATAGATGGATGGGGAAGGATGGAAGAATGGGTGGATGGATAAAAATATGTTTATATGGACGGATGGACGGATGGGTAAATGGATGAAAAGATGGGCGGATGGAGGGACGGCTGACCGGCTGGGTGGATCGGGATGGGCGGATGAAAGGATGGATTGAGGGAAGGATGGATGGGTGGATGGATGGATGGATGGATGGAAGGATGGAAGGATGGATGGATGGAAGGAAGGATGGATGGACGGATGGATGGAAGGAAGGATGGATAGATAGATGGATGGATGGGTAGATGGAAGGATGGATGAATGGTGAAAGGATGGATGGAAGGATGGATGGATAGACGGATGGATGGATTGGTGGATGGATAAATGTATGGATGAAGTGAGGGAAGGAAGGATGGATGGACGCGGGGATGGAAGGATAGACGGATGGATGAAGCATGGATAGACCGATGGATTGAGGGATGAAGGGATGGATGGAAGGAAGGATGGATGGGTGGATGAAAGGATGGATACAAGAACGGATGGATAGATGGGTGGATGGATGGATGGATGGAAGGGTCGATGTATAGATGGATAAATGGATGGATAAACGGATAAGTTATTGATTGATTGATTGATGGATGGATGGAAGGATGGATGGATGGATGGATGGATGGATGGATGGATGGATGGATGGATGGATGGATGGATGGATGGATGGATGGTTGGGTTGGGGGTGGGTGGGTGGACGGGTGGATTGATGGACGGAAGGGCAGGTCGATGGATGGACGGATGAAAAGATGGATGAATGGATGGAAGGCTGAATGGACGGAAGCATGTATGGATGGATGGAAGGGCAGGTTGATAGCTGGATGAAAGGATGGATGTATGGATGAAAGGAAGGAAGGACAGGTCGATGGATGGACGGATGAAAGGATGGATGGATGGATAAACCGATGAAAGGACGATTAAAGGATGATTGAGTGGGTGGATGGATGTTCACTGAGCATGTAGTCGGGGCCGTGTCGGGCCTTCACTGAGCATGTAGTCGGGGCCGTGTCGGGCCTTCACTGAGCATGTAGTCGGGGCCGTGTCGGGCCTTCACTGAGCATGTAGTCGGGGCCGTGTCGGGCCTTCACTGAGCATGTAGTCGGGGCCGTGTCGGGCCTTCACTGAGCATGTAGTCGGGGCCGTGTCGGGCCTTCACTGAGCATGTAGTCGGGGCCGTGTCGGGCCTTCACTGAGCATGTAGTCGGGGCCGTGTCGGGCCTTTCACTGAGCATGTAGTCGGGGCCGTGTCGGGCCTTCACTGAGCATGTAGTCAGGGCCGTGTCGGGCCTTCACTGAGCATGTAGTCGGGGCCGTGTCGGGCCTTCACTGAGCATGTAGTCGGGGCCGTGTCGGGCCTTTCACTGAGCATGTAGTCGGGGCCTTGTCGGGCCTTTCACTGAGCATGTAGTCGGGGCCGTGTCGGGCCTTTCCTTGAGCATGTAGTCGGGGCCGTGTCGGGCCTTCACTGAGCATGTAGTCGGGGCCGTGTCGGGCCTTTCACTGAGCATGTAGTCGGGGCCGTGTCGGGCCTTCACTGAGCATGTAGTCAGGGCCGTGTCGGGCCTTCACTGAGCATGTAGTCGGGGCCGTGTCGGGCCTTCACTGAGCATGTAGTCGGGGCCGTGTCGGGCCTTTCACTGAGCATGTAGTCGGGGCCTTGTCGGGCCTTTCACTGAGCATGTAGTCGGGGGCCGTGTCGGGCCTTTCCTTGAGCATGTAGTCGGGGCCGTGTCGGGCCTTCACTGAGCATGTAGTCGGGGCCGTGTCGGGCCTTTCACTGAGCATATAGTCGGGGCCGTGTCGGGCCCTTCACTGAGCATGTAGTCGGGGCCGTGTCGGGCCTTCACTGAGCATGTAGTCGGGGCCGTGTCGGGCCTTCACTGAGCATGTAGTGGGGGCCGTGTCGGGCCTTCACTGAGCATGTAGTCGGGGCCGTGTCGGGCCTTCACTGAGCATGTAGTGGGGGCCGTGTTGGGCCTTTCACTGAGCATGTATTCGGGGCCGTGTCGGGCCTTCACTGAGCATGTAGTTGGGACCGTGTTGGGGGGGGGGGCATCCGTAAGTGGAGCCATCCGTAAGTGCAGCCAGGCGTGCGGGTCCGTGTTGCGCCGTCCTTCGCCTGTGCACGTGCTTTGGTGTACGACAACGGACCCTCCGCCGGACATGTAGGGATAACGCACATATTTGTTATAAACTATGTAGAAAAACACATGTACAAAGCCATACAACCTTCACCTTCAGGTGTTGACATGCTAACAAGTGGTTCAAACCGGTCTGAGCTGGCTAAGGGCGGCACCAGTGTGGCTGGGGGTAGCCTTCAAGCGCTACCAAAGCTTGATTGCTTGACTTGTGTTTATTTCATCGGCTGTGTAAACAATAAACTATATACAGTCTACAGCTTCATCGACTGGTCTGTAGCTTGATTTTATAGTCTATTGGCTAGCACAATGGATTTAGCATAATCTCAACAAGTACTTCAGCACGGCAAGCCAGTTCACACGTGCTGGGTTACACAGACAATGCCGCTCCATAATAACGTGCGTCTTCTGAACCCACTCCATCCATCACATTGACATAACTCGTTCTTCTACCCTTCTCCCCGTCTTGGAGCAACAAATCTCTTCACTGGTGTTTCACCCCAGGTCACACGTGACCTTGCCGTGACTGTATGTGCTACTGATAATGTCGACAGTTCCCATATTGTCGCAGCCGCGATTTCTTTTGTCGTTTCTAATAGTGCCAAATTTTCATTGCTACCTAGTTATAAGTCTTAAAACGTTTCTACAATAAGATAATACCATATCACAACAGCACGGCAAGACTTTGAACAAGCTGGTTTCTGATAAATAAATACAGGGAATCGTCTGTCAAGTTGTACATTCACGCAAAAGAACACATGCCATATATTTTCTTGATTTTGATGATCAAACATTCAGGACATTGTGCTAAACTGAAGCCCCTGTCACATTCTAAACTAAACTTCAAGTGTATAACTAGAGTTTTACTACCTCATACCTTCGTTGAATGATGTTTACCTTTACGACTGATGAGTCATGAATGTTTTCTCATGGAATATGCAAATAAAATAGTCATTTGCATAAATAATATCAGTGTATAATTTTCTTCACCCAAATAACAGGAGATATCCAATGACAATCTTATCGTGATATGTCACATGTTTTAATCATAAAACGCAGCAGATTTATAGAATTTCTTCATTAGATTTGGAAATTTAATCCTTATTTGCGTACTGAACATATAATTACGTCAAGCATCACTTAAGCTACATACCAAAAATCAGGATGATCCGTCGACCCCCTCTTGAGTTATCCCCTTGAGAAGAATTTAACCCCAAAAAGCCATGCAGTTCAATGACAAGTTGCTAGGGGTCTAAACTTATGTCACTTCATTCCAAGCTTTCTACCACCTAAAAATCGCGACCACAGCATGTCCAGAACACGAGGTATGTGAGTTCTGCTGCAGTACCTTAGAAAGCCACCAAGGGGCCAAAATCTAATTCTTTCTTCGCTCGGCCGACACCTACCAACATACTTAATATTATAAAGATCCATCCATGACTTCTTGAGTTATGCTTTTCACACACAAACAACGGGTTTATCAGTGGGTTTTCGTTCACATTCCGAGGCTCCGCTGCCAGCATCTACTGCCCTTGTAGTCTGCTTTGCGCATGTCTCCGCAGTACACGTTGAAGTCTTGTCTTCTGTGACGCACACTCGACAGTTTGTTCATGTATATTGTTATGTATTTCGGCATTGCATCATAGTATGCTAACTACATAGTGAAACTTGTGCTAATTTTATTGGACAAAAAATTACTACGGAACAGTATTGCACTGAACTCCGCATCCTGTGCCCATGACCCTTCGCCACGCCTCCCATGTGCCAGTACATGTGGGTGGCGAGTAGACCACGCCCTGACAGCTTTGTTCGGCCAGTGTATTTAGTACTTCACAGAACACCTGGTCTGTGGGCTCCAGGCAGCTGGGTAGGGTGAGGAGCACCTGACACGTGCACAGAACACCTGGTCTGTGACTCGAGACAGCTGGGCAGGGTGAGGAACATCTGACACGTGCACAGAACACCTGGTCTGTGGGCTCCAGGCAGCTGGGCAGGGTGAGGAACATCTGACACGTGCACAGAACACCTGGTCTGTGGCTCGAGACAGCTGGGCAGGTTGAGGAACATCTGACACGTGCACAGAACACCTGGTCTGTGGCTCCAGGCAGCTGGGTAGGGTGAGGAACATCTGACACGTGCACAGAACACCTGGTCTGTGGCTCCAGGCAGCTGGGCAGGGTGAGGAACATCTGACACGTGCACAGAACACCTGGTCTGTGGCTCGAGACAGCTGGGCAGGGTGAGGAACATCTGACACGTGCACAGAACACCTGGTCTGTGGCTCCAGGCAGCTGGGTAGGGTGAGGACACGCATGATCCCAGCGGAGTGTGAGAATGTTCGCCAGCCGGGGACCGTTCTCTCCACACTACTTCAGCAGGAAAACATTCTCAGACTTCGACTCCATCGGTGTCATCTTGGCTAAATGGTAAGTGTACATTTGAACCTTTACATGCGGATTCTGAGTATGAGATCTGACACGACACAACGAGAAGGGAAAAGTAGATGGTGCCTACTACTGTACACGTGTCACAATGTTTGGAAGTTCTTGGTCCTTTCTTCTTGAATGATATTTCTAATCATTACTATGATACTATCACGGTTACGATGGCCGGACTGACTGTGACTGGTGAGGTGGTATTAGGATCAGTTCCGCAGGGCGGCAGCCAAAAAAGCAACCATAGAGTTAGAAAGGGAACATGTCTGAGCATCGGGATGAGGGATTTGTTCGTTTGCTTTGCTTTGTCCACCACAATCACCTTAAGAGACAGATACTTTGAGACAATCGGATTACCTTAAGTACGTCCTGTTTGCGCAGTCGCTTTGGGACTTACATCGTTTCGGTACTCAAGACCGTGTCTCGCTGAGGTGGCGGATTATACTCACGTGCTTACTGAGTCAGTCCTGGCGTGTTTACAGTGGACTGACGATCATAAGGTTCACCCCTTGTCAAAACGTCTTCGACAATGTTCCCTCTGCAAAGGAAAACATTATTTCTTGTGGACCATCTATTTTATGACACGTATCATACTGACTTTCCTGTTGGTTAAGTGTATATGTGTACTCTTGATACACCCGTTATGTTCATACTTGTACATGGAAATTACTTGGACGACAAAAAAATGAAGTTCATAACATTACCTGCCATTAGTGAGAGGGCATGTAAATGCGTGTACTGTACGAGCGAAGCAGTGGACGATGACTCACATTTTATCATTCAAATGTCCTCAACACTTTGCTTAAGGAAAGAAATTATCAATAGAAATCTCCACAATTTCCCCAAGGTTTTCACATCATTAAGATATTGAATGGATTGGATTATAACTGAAAAGCAGTGTTGTCACTGAGTGGGCAACCCTATAGAAATATGACGGAAATGAATAAATAGCACACTGAAGTAGCAGTTTGGCTACCAATTCTTTATTGGTTACGGGGTTAGACTATTAACTCACTTATCGAAAAAAGTAGGGGTGACCCGGCGTGCTTGGGTGGGAAAGTTTGTTTAAATTCAATTTTGGACTGGAGAGATTATGGAAAAGTCAGTTTTTGAGTGGAAGTGTTTTGGACTGGTCCATTTGTATCGGAGTGCCACTGAAAGAGTCTATTTTTGAATAGGAATCTTTTTTAATTGGGGCCAAACTGGGAAGGCTCCATGTCAGACTGGGATGACTTGGCAATAGTTCACTTTTGGGAAGAGGGTATTTTGGAATGTTCTACTTTTGCACAAGGGTGAGTTTGGAACAGGGAGATGGAGTGAAATATGCTGTATTAACTCGCGAGAAAATGTCGGCCATTCTAGTACGCGTATACCGAAATTTTGGTTTCATTTGGAGTTTGCTTGAGTGTACGTGTACTTAAAAACAATTCTTGACGGTGACATTACAGGTCCCTGCCTCCTCTCCCATCACTCGATGGCTATACTATTGGTACATGTGTTTATGCCAAGACTTTTTCGTGTTGCGAAGTTTGTCTAATGCTTCAAATAATGAGCCTGGATTGAAGCGGACCATTTTCCGCACTCCATGGTTGTTTCTAGTGGTCCGGGCCGATACTATAGCTGATAGTACGAAGGCCCACAACTACAACTGCCATACACCTCTTCCACAGCCCTTCCATAGCGCTCTTCGGCGGACCATACCTTCCATAGCGCTCTTCCGCGAACCTTCCACAGCGCGCTTCCGCGGACCTTCCACAGCGCGCTTCCAAGGGCTATACCTTCCATAGCGCTCTTCCGCGTCCTACGGTGGCCCCTAAGTCCAGTATTTATTTTTATGCCACTAGCACTTAAAAACGTGGGGATTATACTCTGCACGCAAATACAACTTCTGAAAACACGGTAAACACCAGGTCCTGTCAGTGTTGCCGCGGGTGTGGGAGTGTGGACAGTAGGAATAATCCTACATGATTCATCCATCTGTGAGGGCCTGCATAGGGGGGTCCCGGCAACGCTGAATTCCGAGGGCCAGTTTCACATGACGCTGAATTCAAGACGCCTCTCTACGCTCTACGCTAAATTCGAAAGCTTCCCAACGATTATGCAGGACTCAATCACCTAGCGACTGAACGTTTGCGTCAAAGTTGGTGATTTATGATATATAGAGGTGAGAAAAGTTGAGTTAAAAGTAGTAATGATACCCGGCATCTGTTCACCAGCCGGATACTGTGTACGTTCATCATTAAGTTGTTTTTGGCGACGTCTCAGGGAGGAGCCTAATGGTACAGTATTGTGTGCAATTCGCAAGAATTCTAGGAATCGTACAAGCATTTTGTCCACAGGAATGGAATGTCCACAGGCATGTCTCTGACCCACATCTATGTCCACATTCCTGGAAACCTTTGGGACCCTGCTTTGGGAAGACCTCTCTGCCCCGGATGCCCTACTTTCTGTGACCCCTGGGCTCGTTCACTATACACTCAGGGGAGGAGTGCACTGTATCTGTATAGGTACCAAGTCTTCCTCAATATCATGAAATGATGGCAGGGCCGCAGTGCCATGCAAACAATAACCCTAACAGCAACCACCGTCGCCATGGCAATGTATGTTTTCATTGCCAGTCTTGTTGTTTGTTTGTTTGATTGATTTATTCACAACTGTAAGGAGACAGTTTGTCGCACTGTGGGTTTGAGTTTGTACTTAGTCTAATATTCATGGATTCCCTGCATTTTAAAATATCTCTTCACATGGCAACTGTAGGCTCTTCTGAAGCGACGAGGTCTCTGATCCTCTGTAGAAAACATACTTCATTGGGTCTTACCTGTCCTCTCAGCAGTATTCAGCACAAATGGATGACCTACAGACAAAGCAGGATAGGTGCACACCCAGTGTCAGCTGGATGATCTGATCTGAAACAGATGCTGGTTTCCAGATCTTTTTAATTTGGTTTCATCATACGTTTATTACTTGGTGAAATTACTGCAATACCTTAGTGGTAAAGTATTTACTTAGTTGAAAGTTAAGTAAAGGTGGACATAAATCATGCAAATCAGGGACTTATTTACGTAATTGATGAGAAAATGTACAATAGCCTTCTTTGTAAAGACACTATTTTCATACTGCTGCGAATTTTGTCTAAGAGGAGGCTGTTTTGCGCTACTGCTGTGTTATTAGTGCTGTTAATGTTTCCCTAGAGTCTTAAAGCTGCATTATGTAACATTTTTGCACTAAAATTTGAAATATTTTAATTGAAAAAATGTATGATTGTCATTTACTTCTAATTTCAACATATTTGAGCAATTATCTCACATTTCTGACATTCATGGTTGGCGCTGAAACAGACCACACGAGGTGCACTCATGATCATTTTTTGGCACCACCACAAAACACCAGAATGTAAAGAAACATGGCTAATAGCAGACAAACATGGATGATAGTTGTGTTTCCAGCTTTTATGGTTTCCACTCGTATGGTGTAATATTTTGGCACCTTCCCTCCTGAATGACATTTATTTGCAATGGAGGGAACTTACTTCATAAAGAAATGACCAGAAAATTTACTTTTTGTATCGGTTGATTCAACTTACTTCGTAAAGAAATGACCAGAAAATTTACTTTTTGTATCGGCCTAATGTTACATATAATGCAGCTTTAAAAGGGAATTGCCAACTTACTGCATATTCTTTCTTTTTTATCCATCAACAGCACGCTTCCACCAGTATGGTCTGATAAGGTTCAATCTGATGGATCTCTGTTTTACCTGGAGGCGTCCTGTAGTAACCTGGACCCTGAAACACGAACACAGGGCACGTCCGAACTACAGGCACAGGGCCCGGGAACCACGACCAAACTGCCTGATGAAAGTCGTGGGAAAATCAGTCGCATAAGTCGAATGAAGGCACTGATCCAGAGGGCCTCGAAAAGGAAACAAAAACAGCAAACTGTTGTCTCTGCAAGACGCGAAGACGAGAGGAAGGAACCAAGTGCCGACTACACGCACGACATATGGTTAGAGGTAGACCTGGAGAAGTCCACGACACAGAGCAGGCCCCTGCTGGAGAGGTTACTGGGAATTATCCCCGGGGTTCGCGGCACGGGCCGGTGGGACGTCATGGTGGCGGCCCTGGTACCCGGCGGCCCGGCGGACAGGACCGGACAGATCATGCCAGGTGGGAACCAATAGTTGTAACTTCTAACGTACAAGGTAATCTGCACTCATCAATGTCGTAAACAAGAAGTCTGACATTCCAAACCTCCGGGAAGTATATCATATAGCCAGACGATGTCGACCAATCAGAAGGCTCCATTTCCCTCATATATATAGTCATAGCCCATGGTCATTAATTAAGGGTTAATGATCCGCCCCGAGGTGTATATGGTGTGATAAAGCCTTGTCAGTTGCTATAACCACCGAATAAAACCACCGAGTGAGCGGAGCATAATGTTTACAACGACGGCAAGACAAAACAAAAAATGTACAAAAGGTTTAAATAATTCTCACTGAGATGAGAGGCACCCGGACCCCTAAGTCTGTCTGTCCATTTGTTAAATGTTTCTGAATAATTTGGCCAGTGACAACTTTAGAAACTCTGGATGGACTGTGGTGATATTTGCTATGTGCGTGGATCTTGTGAAGATGAAGGTCAAGGTTGACGGTGGGCCTTCTTGGTACTGTAGCAGAACTTCCTGTTTTTGTATTTTCTGTTCTGCATATGCTGTGGTCCTGATGTGAATGGTGGCAGATAGCTTTTGAAGTTGTCTCCACACGTCATCTCCAGAAACAAATATTTTTGAATAAGCATTTATCAGCAGCACTTCCCACAGGTGACCGTGTAGTGGCTGTGAACGACATCAGCGTCACACTCAGTAACATCAACGATTTGCTGGCCACCATTGTCAAGCCCATGGAGGTGAGGGCCTTGGTGTTCGTTCTCAAAGATTTGTATGTTGACAATGTCACAGCTATTTCTAGTTATAGCCTTCCAAAAGTTGGCATCCTTTAGTATGTAAAAATTCCTGATATAGTGGCTGATAGTCCACATTCTGTCAATCTCATTAATTATGCAAAGTAAGACATCATTCTCATAATTAAATGCTATAATAAATGTAAACTAAAAGCCCCAGTCACAATTCATCATAGTCTCGGGGGTAGGTTTCAGCCCCCTTCTGTCTTGTCTTGAAACTGCAAGGGTATTTTTGTCAGAATCTTGTCAGAGAGGATAAGGCCACACCGACTTAATTTTATGGATGACATCCGTGCGCGCATTGATTTTCGCCTGTTCTCCAAAAAAAAAAAAATCATGTCTTTCGAGGTTTCACGGAACTCCGGAACTCGGCTGGAACTCAGTACAGACTACCGACTCATAAATGCCGCAAAAGGGCGGCTTATCGTAAAAGGAAGGAGGAAGCTGTGAAGGAGGATGAGACCTGAACAAGACTATCTACATGTACATCTACCTCCTGCAAATAAAAACTTGTTTGTTTGATGCAGTCACTGTGTCCTGTGCTTCAATTCGCAATACCGGCTTTGTATTCCTGTGGTTAAGCAGCATTTTTTTTTTGCTGGATTTTTTTTCGCCCTCTCGCATTAGTTTTGTGGTCCCCAAAGGATGTCATCCATAAAGTTAAATCAGTGTGGCCTAAATCAAGAAAAGTACATGTACAATGGATCATCATGATTTTTAGCATGTTGGTAGCTAAAACAGAGATGCACATTGTTAGATGCAAAGTAAAGCCCTATTTGCATAATTAATGAGAAAATGTTATAATTTTAGTGTTTTCCATTAAAGGAAATTGATGTAAGTGACATGTAATTTACATGGAGTGGAACATGATCAATATCAATTATGCATGTAAGGGACTAATTTGCATAATTGCTTTAATTCCATAGTGGCACATTATGGGAATTCCATACTTGCCACATATGTATGATAGTAAAAGTGAATCTCACCATGCATAACTTAATATAATATGTGAATGTGGAAGTCATTTGCATAATTAATGAGGAAATATCAAAGTAGCATTCTGCTAAAGGACAGGACTTTCACACAATATATGTAATTTGGGAGCACGTCGGCAGAACGTACTGCGCCTGCGCAAAACCCTGATTTTTCACGTTATTCGTTGGATGTTTGGCCAACGTTGCATCAAAATTTTGCCTGTTGCAGACGACATCTTTTCCTATACAACATCTGAAAACTACAGACAGGCTGTCAACCTTATATGCTCTAATACAACCTTATATGAGACGTTCTGCCAAAGTGCTATGCACAATACATTACGGGTTTCGCCCAGGTGCAGTACGTTCTGCCGACGTGCTTAATTTCGGTAGATAAGTCCCTCAAAGGACATAATATACATGTAGATGATGTTACCCTTTTTTCATAATCAATGAGATACGATGAAAGAAGTATAATTTACAAAAGCTCCATTTCATGAACGTGGCTTGAAAGTTCATCTGTACATGTGTTCATTCTGAACCAAACTTGAACTGTAATTTCCGACACAAAAATGGGACATTCCCAAAAGTTTGACTGTCCAACACCTGGTCGTTATCAATCGATCATGCCTTTTTCCAAGTTCAATTTTTTGGTTGGAAATTACAACTCAACTTTGCTGTAGAATGTTTTGCATGGAGATGTTGGAACTGTTGTTCTACAAGTTATGATAATACAAGTTATGATAATACAAGCATATCAAATGTACAAATCTTACAACCTCATTTATCATGCATGATGCCCAAATTCCCGGTATGTAATTGACAGATATCCATTTCTGTCCAAGAAAATACAAGATCCATTTTTATCCATGAAAATGAAATATTAGAGAGCTAAAAACCATAACCTATTCAATAAATTCAAACAAATTTGCTATACATGCACAATTGATTAGCAAAGTGAAGGTAAACCACAGGCTTATCTTCTGTCTTGATCTAGCAAATTCATCCTCTTATCTAAAAAAGCAGTAGTCCACCACTAAAAAAATGTAATGGTAGATTGTACTTACCACCTGTACTAGAATATAGATCTACTGTTATGGAGGACAAGACCAGCGCTTATGTCTTCAATCATTATTTTGCTTCCCAAATTACCTGTATTCTGAAGAACAATATATAGTTACATGTACCTGCTGTAGTTCTAGTCAAGTGTGCACATTTCAAGGTGACTGTTGAATATGCTGCTGTAGGTCAAGGTCACAATGAAGACAACACAACCCCTGACAGCAGTTGTTCGAGGTCTATCCATCAAATCCTTGGGCAGAAGGACGAGCAAGCCCTGACCAGTCCCATGTAGCACCGTACACACCATAAAGGTACATGTCAGATCATGGAAACTAGAAAGCTGACTAAAGACTTACTTAGTCTAAAGCCCTCCTGCATGGCCAGACCAGCACGTGAGCAGAACGTACTGCGCCTGCGCGAACCCCGTCTTTGTCAAAGTTATCATTGGATGTTTTGGGTCAAGGTTGCATCACAATTTTGCCTGTTGCAGACGATATCTTTTCCAACACAAAATTTGTAAACTATAGACAGGATGTCATCCTTAAATACGCGAATACGACCTTAAATAAAATGTTCTGCCAAAGTGCTACAGTGCTGCCAAAGCACAGTATACACAATACATTACAGGTTTTGCACAGGCGCAGTAGGTTCTGCCGACGTGCAGCCCAGACCTGTCCTTCCCAGCTGAGGAACTTAGACTTTAGGTTCTGAATCAACTCCTGGCCCAACAGTTGAAGAATGTCCTTGTCTTCCTAGTTGTTACAGTTTTTCCATTTATCAATGCAGTGGTTTCATTAATAGTTCAGAATTCATTGTATGAATTATAACCCAGCCTAAGTATGTTGACTTCATGACTATATTGTAACATTTTGGGCTATCATGGGGTGCATTGGCCTGTTTTTTAAATTTTATTTCACCCTGTCGCTTCATATTTTTTTCTGAAAAAATCTGAGAATCAACAAATTAAATTGGTGTGGCCTAAAGTCTGCAAAAACTTGGCATATCCTCACATCTGCCTTGTCTTTTGTTACTGTTGTTTTCCATCTAGTAACTGGCCTTCCTCTCTTATACTAATGCTACTATTCTTACTACAGTAACTGTAAATAATGCAGGTAGAGGCTTATGAACTCCATCTGGTACAATGTAATTCACTTACAGTGCGACAGTTGGGGTCAATTTTGGTCCACCAGTGTAACTGCCTGTGTCACAGGAGACAACCATGACGCAGCAGCACGGCTACGACAGGTCATGCCGGCAAGGACACTGACATACAGACTAATGAAACCAACAACTAACACTATGAAAAAAAACATGTATAGATCAACATCTATCTGGAGTTTCTGCCGTACCATGTACAATCTGCACTGCACCTACATGTAAAAGCAAATTCCAGTGGGAGCTATCAATATCCGTAAAATTGTAAATTGTTGCATTTTGATCTGTAATGTATTTGTATTATATGTTTCTTTTAAAAACTCCAGGAATATGTATTTTGCATGTGTATGAAAGCTAATGGAGTAATAAAGTATCCAAGTATCCCTTCCCTGACACACAGCAGGCACTGGCTACAGTGTATATCAGACCGAACTACTTACATGTACATGATTGTGTATCTCAACAAAACCATTCATCAAACTCCAATCATCCCTACATGTACCACTCCTACAAATCTAGTATCTAAAATATCTAAAGTCTAAATATCACAAAGTAAACAAACAAACAACAGCTGTGGAGTAGATCAGAGAAAGCACAAGTATGCATTTAATATTTTAGTACAATGTACTGTATACGTAGTTCACTTGGAGTGTGCAGAATATAGAACAATCTTACAAATATCACTCATTGAAACGTGACAGGAATTTTTAGATAAGACACAATGGGAAACATACAGATATAGCAGGGCAGACTGTAACAGTGTACACATCATGTGCTGACCACACAGTTGCTAATGTGCATCTCGCTGTTGTCAGAAATTCGGAGGGATTCATTATTCATATCATAACTACCCCCTAACATGTACATGTAACAATGTAATCCAGGAAAAAAAAACAAAGGGTACAAGAGCTCAGTTTCACAACCCCAAAACTAGTATTTCTCAAAACCTGATATCCAGCTATTGTAAGATGACCAGAGACCCCTATATCGTTTAATATTTCCTTGCTGCCTTCCTCCGTTTCGGGCCCTTAAGTCTAGGAAATGTCTTTTCAACAAGATGTCGTTTCCTGCAGGTGACTGCTTCATTTCTGACACCTGTGCTTGCATGTTGCAGTCATGTACAAGTAGGCCAACACTGAACTGTCAGGTTTACATCACTTTCATGCTTGATAATAACATCTACACATGTATATGGTACAATATATATTTGTGTTTCATTGAGATACCATGAAATATGCCTTCAGTGATATTTGGCACCATTTCGTGGTTCCTATGGACTAAGAATTCCATCCAGTTGAGACTTACATCAATCAGTCAGTCAGTAATATAAAGCACAGAACACTTAGTCTAGCTTGCTCCCCAGCAACTTACAAACCACACATTCCCTCATTACAGTCACTTCATCCATTTGAGAACATGCCAAATTGTCACAACTTCACTCACAAGTCATCACAGAAATTCTTTTCAACAGAGAGTTGGCAGCAAATGTGAAATCCACAACCTTACTTTAACACACATCACTTCAAACTGCATGACAAAAATTCTGTCTAATTTATGGAATGGTCAACCTTTGGTCAACTGACAAAATTGGCACCACTAATTACCTCCATTTCTGCCAACCTTAATGAGAAGTATTCAGACCTCAATTACATGGAGAGTGGCCACGCCACAGCAGAACTGTTTGGTATACAAGAGGGCAGACGTTTCATAGTCTGGAACAACTCAACAGGCTGCCTGTGCTAATTGTGTGTGGACAGCACTGGAACATGTAATTACATTCTGAGACAGCTAATAGTATATGATCTATATAAAACTTAGTTATACATATCAAAACTTCAGTCATGGAATTCTTAACATTAACGCACAGAACATGTACAGCATGACAAACTCCTTATTGTTGGAATGGCTAATTGTTAGAAGAACGGCGACTTCTATTTGTGCAGCAACAGTGCAGTACTGGGAAAGGAGCATGGCATCAATGTCACTAGATAACTAACATTGTAACAAGACCAGGAGAACAGTAAAATACAATTGCATTAGTTGATGCAGCATTTACTGACACACTGAAGCCTTCAAATGGCCTCTCTGCAACAATTTTCCACTTTGCTGAACAGTTAGAATTCAGCTGCACCTGTCATTCACTCATACAGCATGAGTAACACATCCTCCATCTCTGGACTGGTTAGAACAGAGTTAAAGCTGCATTATGTAACATTGATGATACAAAAAGTCAATTTTCTGGTCATTTCTTTACAAAGTACTAGTAAGGTGAAGCAATCCTACTCCATTTCAAGTGTCACTCTGGAAGTGGAGGTGCCAAAATATTACACTGCATGGGTGTGTTTCAAAGCTGGAAACACAGCTTTTAGCCATGTTTGTTTACATTCTGGTAGTTTGTGGTGGTGTCACAAAATGTGTGCACCTCGTGTGGGCTGTTTTAACGCAAGCCATAAATGTCTAGAAATGTGAGATAATTGCATAAATATGTTAAGAATTGGATGTAAATGACAATCACATGAAGATTTTTCTCAATTAAAGTATGTCAATTTTTGTTGTACAATGTTACATAATGCCCCTTTAACGTGCCAAGCCTACAGCCATGTCTCCATGTGTGGGTGGGTTCACCCCAGTGTTATCTGGGAGCCCCCTCCAGGTGGCTGCATCACCTTGGTGCTGGGCCTCTCCGCAGAGGTCTCTCCGTCCATCGGGTTCTCATCTTCACCACAGCCGTTTGCAGTTCCATTGGTGGTGGGGGGAGGGTCGAAGTCAGGAGAGGCGTAGGTTTCACCAGTTATGGGGTTAACAAGAGCAGCTGTGGAACAAACAGTGGGAACAACAGTGAAACACACAGTTAGTGATTAATCATTTACATCTAATGAATGCTATTCATTCTGCCTAGTCAACACATCAACTAGTCAACCTGCCTTAACTATGTAAAGTGAGAGGTGATGAAGAAAGCAAAACTAACAGGTAGAGGGACATGTGAAACAGGGAAGACAATACTGTATAACAGTACTTCTTGCTAGTACTAGTTGTGTAGCAACCCAGACTTAGCCCAGGCTCTACCTGCATGACTGTAAAATCATCTTAAGGGTGTGCCAAAATATGGTGCATCATATGAGTATACCAAGATTTAACTACTTAAATCCAAATTAATTTTGCCACTCCGTGAATTGTTAGTTTATTTTCAGTTGATTTTTGAAAAATACACATAAGCTGCTCTTCGACTTCCCTGCCTGTGGAGTTTAAAATGAGATGGTACCAGGCCTTTTCTTAGTGGCACTTTATCCAACAATAAGTAACATACAATGAAAATGGAGCGACAGTCAAGACAGCAAAGAGGTATCTGAAAGAAATAAGAATAAGAGAAAAAATGTCTTTTCCAACATTTTTTTCCACTGATATGATTTGCATATGTGTCTCTTTTATCTGATGTTAACCACTAAGTGCTTTAGTATACATGTACCTTCCTTATCCAGTTAACTAACTGAACACTGTCAGAAACCTTTCCTTAGTCTGAAATCTGGATAATCATATGGAAAAAAATGATAAATTTGTTTTTAACATTAATTTATCTGGCATTACTCTTGACTTTGTCATCTTGCTGCAGTGTACATGTATGTCCAGGTAGAAAGCCAAATATCAGTTTCCAACTTCACCTACATGTCCACCTCATACATCAACTCTCATCTTGCCTGTACTTTTACAATCAGACCACTCAGTCTTCTCACTCTTGCCAGTCAAGATATTGATTTCAGTTTTTATCATTATCTATGCACCAAGGAGATTCAATAGAAGACATACACACATCTTACACACACATGTGAACACTCAATACAGGTACTTCCAGACTTGTTTACAATGATCTACAGCAGGGTCTTTTATTATTACATGTACTTTTTACTTCCTTCCATTTTGGATTCATGCACTGTACTGATACATGAAAATAGGCAAAACCTTTACTAGTACCTCATTTACCTCTATGGTAGAGTTCATACTAAGACTGGATAACATTTTCAATTAGATTATAGGTGCAACTATTATAGGTGGATCATTCTGCCCATTGTTATGAAGAAGTGCGACCCATGCAGAGGTGAGCTAAATGAATGAATTACCATGATGTAGTGAATGGGCAGACCGGTCAGTTGTCAGGGTTGATGCCGGAAAGAGAAAGAATAAATGACACAGAGTCAAACACAAGCACAGCTGCCATGGTTCTGACACATGTTCTCATGCAGTCAATAATGGCAGTTTTCTACATCCTGATGGTTACATATCATCATCATGCATGTAGGGCAGCAGAATTTAATGTTTGTTTGTTTGCTACAAATCTCCTGATTTGACACAGTTTACATTCCATTAATATTAGATTTACACTGACAGCAGTATGGCATGCAGGACTTCATACATGCAGTAAGCTTTATCCCAAAAACTTTTTTTTTGGCCTTAAAGAGAAGCCTGGAGAAATATACAGACTGTGGGAGATACATTTGTACATATATATATATACATGTATCCAACTGTGTATACATGTATATACATGTATCCAACCCACCCAAGTCCTTCCACTTCAATTAGCCTGATTTCTCTTGTGTTTCACATTGACTTTCTGACAATTGAAAGACGCATATGTGAAATCAAATACCCTTGTGATCTAGAGCTTCCCATAAGATGTCAACTTTCTTTGTTGTCTGTTCAATACTTGAAGAAAGACATGCTTTTTCAATGGATCCTGACATCAATTGTTTCTGTCAGCCAGGATCAAAAACTGCCCAATCTTGCAAACATACCAACACTCCAAACAACTTAAGCGATGAATTACAAAATTTCAACAGTAACAAAAGCACTGCTGGCAGAATTAACTACATGTACATGTAGATATTGAATTCTAGTTTAAGAAAGTTTGGACAAATACATGTAGTCAAGAAAAGAATCACTAATTACTAATTGTATTGGAAGGACTTTGTAGCTGAATGACATGATAAGGTTTTGAACTTACGGGTCCCCCTGACCAGTAGACAGTGTCCAGGTACAGTGTACACCACGTGATACAAGTGAACTGACAAACCTGGCTGGACTTAGAGTACAGTAGCCAAGGAGTCTGCAGAGGTGCCGGTGTAGGTGAATAATGTAAATAGCTGAGAGAACAAACTAAAAGACAGAATGACAAGTACCTGAAGGTAGAGTATTGCACATCCCGGTATGACCATGGACTAGAGCTGACGTGCCCCAGCCACCAGCAAGTTCCCACCATTCTGATTATGGTAGTATTATTACACTGACTACCAAATCGATTCAAACCAATTTGACTTTTGCATCATGGATTTGTTTACATCGGCTTTTGTATATGGTTTCATGTTTCACATTGTATTTGCTTTGTATACCTTTGGTTACTTGTGTTATGGCTCACAATCCTTTGTTATTTATGTTAAAGGTTTTTTTTTTTGTTATATTGATGATTTTATTGTTTCTGTAGTCTGGGCCTTATTGAAAATCAATTTGATAAAAATTGAATGAGCCACCCAGCTGTCGGAAGATTTGATTTTTAAAAAAAATGTCCCCTGTCCCCGCCAATCTTACTATTGGATGACTGACAGGTGTAGAGGTCAGCCCTCCTGATCTACTGTCCTCACAGATGGGTACATCAAACAAAGGTGACTTGTGCAAGACTTTCCAGACCTCATCAGGACAAGAATGCAACAATAAACAACATTGGGGATACAAATGAAGGACAAATAGCCCCAGTATCTCACACGTTACATCATCCCTTGCTGGTGGCTGAAACCATCTTATTACGTAGGACAAAATCAAACTTTGCACAGGCTGACTGAGCTTTGGAAACCATTTCCAATCTTCTATTGGTTCTCGTCAAAAGACAAGCATTTACCCGATACTTCATATTGTCTTGTGATTTTAAAAACTGTGACCAAGAGAGCTCATGCATGCTGAAGTTAGAAAAAAACGTTCCAAACATGTCACTCTGCTTTTATGAAATGGAAACTAAACTTTAACTGCCAACACTATCTACAAAGAATTGGGACTTACCCCAAATTTTCGGTTGACTCCATCAACCTTGTTCACGGAATGGACCCGTCTACTCTTGGAACGTGACGTCAGAGACCGTAGTAGTGGGTCATACGTGCCAGATAACTTGTGTCTCCCCCGTCTCTGTTCAGGGTACTTATGTAGACTGCCTCCTTCACTCCTCTTGCAAAGAAGTCCGATTCAGAATCAAGGATTTTAACCCCTTCTGAACAGAGATGGGCGGAGACACAAGTTATCTGGCACGTATGACCCGCTGCTACCGTCACGTGTCTCTGACGTCACGTTCCAAGAGTAGACGGGTCCATTCCGTGAACAAGGTTGATGGAGTCAACCGAAAATTTGGGGTAAGTCCCAATTCTTTGTAGATAGTGTTGGCAGTTAAAGTTTAGTTTCCATTTCATAATGACGCTCACATCTGTAAGAAACACTTGAACTGTTAAACACTGGTGATTTCTGGCTACTTTCTCAGTGTCAGTCAGCTGGTGCAATGTTGTGCAGTACTCACCCTGATACCGGAGCCTGTATTTGGCACTGGGTCTCCAGTTTGAGGAGGCAGTCTGATCCTCAGGGAAGATAGCAGATGAACCCCTGGGATCCCGTGCACCTGACCCCACTCCAGCAGCCGCACGCTGGTGGCCAGGCACCGTGGGCTGTGCAGGTGCAGGTTTGTACCCGAGGGCCTCGGCAGGCATGCTGGTGGGAGCAGGAGGCTGACCTGTGGGAGGGGGGTCTGGGTGGACCGTGCCAAACAGGTTGAGGAAGGTGGCCGCCATGTCGGGCTGGGAGCCCTGTGCCAGGCGGCGCCCGGGCTTCTGTGGGGTGTACCCGTACCTGACATCAAAGATATTCTCCCCACCTGTGGTAGACGTGGGTGCAGGTGCATTGTGTATGACAGCTGTGTCATACTCATAGTGTGATGGGTTAGTATCGTGATAGGCATCTCCGCTGCCTGCCTGCGCTTCAGCAGCATGGTACCAGCTCTCTCTTCCCGCTGCCCTGTCAAGGTCGTGGTCAGGTTCAGCCTTACCTCCATCATACTTGCTCACATCACCAGTGGTGGCGGGGTAAGCCTGGGGGTCTGCATAGAGATCCTCCTCCTTACCTTTCAGTTTCCTGGGCATCACCTGATCTGAAGGGCTAGGCTCCTTGAAGATATCGCTGCTGAAGCGATCCTTGCCCTTCCTTGCCGGCTCCTGTGCTGCCTCTTCGCCAAAAATGTTGGAACTCATCATCCTGTTCGCCCTGCTCTGCTGCAGGGACACAGGTGCACTGCCGGTGGTCCCAAAGATGTCCGACTGCATGCGGGTGTTGACTTTCCTGGACGGGGAATCGGTCTCTGCTGGCCCAAAGATGTTGGAGGCTGACCGTGCACTGGACCTCTGGGGAGGGGTACCCTGGGCATCACCAGCTGGGCCGCCAAAGATGCCACTGGATGAACCACCCGGGGGCTGGCTGACCCTGAGGAAAATCACAAACTCCTACATCATGTCATGTACACAGATATCAAACTTCATCATATTCTTAGGACAGAACTGTCCATCATGTCACAGTAACAAAACAGGACTATTGTCTCATACATGTACACAAATGTACAAGCAAACAGTACCAGTACAAATTCTACATAATCTACAAATTTAAATATGCCCAGCTTTGTGCAGTAAATGGCCAAACATAAATAGACTCCAGTCCCAGACCTAATATATGGCTAATGGCAGTAACTCCCTTCCTGTTCCTTACTGTTGGTCAAGACAGAGGCAGATAGTGGTCCGGTACGTTCAGGTCAGTCTGACAAAGCTTTTTTGATGCAACAAAAAGCACAGAGATTTTTGTATGGTCAACTGTACAAACATTATCATAAAATTTGAATAACTAAAACAATAAGGGCTATCATATATGAACATAGACCTTCATTTGTCAATTATTTGTACAGTCAAACCTGTCTATAGTGGTCACTCAAGGGACTGACCAAATGTGACCACTATGGACAGGTGACCACTATAGAGAAAAAGCCGGTTAGTTCAACCTGAACAAAAAAGTGACACATGCTTTCAGTACCCACAGGGATGTCTTTATTCTCAAACATATGAAAACATTCATTGCACATGCAAGCCCCTTTTAGATGTACATGTATATAGTTCAATTGTTCTTTTGCTTTAGTTGTGGGCTTGAAAAAAAAAGAAAGAAATACATAGCAATGAGTGTGACATTAAAAATAAATAAAAGATGCACGTGATATGCTCAGTTGGTAAAAAAAACATTCCCACTAAAACATACAAAATCCAATAATGCAAACAGATTCTTTTGTATCTAGATGTCGTTCATTTAGTTAACAACAAAATAATTGCTCTTCAGATGTCACTGATTGCTCGTTTCTGGTCGTTTTTGAACATGAAAATGTAGCGAAAACTTTCCTTTGTTTACAGCGGCTTGGGTTTTCCCGCGTCGGTTGTCTGTCTCTGCCATTATGCCAATGTGGTAGTCAGCAGAAAATTTGCTCTTTTTAGGCTTATATCTTTTATGAAAAACCCATTGTAGTCTTAGATTTACATCTTAAACGTTAATAGTAACGTATTATGACGATTTTAATAGCGTATTCACGCTTTTTGATGCTACAAAATAAAAGAAAATTTACCTCATTTTACATACATTTACCTCCGTAACAGTGGAGTCTTCCGATGACCCCAATTGACCTTTCTTTCCACTATGCTAGCGCCATTTTGAAAAGACGAAAACTCATTTTCTCAGCCCAAATTTCTTGAATTATCCCCACGAAAAACGGAAATTGGGCACATATTTATGCGTTTTAAGGAATTGTAAAACCAAATATGGATATTTCTTAGTTTTTTTGTGAAGAAAATTGCTGTAATCTTCGCCGATTCCACCGAATGCATAAAAGCACCATGCGCCACGCACGGCACGCCAAGTCGGAATCGCAGAAGGTGACCGTAGACACTTCGTGTCAAAATGAAGGTTTCTTTATTTCAAATACATATGGAGTCTAAATTCAGTTCACATTTTAATTTTGTAGCGGTGAAAATTACCACAAGGTTCAATATAACGCCCGGAAGTGGGGTGGCGTTACGGCCGTGGTGCTGAGCGGGTTACGGCCAGCCCTTACGTCCGGCCCACAGCGGCCGGCCGCGACCGCAATCGGCAGTGTTGATATGCCGGCGGGACCGGAATGGGGTGACCGCTGGCTGCGTTGGACAGGTGACCACTATAGCACAATTCTTAATGCTTAGGTCAATGGGAAAAATTCAAGGGACCGACAAAATGTGACCGCAATGGCCAGGTGACCTCTATACAAAGGTGACCGCTAGTACAGGTTTGACTGTAGTACATCTTTTTGTATTCTTCAGACAATTGTATTGAATTGCAAAATCCAAAACAATTTACCATTGAGTAAGAGACTGCACAAATAGACTACACAGTATCACACATGCTGGATTTTTTTGGTTTGGATGTTGTCAAATTATACAGTTACTGCTTGATGAATAAGACATCTGTTCTGTAAGTCGGCAACTGTATGAACACAGCCAATCAAACTGCTACAATTTCAGATCTGTTTGGCCAATTTTGGCCTCCAGGAAGGCAATTTCTGTTGAAAATCATGCTGATAGCAGCAGATGCTCCATGGGATGCCATTTTGCCACAATGCATGATGGGATGAAAGCATCACATAGGCAAAATTTTCAAGCCCTAATGTTCCATTGAACAGAAACACTGCTCAACTTGCTAACTACATGTCCTTTTTGTTTTATGCCACCTGGCCAATCCCTTCTAGACTTTTCAACTTGAACAGTTGAAAAGTTGTCCAGATCTAAATTAGAGTCTTGAAGTTGAACAGAAAACTTGGGAAATTTCATACATCATTCAACATGACAAAAATAATTGGGCTTCCCAGCAATTTTCAACCCCATTGCTTATTGAACTAATATCCACCTCTATCTTCAAAGATGAGGTCCCAGGACATCAGGCTAATTAAAACCTGTTCACCTGGAAATCCACTTGATAGAATCTTTTACACGGACCTGTGAATTTTGCCAGGTTGTCATTTTTTTTTATAACAGTACAATATCGTGAATAGTACAATATCAATTGCAATATCGTGATATAAGAGCTTTAAGCTGATCATCATTTTGATCCAATTTATCAGTGCAACAAACCAAACTTTGTGACATATTGTGAGATGTTGGATTTTGGCAGTACAACTTAAACTAGCTGTTCTTCAGGTCTGGAAGCATTGATCAAATTACAGTGAAAAGTGGCGTCACTTGGACTGTGATGATCAAATTATCTCATAATCTGGTAGTCGGTCTTCAGCAGTACATGTACATGCCAGTTCACCCAGCAACCTCAAGCCTTGTGCACAAAATGTCTGGAAAAACTTGATCAAACTTGATGATCAGGTATCATTCCTTACTAAGTACAAAGTCTGCAAGCAAAGAAATAGCCATATAATCTACAAACCAACGTACAGATCCCGTAATCTGGCAACCAGGTTAATTACATGCAGGGCTGGAAATTCTGGGTGCAGCCTAAATTGCACCTGATTCTTGACTGTGACTGCACAGGATTGCATACATGTACATCAAGAAGTTGTGTGACTGTCAATACATTATGGTGCTGTGCCATCATACTGACTTTTTGAAGTTATGGTGTTTTGAAAACCATCCCATATTTCGCTTTATATCATATATACCCGGGCAGGGATACAGTGCTCCCGGCCGTGTTGTATCCACCCGTACAACACGGGTGTATAAACCGGGCTTCCATAGAACGATTCGAACGCGTTTCGCCCCAACCGTGTGCGCCGCTTTCGAAAATTCGAATACAGGATTCGGACGTTGGAATGGATGTTGTAGCAGTTTTTTTGTTTAGGGACACCAAATTTTCGCTCATTTCGCCTTGAAAGGCGTGTTTTCTAAGGTGGGTATGATATAAATAGCATACAACACGGTGTGTTCCGCATCACCCTCGGTCCTCCCGCGAGTTGGTCGGGCCGATACCTCGGGCAATACGGAATACACCGTGTTGTATGCTCTATGGTTTGTAACTACTGTATTATTTTTTTCGGCCAAGAAGTGTGGAATTTGATCCCACTATGATCGCCTGTGTCTGTGAATTGGTGATATTCCCAACACATTGGACACTCTAAAATATCATGGAGGTATAAAATCCTCCATGAAAATATGCAGGGAAAAGTGTCTTGAGGTTGAAACAATTCTATAGTACAGTAGTAATGCACTTTTGAAACACATACTTGCAATATCACAATTTTGCGGTAGTGCAAAAACTGCCATGGGACTACAAAAGAATCACAAACATTTCAAGATGAACAGCACAAGCTTGGTTCACAGTAATCTGGCTGCTGGGAGACTCAAAATCAAATCCTATTGTAACCTCTGCTTTTTGACAAGACAAGACCAATAACTTCTTCAGTTTACAATATTTTTACCATAGGCCGCCATGGCGGATGTTGGGGAGGGGGATACCATGGCTGGATGTTTGGGGGGGGGGGAGGGTTGCTGGATGTTCGGGAGGGTTGCTGGATGTTGGGGGGGGGGGTTTACTGGATGTTGGGGGGGGGGAAATGGGGTGGCTGGATGTTGGATGTTGGGGGGATGGCTGGATGTTGGGGGGTCGCTGGATGTTGGGGGGATGGCTGGATGTTGGGGGGATGGCTGGATGTTGGGGGGTGGCTGGATGTTGGGGGGGATAGCTGGATGTTGGGGGGATGGCTGTGTAACATAGTGTGGCTTGACAGGCCCCCAGGTCCGGTGGAACGAATGAAGAATCTGGGGACCGGGTTGGGAAGGCTGAGTGAAACCAGACAGACGGAGTGGTCGACAGAGATCAAACGGTTAGAAGAGAGGAGAGAAATGGAAGAGGGAATAAAGTTGCGTCAGTCATCAGCAATTGCGTCCGTCTCAATCCATCGTTGTTCCCTTCAGTTCTTCTACAGCTGGATGGTGGGGGGTGGCTGGATATTGGGGGGTGGCTGGATGTTTGGGGGGGTTGCTGGATGTTGGGGGGGTGCTGGATGTTGGGGAGGGTTGCTGGATGTTGGGGGAAAGCCTGGATGTTGGGGGGATAGCTGGATGTTGGGTCAGATACATGTAGCTGGATGTTGGGGGGGTTGCTGGATGTTGGGGAGGGTTGCTGGATGTTGGGGGGGGGGGAGGCTGGATGTTGAGGGTATAGCTGGGTGGGATGAAGGTTGGCCAACGGGGTAGCCGTGGCGACTAACTACCGGAGCCGCTTTTATATATGCTGTGGATACTGGCCAGTACATACAGAATAAAAGCGGCCGCCATGGCTAGCCAACAGGGTAAACTTTCAAACGCCACATACACAGCATAGTTATGCCGCTAAACTTTCTAATCACAAACCGGAACTATTTGTGGTAGGGCTGCGTAGGTGGTGGACCGGTACGGACCGGAAAAATATATATCGGTCCGAAAAAAACGAAACGCCGGTGGACCGGTTTTTTGTACCGGAACAAAAATCCATACTTGTTACTAACTTACTATTCATGATCACTATACACAAGGAGGCCTGTCAGGAAAATGAACATCCAGCGTTAAAATAAAGAGATTTAACTTAGTTTCCGTCTCTCTCATTTCGCAACAATATTTTTCCATATTTTCGTTACCGACAGACATCTAGGAATCAAAAAGTTTACAAGCTGCGTAATTTGGTTGGGATCGAGCCGCTGCTATACACACAGTTCCGAACCTGTACCTAAACCTCTGTACCTGTACCTGATGTTTACGTTTAGGTACGCAGCCCTAATTTGTGTCCAGTATAGCCATGATAGCAGGATGATCAAGTCCGAGTTTGACCAAATAACATTCATACATACTAAAAACAGTTGGAACATCTAACGTTAGTCGACCAGAAATAATTTCGGACTGAAAGGCAGGGGTTTTGAAAAGTGTACACTACACACCTTGAGGAATTTTTGTCGCTGTAAAATCCGCTCATCTTTCGCTCAGAATATGTGGTGTCCTGCTGAATGGAGAAGACTCTTTTCTGCTCTCCTAATTTTGCCGAGTTGGTTGACAGTGGTTGTGTTTAGACAAATTATGTCCTGCACGTCGCGGTCAACAGTCGAACTGGTCGGCTCCAGTCGGTAACTGGTTGCATGGCGATGACGTCAGAGGTCAGACTTCCAAACTCTCCAGTCCGCCCTATATGTGACATCTGATTGGTCACTTCTTCCAAAACTATTTAAAACTGACCAATCATGACTAGTAGTGAGGCTAGAGGAGGGGAAATTAAAAGCTGACCAATCACAGCTAGGAGTTAGCTTGTAATAGATAAAAGTAGGCACATGATTCGGTGATATGGTAATCTATCTTCAAAATATTTGTCTTCTCTGCTTCATAAACCTGAAAACACAGCTGTGCCGTATGCTTTTCTGTATTGACGGATACCTCATGTTGAGAAGGATAGTGTAAATTTATGGGATTCTTCTGTACAAGAATAGCGGTAGTACAGTTGGGGAATCTCCATTCGAATCACCGCCATTGCAATATCGCACTATTGAGAAGGAATATATCTCATTTGTTCGTTCTGTTATTAGTACTTTCACCATGCAGGTATTTTTATTAACTTCAGAACAGTTATCCCGAAGTTGAACCTCAAAAAGATTTTTTTTGTTTTTCTGTTGACCTTGTCTTGAGGTTTATCACGTGACTAGTGGCAGGCCAATCCACAGCCACGGATTCAGTTCCGCGCCAAACCTTGGAAACATAAGAGGTCAGCCCACTTTCGCCTAATGTGAGAGAGATTTGCAATGACTTTTCTCCAAGTATCGCCAATATTCTTTCTACGGCAGGTAAGTCTTTATGGGCGTATGGGTAAGCATAAGACTTATACATGTATTCTTATAGATGATCATGGGGATTTCTCACCTGTATAAACGTTAGCGGTAGATACAAAAAAACAAGAAGTCAGATCCCATGTAACTTATGTACTTGTTTTCGCTTCATTTTGGCCTGTTCCTTGTTTTGGAGCTGATATAAAATATGAAACCTAAGCTGAAACACAACTCAGACACACCTCAGACACAGCTAAATGTTGAAATTATTTTCTGCGTTCATAACATCGTTGTAGGCTCAGTCCGACAGTCGATAGGCAACGTACGAATGTGTGATCTCAGAGATATCTAAACATTAACGTTACATTGTCT